>MU226929.1:254897-287337 GCA_018584345.1 Thuja plicata | reverse complement strand
GCTAAGGGTTTTAAACATGCATCGTTTAATACTAGGCTTTAGGGTTTTTCAGGGTTTTGATAATTTTGGCAAGGTATAGGCATGAAAACCTGAAAATTTGACAGAGAGCAAGGCAAAGAACAAGGCACAGTAGCAAAAACAGGAAATACAACCAATAGGATATTCTCTCAAAAATCTTATTTCTATTCAGAAATGGAAACTTTGAATTAATTGTGCTTTAAAGAGAAATAAAACAATATTAAATCAAAGAAAGAAAACAGTTAAAGCAGGAAGAAAATAATTTATTGAATTTTTTTTAATAAAGCTTTCTGTTTTTAACTGGCTTTTCTATTTGTTTTATTTCAAAAAGGAAAGTTCCTATTCTGATCCTCTTAGAGTCTATAAAAGAACTCTCATTCTTCATTAAAAACCCCCTGATTACCCACTTACTTTTATGCATTGTTAGAATACTAAATTATTGTCTCATTTTCTTGATAAGCTCATATAGAATAACTTCATTTTTGCAATAGCATAACTTCAATTTCTAGAATAATGGCATTTAGCAATCATGTTTAGATTATCTCACATCTTTCATTTCTTAGCATAATCTTGCATGGTATTGCATTCATCATGATAAATCCTTTGTTCTTAGATTGGTCTATGGTTGTGAGACTCTCGTTCTAAGAGTAATTTCAAAAACCCTGTCTAGATAGAAGGCAACAGATTGAATCACACAGGAAGATAAGATGAATAATCTCATATTCAATATTGTATGTACCTGGTGAAGAAGGACTATGTTGAAGTATGTGGTTGATTAACAAGGCAAAATTAACACATACAGGTAGACCATTTGGTAAAATAGGGGTTTAATATGGCAAGATACCCCTTGACCTCAGCATGCAAAGTTGACAATTTATCATAGGCATTAAGGATAACATTAGTCTTATCCTTCAAGACTTCAATCCTATGTTGTAGAATGCCCCTAAATGCATTCAAGGCAATTTCATTCTTCTTTTGTCCTATATCTTCTTTCTCAACCACCTCTTCTGATTTTGCCTTCTCTTCAATTTGCAAAGGCTATGGTTGTACAGGCACATACATCACCTCAGGCTTCTCCTCTAATTCTTTCAATAATCTCTTAATCACCTGATCTTGCTAATGTATCTTGATCTAGCACAACTCTCTATCTTTGACCAATGCACTAGTCTCTTCTATCAATATGCTACACTTGTCAGACATCTATTTTGTCTTGTCCTCATTCAAGTGTGCCCAATGTGTCATAATCTGGGATATCTCAAAATCCCTTGTATTATGTACAGACCAGACCATTTGATTTCCTACCATATTTTCTTGAATGTTTACTAGCTGAGGCTTCTGGTCCTTAGGGAAAAGGTTCCACATTGAAAAGGCTTGAGATTTTGGGCTATACCCAAATCCTTTAATCATATCCCCTATTTGCATCTCACTTGACATCTTCAAATCTAGCTACTTTCGTATTTGGTCAATTATGAAGGCAGAAGCCAAATCCCAACCCTCAGCAAGCAATATGCCATTGTCCAATACCATTTTTCTGGCTTCATCAGGTGAGCTGTCTTCACTGTCCAGGTCATATGATTGTAGGGCTACTAGGGCCTCATTTGTCACTGTCTCCTCCCCATCAATAGTTAACTAAGCTCTAATTTGCTCCTTTTTATACCACCTCAGGAAGTCTTTAAAATCCTTAGTCTTGATCAAATTATCATCATTTAGATACTGTTGTTGATGTAATAACCTTTCATCAACACAATATTTAAGGGGTAATTCAACATTTTCTTCCATATCAGGTTGCTTTTTCTTGCCCTCCCTAATCAATTTTCTCAGGTTATGGTCATATAACCTATTTCCAGGCACTAGGGCACTTGCTTTATCTTTTTTCTTCTCCTACCTTTCACCTGAAGGCTGGCCTATTTCCACCTTTTACCTTTTAGCTAAAGGCTCCTCTACATCATCAGGTTGAGTGGCTTCTGTTAAGTCAACAATGTGGCCTTCAACTCCTTGCAACTGTGGTATCTCAGCAACATCCTACTGAGGTTGAACATATCTAGTAGGACAGGTATAATCACTGTCACTACTACTATCATACTCAGATTCTGAATGATTTGGCCCTTGGGCACCTTTCTTATCAAGAACAGTTTCCAATTGTTCAGTAAGCACATAAAAATTATCAATTATGGCTTTTATTCTGTTAAAATATGGTAGGTTTGGGTAAAAACCTCCAAAAGCCAACCCATTTCTCTTGATTTGTCTTTCAAGGTTCAGCAACTCCTGAATCCTTTTTCTCCTTGTCTTGATCTCATCTTCATCAAGAATATTCCTTGTTGCATCCTCCTCAATACATTCACAATGAACATTTGTATTAGGAATTGTGGGAGCATATAATTTCTTAGCTCCTGCCATGAAACCTTTAGGATCAATGTATCTATATGAGGCTGTCCCCATTCTGCAACTTTCTAACCATTGGCTAACTGAATCAATGGCACCTTTGCCAATAGTAAAATCTGAAATTTTGAACTGTCTAGGGGTTATGGTCCCCTTTCTATGTGATGCAAAGTGCTCATTGTTTGTTAACAACAATTGCCAAACAAATTCCATTGCAGCAACTCTTGTAGGCACATGGTAAGGCAAGACATGAGGTGGATGTATGCATCCATATACCCTTATTATGGTATAGTTCTCTTCTAAGAAGAAATCTCCCCAATTATGGTCTCCCTCCCATTTATCCAAGTATTCACTAGGCCTCAACAACTGCATAACCTTAATTGGGACCCTTGTCCTGTTGATGCCTAGACTCTGTACTATTGGATACACAATCAAATTTTGAAATGCGTAGTAATCACAATCCCTAGATGTATAATTCCAAATTTTTACCCAGAACTAGATAGGATTAGGTCCATCTTGATAAAACCTCTGAGGGGTCAAATTACTGACATCCATGATTACAAAATTATAATGCAACAGGATATGCATGAGGATGGAGTAGTGTAAGAACTTGGGCTCTTTCTCCTTTGGATCTGCCATTTTCTTCTTAGTTGCTATGAATCCCTCATGCATCTTGTCAATGATATATTGTATGTAATCGTAGCTAGTTCTAGAATGCACCTCCTGCAAGTCTAGCACCATCATCAATATCCTGGCATTGATCTTATCTGCTTCCCCATCTATCCCTAGCACTCTACATAGGGCATAGGCAATGTACTTAATGTAGAAATGCAAGTTCTTGAAGTAGTAAGGGCTTGTCCCAGACATAGGACCAAGATGTTTTCTCACTTCCTTGAACATGTACTTCTGTAACGTTGCCCTAGCAATACCAGGCTTCAAATTGTACCTTGCTTCATGCTTAGTGATATCAATTTTGGTGGACATAGTGCTATACAAACCAAAAGCTTGTATAAATGAATTTCTATTTAGGATGAGCAGGGCAGTGCCATCATTTCTCTTAATCATCTTAGACAAGACATCATAATGACTGGCGAGGCCTAAGAACAAATCTACATCTATGTAGACATCAGGAACTATCAATTTAGTCAAACCACAGGTCCAAGGGTTTGATACTGGGATAGGTTTATCAGAATTCTTTAAAAAGTAGTTAAAAAGGGAAAAACCTATTGTCCCTAGCGTATCAGCATCCCTGATATTGTAGTAGTCATATTTAAGCAGATTAGCATCTGCCCTCCTGTTATGAGTTGAACCTGGCAGTAATCTGAGGAATTCATCTGAGTAATTGTGTTTCCCTTTGGACTCTTCATCTGCATCTTGACTTCTCCCGCTGGTAGAAGCTACACTGACTACTTTGCTCATGTTTGCTGTGTTTGAATCTCTTCTTCTTTACCAATATTGAAACAAATCTATTTCCAAGACTCACTTACTCCTTTATGCACAATTCTTAGAAATTCAAAGCCTCTTGATCAACTGAATACTCTGCAACTTCTCTAGTTTCTTCTCTCTTCTCAAAATACCTAGCACTCCTTAGCTCTAAAATTTTGAAAAGAAGGTAAGTTAAAATGAACTCTCGATCCACTTTTTACAGTAATTGTTCAAAGTATACAGCTCATCATTTAAAAATCATCAATTCATGTCTTCAATTCAGCATGTTGTGAATTAATTGAAAACCTAGCCGTAGCCCCTGAGTGTGACAGGAAATAAAATTCATATATGTGCAAAACTTTATAAAATTTGAATATGATGACATGTTTCACTGTGATTGGTTCTTTGTCATACATCTCAGCTACCCCTTTTTGCACAGTAATCAATACCCAAGCTTGTCATTGGACGCTGAATGATTCATGTTGTCACGTCAGATACTGCCGCCTTTTCTTATGATTTCATATTAAGCAACTACGCGACTATGTATGATCTCCTTGTCACTGACCTAAGTTTTAACCTCTAATTCTTCTAGAGACTTAGCAACTATGTAACTTTCCCCATCTTGGTTAACCACAATTTATTACTGGCGATCACGTGACTGTGTGAATCAAAGTCACTGGAAGAAAAGTTTAACTCATGTTTTATTTGGAGACTCCGCGACTAACCGTTACTCTTAACCTTCACGGTTATCTCCTTGTCACTAAATGCTTGCTTTTCTTTACGATACCTCGTGACTACCTTTAGTCGCTTAATCACTGAATACCAATGTTAATTGACTTATCCTTCAGAGACAACGCGACAAGTCTTTACCCTTCGTTTCATCTGGCAACCACGTGACATGCCCTTATCTCTAAGTCGCGAGTACCTTTTCCTTTGGGACCATTTATTTAGAGACTTTGCGACCACCATAGGATCTCTTTGTCATTACATCTGACAACCCTCGTTAAATAGCTGAGTAATATAACATACCCTTAAATTTTCTGGAGACTACGCGACAACAAAGGCTTTAACACTTAGTCTCTTAGTCGCTGAATGCTATTTTTTTATTGGAGACCACACGAAAATCTTTTTAGTCACTTCACCTTTGAACATGTGTCTCATTTATCACTTGTCTATGCACCATTAAATGGAAAGCTGACTCAGCATTTAATCTGGCAACAACCCGACTGTGCTTTATTTCAAACTGCATACAGTTAGTTGTGAAGTCTCTGTCATTTTTATTTAACCGTCATCCTTTATGGAGACTACGTGACTGACTATGTACAACTTACTTAACTACGCACCAATCTAGTGATTAGGTGACATGAAGAAATCACCAAGTCTCGTGATAAACTGAATACTCTTGATCTTTTCTCGTGACACCACGACTTGTCTATGGGCCCTTTCACTAACTGCTGACCTTTTTACTCATTTAGCGACCAAACGACATGAAGAGATCGCCAAGTCTCTTAAAGCTAAGAGAATATTCCAATTCATTTAGAGACATCCCGACATGAGGTAATCGCCAAGTCTCTAGGAACAAAGGAATATGCCATCCAGATCACGTGACTAGGCGACCAAGCCTTTTAACACATGGCTTAAGTGGACTCCAAAAGTAATGCTAAAATAGAAGTGAGATGAACATTTAAGAGTTTGTCTCTGTTTTGCCTAATAAACATGACCTAGGGTTTTGAGGCTTTGCAATTTTTACATGGGTTCTGACCTGAAAACTTGAAGATTTCAGCAGGGAAAAGAGAAATAAATTGAGAGATTTCTATTTTAGGCAAGAAACAAGCATGAGTACCACAAAAAATTTGGCAAGGAGTCTAGAACTGGGAAAACCACCCACAGACTGTCAATAGGTATTGGGCAAGTCCAATGCTACTTTCATGAATCAACCTTTTTGGCACTCCTTGAGATGTACCTCATTATATAGAAGACTGTTACGTCCTGCTCGGTTAATAGACTTGATGCTTCAATGATTAAACTAAAACACTATGACCTATTCATATTACAACTTTGAATTGCATATTTTCAGATCTATTTAAGTACATTAACTCTCTGACCAATGTATCAATTAATCCTTGTGCTCCATACTTTCTTCTCTGTGATGTTGTGCTCACTATTCGTTGGTGTCTGCAGAATTTCTTGGCTCTTCCTTTAGCTTGTTTGATCATGATTCCATGAAGTTGTTCTTCATCAATTTCTCTTCAGCATCCTCTTTCTATTCACTCCCCTTAATCCCATTCATAAATGAATTAATCTTGTCTCTTATATAGACACGATATTCATTATTTCTTGATTCTTGATTCTTGGTGTGAAAAACAATCCAGCCAATTAGATTTAAAGCATAACTCCTAATTTGTCTCGTAGATATCTAATTCTTACCAACTATACAAATTAGCTTTAAATCAATCACTTATCTCTTGTCAAATAAAACAAAGTAGACAACCAGTTAAGTCTATTTTTAGCTCTGTCAGCTAGATATTTTGTCATTTTCTAAACTCTTTGTTCCGTCGATCACCTTTGCAATTAGTTGTCGGTGACAACTGACAATTCCATCAGTGAGACTCCAGTTAGCTTCGTGATCTCTATCCATTGGACATCATTGGAATTTTACTCGTCAGGAAACACTCTCTTTTTTTCATCGGGCAACCTTCTAACTTTTCTTTTCGGGCATCTTGTGGTTTTGCTTTGTCAGGCAACACTATGCTTCTGATCGTCGGTTATCACTATGAATTTTCTTCTTTGCTCTGACCATCGGTGTGCACTCCATCGGTGTTGTTTGTCACTTAGTGAATACTTGACTTTTATGCATTGCTAAAAGCATAACCTTTGTTCCTTTGATTCTCTGAAGTCTTTGGCATTATGTACATGACCGTACAGATGATATCATGTTGACATCAATGACAATACATTGCATTGACTTATTTAATGCCTTACATTATCTTTAACTTAACATTGTCAAACATTCAATCAGTTACATGTCATCATTATGAGTAGTGGGCTCTAGGTTGTGGGCTTATAGATGTAAGTGCATTTTTCCTTGTTCTTATTAGCTCTTAACCGGGTAGTACATTTAGTAGAGTACATTTATCTTGTGGGTTTAACTCCCACCAGTGTTTTCCCTTAACTGGGTTTCCTCGTGAACAAATCTAGTGTTGTGACTAGTTGTGTATTATGGATCTTACATTATTGTTTATCTTTTATATCTTTATGTGATTCAATTGTTATTTTTTTAATAAATTTGAGTACAACTGATCCACCTCCCCTCTCATTTGTGCTTGTCTTCTTTGGGCATAACAGTATGATTGTCTTCCAATGAATGGAAATTTCACATGGACTAATAAAAGGGAATATTTCCTTCAATTTATAATTCCCAGAGTGTTCTTTTGTCAATCCCTCTTGGATATTGCATTTTGGTTTTAGTCCCACAAAGATACTTTCATTATCAGGTTCAAACCACTATATAATGACCTTCTATATGTTTAACACACCTGTAGTGAAAAATCCCAAAAGAAAATTCATATTTGAACAAATGTGGTTAAGAGAAACATCTTTTTGGCCTTATTAAATCTATGGTGCACTACTACCCCTTTCTTCAAAGGTTCTACAATATTGTTACAACTCTTCAAAAGTTAGGATTTAAGAAGCAAAAAATTGGTTAATGGAACAAGTTACACTCTAAAAACATTTTCCAACCAAAAGAATATTTGCAACACCAATTAGATGAGACTAATGATCACATTGTACAACACGGGTTCCAACCAAATGGCTTTGACCATCAAAAATTTCTTCAACGAGAAAATTGAAAGAAATTTTGTCTTGAGAGGAGGTGATTTGGAGGAAGAAATCAAGGGAGCTCTAGCTTCGAGAGGGAGCTCAAGCTCTATTCATCATTCTAGTGAAGGCCTTAGAGGATTTATTTCCAAATAGAAATCAACTTTAAAATGGAATGGAATTTGAGTTGACAAATCCAACATCTCCACAACCCATATCCTATTTGTAGACGATACATTCTTGTTTGTTGTTGCAAACATGGATGAAGAAAAAACTGTCAAAGTGACTTGATAAATAATATTCTATTTCAAGGTAGAAAATCAATCCCCTTAAGTCTAAGGTCTTCTTTATGATCACTCATTCCTTAGTTGTATTTATAATTCAAAGATACTTAGGCTTTAAGAAAGATACCCTTCCTTGCAAATATTCAGACATCCCTTTCTTTACGGGAGAAAACAAGAGTTCCTTTTGGTATCCAATCTTCTCCTCAATCCAAGGTAGAATTTATTCTTGGAAGAGAAAGTGGCTCTCATTGGCAGGTAGAATTTTGTTTATCAAATTAATTCTCTCTACCATTCCAAATTATTTTATGTCTTCTCTCCAAATGCCCAAAGGTACCCTATCTTCCTTGGAACAAAATATGAGATCTATTTATGAAAAGGAAACATGGATAAAAAGGCTAAACTCCATCTCATCTTCTAGGACAACCTTTCTAAATCAAAGGCTTCAGGTGGGACTAGCATTCATAACATGCAAGACACAAATCAGGCCCTTGGGACAAAATTATTCTGGGGTTTATATACTAGGTCAACATAAAAATGGGCAACAATTATTCAAACTAAATATTTAGACTCTTCATCTCTAGAGAGGATCTTTATAGTGGCAATCCCCTTCTAGGCTCTATAATGTATTTTTTTAAAATTAAAATTATAGATGTGATCTTGCCTCATCTCTCACGGACGATTCATGATGGAAGTAAGTCCCTTTACCAAGGAAGACTCTTGGTTAGGTAAACCCCCATGAGAAAATATCCAACAATTTCAATAAGAAAAAGAGAATTTACAAACAATTTGGGCGATAAAAGTTCAGGATTGTCTTGTTTTCTATCAGGATCAAAATATTCCATAATATAAATGGAGATATTTCTCCATGCGTCCCTCTTCCCAATAGTAGAAAGATTTTCTATATAATTGTTTGAAATCACGACAGATCTATCTATCTCTGCAGTGAGGTTTCCTAGTATGGGAAACATCTCCAACTGGTAAATACACAGTCAGTAAGGGATATAAGTTTTTTAATTCCTAGGCTTTTAAGGCCTCCTCAAAATGTTTTCATTTTTGTTGGAACCAAGCAGTTCTTCCAAAAGTATAGATTTTTCTCATGGACTTATTTGAAAAAGAGAATTCTAACAAGTGACTAACTCTCTCACCTTGGGATTGTAGATAATTTCAATTGTGTTATGTAAGTCCAAAGTGGAGACAACTAATCATCTCCTCTTACAATATGATCATACAAAAAATTGTTGGGCTTGATATAAAATAAACTTTCTTGTTTTGTCCATCTTCCAAGTTCTCTTTTTCAAGTGTTTGAGAGCTTGCCTCTCCTCCATCAAGAGTCCTTCTTTGAAGCTATTTGGATAATTTCTCCTTCCATCCTCCCTTGGAATATTTGGTGGTAGCGTAACATGTGGATCTTCAAGAAAAAATTTCTCTCTGTTAATTTGGTCATTGCAAAGATTGAAACCGCAGTATCAGAAAATTTCAAAAACCTTTACCTGTGTAAGCAAAGGTTTAACATCCATGTTTACCTCATGGGAATCCAACTTGATATATATTTGGATTCAAATTTATCTTCTCTTCAAAGGAAGTCTTATGAATAATATTCCTCAGAAAGTTGATAGAAGTACTATCAAATGGCAAGCTCCTCCGCCTGGGTTCACTAAACTAAGTTTTGATTGCCATATGGAGTGGATGTGTCCTCAATTTCTAACTAGGGATAATATTATCTATGGTTTCCTATAAAGTGAAAGTTTGCACAAATAATATTGATAAGACTTGGGCACTGTTGCTAAAGTTGAAACTAGAAAAAAAACTATCAATCTCCAATCTGGTAATCGAAGGGGGCTCTTTAATCATTATCAATGCATTAAGAACAAGACAAGAACTCAATTGAAAAATAAATTATATACATTTAGAGAATTGGGATATTCTTTCATCTTTTTAATCTTACCAAGGAGGGTAATAAGATTATTGATTTTTTTTTTTTTTTTTCCTAGAAGGGGAAATGAGTTGATCTCAAGAGAACTAGTCTTCACTCATGATGAACTTGCAACTTCCCTTATTTATCCAACAGAATTAGCCCTGGCTTCTTAACGGTTCTTTCCTATCAATTTTTTTTTATTATATGCAGCTTTTTTGGGCCTTTTGTGGCTGTCTTTCTATTCTTGTTATCTTTTTTCTCGGATGGTTTGTGTCTATCCACTCATTCTCCTGAGCGAGCCTCTTAGAATAAAATTTTGGTATTGGAGCTTTGTCTTGTCTCTTGTTAGTACACAAGCTCTATTTGAAATTGATGAGAGGTATATTTTATAAAGTGGAAGCACGAGGCTTTATGAGTATGTCATTTATGAATATCCAGAATACCCTACATTTACACTTTTGCAGTTATGCATGGTATTTAGGCTTCAAGTTGGCTACCTTTTCCTCTAGAGTATAGATATTAAGATTTAGAGGTTATTGGTATGAGTTTTGAATTCTGTTAGAGACAGGTGGTCACTAAACTTGTGTTAAAATGCTTGATTTCACTTTATTGGTCAGAGATTTGTGTTTATATATGAGTAAAACCATGGCTAAGAATGTTTCGGATGTTGAATTGGATGTTTAAGTCTCTATTTCCTTTGTATACATCCATGGTGTTTCTCCCTTGATATTGTAGAGTTCTCATCCTTGATATTGTAGAGTTCTCATCTATTGTACAAAATTAGTTGCAAAAATTCCTCCCAAAGTGTGCACATAGTCCAGGTCATGATCCATGGTACTAGTTGAGTATTTTTGTTGACATGATCCATTATAGTCACAACAAAAAATGTCAAAGACAACAACTAAGGTTCTCCATCTTCATATTTGAGGACAATAAGTAAAAGAATATTCAGTTTGGTGTCTTTGTGGGTGATTGTTTCAATATTTGAGGACAATAAGTAAAAGAATATTCAGTTTGGTGTCTTTGTGGGTGATTGTTTCAAGGATTTTGTAGTAATTAGAATGGTGTTTACATCTTCCATTAATTTGGGCAGTATGAAGGTTTTATGTCTAATATAATTGGATCTTGTTTGTCATTCTTAAGTTTCCTGTGGTATTTGTTATGTTGTTGTTTTTTGGGTAGGCATAGATATTTGTTTTCAGTCACATGGGGCAGCAAAATAATTTTGTTGCTTTCTTAAGGGGCAACCATACCATTTCCCAAACATAATCTCTATTAAAGTGTTATGGCATGGTTGGATAATTTTGTGTTATTTTAGAATTTGAATGATCTTTCATGTTGGAAAACCAAGATATGTGTAGTGTATGGTAGTCCCCTATTAGTATGTAAAGTTGTGTTTAAGGATACAATGTCTCCCTCTTTTATTGAGGTTGATATATTCTCCCTTATCTAGATGGTTTGGCTCAAGCTCTTTTGTTTCTTAAACTTTTACGCTATGTTTTGTATTTCCTTTTAACTTTTTCTATTATTAATATATATGCTAATAGCATTTTAAAACTCATATCAAGTTGTTTAAATATTATGTCTATATATTTATATTAAGAATAAAGCGAGTTTTGAAGGGATTTGGAGCCATATTTGCAAAACATTATCACTAGGATACTCACAACCAGCACCAAGAATAATAAATAAAAACACTAGCAACTAAGATGCCCACAAAAGAAAACCTAAAGACACTAATGGAGGTGTTTTAGCCTCTGCAACATCATCCTTTAGCATGTTCAAGTTTTGATACATATTTTTAATATCTTAAAGATCATTTTTAGCTTCCTTAGAAGACCCTTTTTAATTTCCTTGAGTGTGATAACATGGTCCCTTCTCAACATCACCCTAATTTCCCTTATTAACACTCTCCAAATCCATGTAGGCATTGCTAGAAGATTCTTAAGCATAAAGCTTATGTCACTTATCAACCAAACGCTTGATGCTTTCAAGACTTTTATGAATAGCCTTGAAAATAATATTAAGCAATGTTCACCATATTGTTGGTCATATTTTTCACCTTTGCCTCAAGCCTAGCAATTCACCCTTTTTATTTTATTATTTTTAGGGTATTACTTCCTTTAGCTACACTTTCCAAGATAGCCAAAATTTTCTTTTCATCCTCCTTATACCTAGAGATCCCCCTCTTTGTTTTGTCCTGAAGCAATCTTGCTTTACAAAAACTTGATTTTGATATTAATCTGATTAATTTTTTTTTTAAAACCACTTTAACATTATGAACTAATCAACTACCACATCCCTAGCCACCCTAAGAAAATCCTTTGGATATTCTCTATCATATCTCATAAAAGGAGAGTCCTTTTGCAAATGATATGAAAAAAGAGAGAGAACATCTCCATCCCCACCAATCCTATGTGGAGAGTGGGGAGAAGAGGAATGAGCCAGATTAGGGTTAATTGTTTTCATCATCCATTGAATTATCTTTTCATACATAGTCCCTCCCCTAGCCTTACATTTTAAAGATCCTTCTTTGGCACTCTTCCTCTTTCTTTTCTTACTCTTTTCGTCTATTGAGAGGGAGACAACTTCCTCCTAGGAACCTGATTCATTTTTACCTATTTTCCATTGCTCATCGTTTGTGGGGAGGGAGGAAACTTCCTCCTCATCTATATGTTATTGATCATATATAATATATGATGTTAAGTGGTTTTAAATTTAATTGTGAGAATATTTGGTTTATAAATATCTGATTAAATATTAGTTATCTTGTGATTTATAAAGAGCACCAAATTGAAGATATTAATTTTTCTTTGAAAATTTGATGGTAATATTTGAGACAAAGGAGGTCAATAATTTTCAACAATATGATGGTGAATATTGAGTAGGAGATTAATTATGTGTGCACCTAATAAATTTTTAAAAAATGGTTATATCACTTATAAATCTTCTTCACCTTACAATTACCATCGATAATAAAAACAAATACTAAAGGGTTAAGAGGCTAATAATAATACTGAAGTTGATAAGTAGGAGGTATTTATCACAAAAAGTTAAATTATAATAGAAATTTGAATCTTGATAGAAATATCACAATAATGAAATTGTTCTTAGCCTTTATAGATTTGAAAATGATACTTTACAGTGAGCTTGTTGTTGCAAAATAGACCTGATTGTTGAGTGCGGAAGGCTTAAGACATAAAAAATAATATATAATATGACTATTTTGGTGCAAGAAAGCTACACAATAATGAAGTTGTTCTTAACATGTATAGATTTGAAAATAATATTTTCCAAGGAGCTTGTTGTTGCAAAATAGGCCTTATTATTTTTTATATTAATTAGAAAAAAACAAGAGTGTTGACCCTTACAGAACCACAACCCAAGGGCTCAAATACCAACAACAGAAGAAAATCAAATTAACTAAGTAAGAATTACTAAAAAAATAACTACAAAGATAGTGGTCAAACAACCCACATACAATTGTTTAATGATCCTATTATAGATAAGAGTAGTAATAAAAATCTTCCTACTCCTAATCCAAACAAAACTTATAATGTAACTGTTGGTCCACTGAGAGGGGGGTGAATCAGACAAAATCAAACTTTAGTACTTAAAACTTAGCTCATTGATCCAATCATTAAAACTGAATACAGAGTTGACCGACTCACCAAATAAATTTAATAACTTAAACAACCATACATCTCATAAGATTCAAATCAATCATTCAAACTCAGTTAACACCAGATTTGACGAGGAAACCCAATAAGGGAAAAACCTCTGTGGGAATTGTGATCAACAATAAAATGTACCCTTCTGAAGTACGCTCGGTTAAGAACTTATCCTATTAAAGATTACAAACACTTTTATTTGATGTGACCCTATTAGGGGATTTAGCTCATATATATTAAGAACTTAACCCTGTTAAGAGTGGTCTTTTTAGAGGTCTTTAAACACTCTTTTGGAATGTCACCTACTTCTAGGATTTACAAATAGGACAGTTAAATCCACTCAGTTAAGAGGTTTTCTCTATTACAAATGCTAATAAGAAACAATTTAAACTTTGATCTTCAAATATAGAAACTACGTTTTCTTGGGTCAGATCCTCTATCCTCACATGAATACTGGTATCACATACTCCATTTGTCTCTTCTCTAGACTGTAGATTCTGCTCTTTCTGCTTCTCTACTCTGCTCAATAACTTATTTTCTTCTGCTTCTTCTGCTTCTCAATTCAACTCACCAACATCTCTTCTCTCATTAGTTCTCATCCTTTATATAGACAACATTTTTCCTCTTATTCTCCATGCTTAGGTTTTCCATTATTTTCTCTTAGCCATTCGACCATCTTCTTCATAAATCTCAACTCGGTAAACCATTTAACTTTTACCTCGTAACTTGAAATTTTTCTTGGAAGTCTAATAATCAGGTTTAATCGCTTAATCTTTTCCTTAGATCTTCTCATTGAATTTTCTCTCTCGTAGATATTTTAACAAACTTCCTTTATCCTTATCAACATCTAGATCATCATATCTTCATATTAAATTTTATCTTATCATCATTCTCAATCAATATCCTATGCTCGGTAACTTTCCTTGCAACTCGGTAGCTATCTACATTCACTGCTCGATGCCTAACTCATTCTCGGTGCTCGGTAACTAAAACTAACTAACACAACTCTATATCGACTCACTCTATCTAGTTCGGTAGAGTAACTCTTTTCAGTCATAACTTAACTCTTTGCAATCTCTGACTTAATCAAACAAATGTACTGGCTTGATAACATCAAATATATAGTAGCAAACAACTATATCAACATTACTTCATCATTATCTGATCTATATTTGTCACCCATTTAACTTGTCCTTCTTATGATATGGTAACTCAATAAAAATCAGTAATGAATTGCTTGAAATAACTGACAAAATAACAACTGATCTAACCATTTCTACAAACATGTATACCTATTATCACTCGGTCTTCATCATCTCCATCAATTGATTAAAAATGTCCCTCTTTGGCATTGATGGCAATACTATAGTATTAATATAGCAATTGATGATGGAAACTCTCAATACTTCCAACCTCTATCATTACTCCCTTTGAGTTGATAGTTCTATTTCCAATTCAATCCTTTCTTTCTGATCATCAAACAGTTCTCCCTCTTGGATAAATCTTCTGATAATTTTCTTTATGATTCCTTCATGAGTAAATAGTAACAATTTGTTCTCTTCCTCTTTCATCAATATCTCCCTTATGCATAAATGTCACCAATTCATTCTCTCCCTCTTTGACAAAAATGCTGAAAATTCATACTCTTGAAAACTTGTTCCAGTAGTGGATTATACCTGACATGAAATTATAATTCATTGCATATCAAAATCTCCACACAACTCCAAGAATCACCGAAAGTGTGTCATACTAACGTCAACTCAGAAATATTTTCTAATAAAGTATAGAATTGATGCAGCATGCCTCATGCTCTTAGTATATATTGGATAGGGGAAGAACCCCTAATTTACCTCTGAGATACTCAAAATAATCTTTCAGTAGTGGCTTTGGAAAGACATCAGACAGTTGTTCCTTTGAATTAACATACTCCAATATCACATTTTTATCTTGAACTTGTTCTCTCAAGTAGTGATACTTATAGAAATGTGCTTGGTCTTTGAATGCATAACCAAGCTCTTTGATATGTTGATAGCACTTATGTTGTCACAAAAAGTAGTTATAAAATTTGAGATAATCTCTTGCATACCTTTAAGTAGTTGTTTGATCCAAACAATGTTTGCATAATTCATGGCAGTAACAACATATTTTGCCTCACCAATAGACTGTGAAATGCAACTCTGTTTCTTTCTTAGCCATGTGACTAATCTTTCACGTAGAAAGAATGCTCCTCCACTATTACTTTTCCAGTCATCGATATTTCTATCCCAATCTGCATTAGTGTAGACTTGCAGATCAAAAGTACCTCCTTTCTTGTACAATAAACCAAAATCTTCAATGCCTTTCAGATATCTAAAAATTCTCTTAACTACAAACATATGTGTTTCCTTGGGATTAGAAGAAAATATTGCAACAATCCCAACTATGTGTGCTATATCAAGTCTTTTGTGAACTACATACTGTAATTTATCAATCATGGAGTGGTAAAGAGTATTATCCACCTCTTGTGTCTCATCTTCTTTCAAAAATTTATATCCTCTGACGATTGATGTTCCAACAGACTTGGAATCTTCCATACCAAAAGTTTTGAGGATCTCTTTGATATACTTAGCTTGTGTAATATAGATCCCTTCTGCAACTTGTTGTATTTGTAGACCTAGAAAGAACTTAAGCTCTCCAATCATTGACATTTAAAACTCTTTTCTCATTTCATCAGTAAATGTCTTATATAAGGTGTTATTGCCTCCCAAAATAATATCATCAACAAAAATTTCAGCAATCAAAACCTTGTTGTCATTGTCACAATTCAAATAAATATTACTATTGTCACTTGTTCTTTGAAATCCTATTTTGATTAGATAAGAGTGCAATCTCTCATACCATGCTCAAGGTGCTTGCTTCAAACCATAAAGATATTTTTATAATTTACATACCTTGTTCTTATTTGTGCTCGCAATGAATCCTTCAGGATGCTCAATGTAAACTTCTTCTTCAAGTATCCCATTCAGAAATGCTGACTTGACATCTATTTGATAAACTTTGAATCCTTTGTAAGCTGCATAAGCTAGAATTATTCTAACTCCTTCCAATCTAGAAATAGGTGCAAAAGTATCTCCATAATCGATACCTTCTTGTGCATAACCTTTGCAAACCAATCTTGCTTTGTTTCCAATAACTTCTCCATCTCATTCAACTTGTTTATGAAAATCCATTGAGTACTATTAACAATTTTATCCTTTAGCCTAAGTAATAAATTCCATTTACTATTCTTTTCAATTTGATCAAATTCTTCTTTCATTGCTTTCATTGCTTTCATCTGATCTTCATTATCTAGTGCATCTTTAACTTTGTTTGGCTCAAATGTAGATATCAAACATGTACTGTCTCTTTCCTTTCTTCTTTTCATCACTCCAACATCTTTATTTCCAATAATATTTCTTGGGGAGTGGTGTGTTCTCACATATTTTGCTAAAACAAGCTCGGTGGGTCTCGATGCTTCATCTCATCACTCAGTTGTTGAGCTCTTTGTTCAACTTCCTCCATGGTAGGTGCTCTTGGTAAGGTGTCAGGAACATCAGGTTGTACATATACAAACTTCTCATAATCTTCAGGTTCCTTTTTACTTTCTTCGTCATTCTTTTCTGCAAACTCATCGATTCTCACACTTTCACTTTCCATCATTTTGTTAGTAACTTTATTCAAACACTTATAGGCTTTACGCCTTGTAGAATATCCTAAGAATTTCCCTTCATCCCCTTTAGAATCAAACTTTCATTCTCTAGAATCTTTCAAATATAAAATTTTCTTTGAAAAAAATTGAAATAACTCACATTAGGTTTGTGTTCATACTAG
Source organism: Thuja plicata (assembly GCA_018584345.1). Lineage (NCBI taxonomy): Eukaryota > Viridiplantae > Streptophyta > Pinopsida > Cupressales > Cupressaceae > Thuja > Thuja plicata. The sequence continues at coordinate 269,977 of MU226929.1, read as the reverse complement.
ATTTCATAAGGTGTTATGCTGGTACCTTTCTTCATTTGTACTTGGTTTAATGTGTAAACAACAGTACTGATTGCTTCTCTCCAAAATTTTTGTGAAATACCTTTTTCAATCATCAGTGTCCTTGCACAATCAACAATAGATCTATTTCTTCTCTTAGCAATACCATTCTATTATAGTGTGCTCGGTGCTTACATCTACCTCTTAATTCCATTTTCATTACAAAATAGTGTAAAATCAGCAGATGCAAACTCACCTCCTCTGTTAGATCTCAGAAATTTCAGTTGTCTTCCTATTGATTTCTTAACTTTAGCCTTGTACCACTTAAATAGTTGAAATGCATCAGATTTTTGTTTTAAAAACATTACAGACATCACTCTAGAATAATCATCCACAAATAAAATAAAATATCTGTCTCCATAGTAACTTTGAGTCCTCATGGGTCTACATAAATCAGTATGCACTAAATCCAAAATTCCTTATGTAACATAAGTCTTGCTTGAGAAAATAGATTTAGTCATCTTACCCATTTGACATTCTCTGCACAAAACATTTTCAGGTTTCTCTAATCTCTATTAGAATAACTAGGGGTTGAATATGTTAGCTCCCAATTCTCCCACAGCCCTAAATTCCTCTAGATGTATATAAAAACAATTTCTAACATATAATTCAACTCGGTGAAATGTTTACTATAATCTTAACCTTTAGTCATGTATTTTTTACCGACTATCAGTAAATTAATACTATGATTACCGATCAATGTAGATAAAGTAATTTAACAATCCACAACCATAATACACATTGACACATAGAATTTTAATGTGGGAACCCTGCTAAGGGAAAACCACCTGGGACTGATTGATGACATATATCTGATTGAATGTTTGATAATGTTAAGTTGAAGATAATGCAAGACATTAAATCAGTTAATGGTTTATATTGTCATTGATGTCAACTTGATATCATCTGTACGGTCATCTTTATAATGCCAAAGACTTCAGAGAATCAATGGAAAAAGATTATGCTTTTAGCAATACATAAGAGTCAAGTATTCACTAAAGTTACAGAAGACATCGACGGAGTGCACACCATCGGTAAAAGAAAAGAACCAAAGTCACAGTGATACCCAATGAGTAGAAGACAGTGTTGCTTGATGGAGCAAAATCACAAGATACCTGACGAGCTAAGAATAGAGTTACCCGACGAGTAAAATCTAATGATTCCTAATGGATGGAGATCCCAAAGCTAACTAGAGTCACACCGATGGAACTGGCAGTTGTCACTGACGACTAACTGTAGAGTTGACTAAAAAAATAGAGTTCAGAAAATGACAAAATATCTAGCTGGCAAGAGCTAAAGATAGACTTAACTGGTTGTTTTCATTGTTATATTTGACCAGAGTTAAGTGATTGATTTAAAGAAGATTTGTACAATTGGCATAAAGATAACTACGAGATAAATCAGGAGTTATGCTTTAAATCAGATTGGCTAGATTGTTTTTCACACCAAGAATCAAGAATCAAGAATCAAGAATAAAAAATGGTGAATATCATGTCTATATAAGAGACAAGAATAATTCATTTTCTACAATCACATGAACGGGGGTGAATAGAAAGAGGATGCTCAAGAGAAACTAATGAAGGATAACTTCATACAGTCCTGATCAATCAAGCTGAGGGAGACCTAAAGAATTCTACAGACACTAACAAATAGTGAAGCACAACATCACAGAGAAGAAAGTGTGGAGCACAAATAATTGAATTGATACATTGATCAGAAAGGTAATGTACTTAAATAGATCTAAAAATCTGAAATTCAAGTTGCATTAGAAATAGGTCATTGTGTTTCAGTTTAACCATTGAAGCATCAAGTCTCTTAACAAAGCGGGACTTAACAGTCTTCTATATACTGAGGTACATCTCAAGGAGTGCCAAAAAGGTTGATTCATGAAATTAGAATTGGACTTGCCAGATACCTATTGATAGTCTAAGAAGAAGGCTTATTCAAGGATGGTAGAAAGATTTGCCTAAAGCCTATTGACAGTCTAAGAAGAAGGCTGATTCAAGGATGGTAGAAAATAGATGCTAGATACTAAGTGACAACCTCTATGTATAAAATACTCTAATAAGGTCACACCTAATAGTGTGTTTGTAACCTTTAACAGGGTTGGCTCCTAACAGGGCTCACTTCAGAAGAGTGAAAATTTGGGGTACCGGTCCCAGTGGTTTTTTCCCTTAACAGGGTTTACACGTTAAAATCCATGTGTTATGTGTGTATGGTTTATTACTTTACTATTTTACATTTCACATATGTATTTATGGATTTATCGGTATACTCTGCATGTTTACTGAGTGTCGGTAAATAAGTTTTATTGCTTATCGGTAATCAAGGAGAATAAGGTCAGAAAAGGAAAACCAACAGACAATTAATTATTATAAAGTATTTCATGGCATGCATCTTGAAAGGGACATAATAATCTAAGGTTTATTTGATTGGTGGTAAGTTTATAGATAAGATTTTGAAGCCACTAATTCACCCCCCCCTCTCAGTTATTACTAACACTGATAACCCAAAATATTTCACTCTTGTGAAGTGAGCTCGGTGAAGAGACAACCATGTTAAAGGTTACAATGCACACTATTAAATGTGACCTGGTTAGAGGATTTAAAACTAAAAATTCTCTCTTGACCATGCATTCACTATGGGTTCAACAAGAAAACACTCAACATTCATTAGAATGTCATAATAAAGACTTTCACGTCCTACTTGGTTAAGAGATTTATCTGTAACAATGGTTAAACTGATACAGTAATGGTCTGATTCAAATACAAATTTGTTTTGTATATTTTCAGATTTATGATAAGTACATAATACCTCTAATCAATTTGTTCACTTTAGTTCATCTAATTTTTCATACTCTATTCTACTCTGTAATGATCTTTCCTCTGTTACTCGGTGATGTCTATAGAAAATGCTCGGTTATGTATTTAACCAGTTTGATCAGTCATGCATAAAATTTGCATGTGTGCATCAGGTTTTATTCATAATGAATCTCTTGTCTCTTATATAGACATCATAACTCATTTAATTTCCATCCTTTATATTTTTTTGGTTAATCTCCATCATTGATTTTGTCACGTAAACCATCCTTGTGTTAAAAACACCTTTCAATCTTTGTCATCCGATCTTCCTTCAATTCTCATAACCGTTTGATTAACATAACCTTATAATTTACCTCGGAATCATCAATTTCCATCTTATCATTCTAGTTGGCCTCAGTTTGAATCAATTGCTCAGTCAATACCATGATGTGTTGGCGATCCCTATCTCGGTTATCATAGTGCTTAGTATACGCTGTATTTACTCGGTGTTCACTATCTCTCAGAGTATACAAAACTCTTCATTTATCGACCACATAAACTTTGTTTTTTCCAAATCTTCAATCCATAATATATTTTTTTTACCATAATGATACCTAAATAAGTTGATTTCAATGACAATACATTAACTAATAATTTCTATCATCATATCTGTAATTTGGTTGACTATCAACAAATGACCAAACATACAATCAGTTGTAGTTCATCAATATGTCCCTTTGGCATTGATGAAAACATAATATGAAATATGAAATATGCAATATGCAATATAAAAATTCCATAGAATACCAAACATCTTTTCTACAACTACAAATTTATGTAGATCTCCCTCGCTTGAATATATAAATTGTTTCAGTATTAAAAACTCACCATGTAGACTCTCCCTGCAAATTTGACTCTTATGTTCTTGAATCTCTCTATAGATAGATATGTCATTTCTCTCTCTTTCTCTTTTCTCCCTTTAGTGGATATATATTTCATTGATCATTCTCACCCTTTGACAAAAATGCCAAAAATAAAATATACAGCTCTCCATTAGCTAAAAAATATCTCTGGTTTTCGGGGCAGTGCAATAAGTACCTTGTAGTGTACAGATATGTTTGTGTCAGTCCAGTTTAGCTTTACATCAACATGATTGATATTCTTATTTCATGTAGGTTGATGCAACCTCCTATTCATCTTAGTGATCAATAGACAAGGGACGAACCCCTAGGCTACCTCTCAAGCACTCAAATGTATCCTTCGGTAAGGGTTTAGTGAATATGTCTACAAGTTGTTCTTTTGATTGTACATATTCTAGTATAACTTGTTTATCTTGTACTTGTTCCCTCAAGTAGTTATATTTGATAGATATATGCTTTGTTTTTGCATGCATCACAGGGTTATTTGAAATATTTAATGCACTTATATTATCACAATAAATTATCACTAGGTCAGTGATCTCTTCATTCATCCCTTTCAAAAGTTGTTTTATCCATGCTATGTTCAAACAGTTTGCAGTAGAAAAAACATATTCTCCTTCTGCAATTGACTGAGATATGCATCATTGCTTCTTACTTATCCAAGTAACTAATATTTCTCCTATAAATAATGCTCCACCAATAGTGCTCTTTCTATTATCAATGTTCCCAGCCCAATCAACATTAGTGTAAAATTTCAGTTCGAACTTGCCTTCTCTTTTGTACCACAATCCATAGTCCTCAGTGTTCTTCAGATATCTAGAAATTATTTTAATAGTAGTCATATGTGATTCTCTAGGATTAGCAGAAATTTTTGCAAAAATTCCAACTGTGTGTGCTATGTCTGGTCTTGTGTGTACAACATACATCAACTTTCTAGTCATAGATCTATACAAAGTTTGATTTACCTTAGGTGTCTTATCTTCTTTCTTCAATTGTACTTTTAGTGTGTAAAAAATAGTACTAATAGATCCTCTCCAGTATGTTTGTGCAACATGTTTTTCAATCATTAGTGTTCTTATAGCACAATGTACAATTGATCTATTTCTTCTTTCAACAATTGCATTCTGCTGTGGTGTCCTCGGTGCAAAAACTTGTCTTTTGATTCCATACTCATCACAAAAGTTAGTGAGCTCATCAAAAACAAATTAACCTCCTCTATGAGATCTCAAACACTTTAGTTCTCTACCAGTTTCTTTTTCCACTTTAGCTTTGTACCATTTGAACATCTTAAATGCTTTAGATTTTTCTTATATGAACATGATAGTCATCATTCTAGAGTACTCATAAAAAAAAAGTATCTATCCCCATAATAGCTCTATGTTCTCATTGGTCCACATAGGTCTATATGAACTATCTCCAAAATATCATTAAATGAAAAATTCTTGCTCTTAAAACTACATTTTGACATCTTTCCCATTTGACAATTCTTGCACATTACATGGTCTGGTTTAGATAAGCTTCGTAAGCCTTTAACTTTTATTTTCTTACTAATTGTTGTGTGTGTGTGTGTGTGTGTGTGTGTGTGTGTGTGTGTGTAAATATATTGCCTCCTAATCAAAGACACGGAGATCCCAATTGATTAACTGAAAGGAGACGATCAATGCAACAAGAAATCAAATTGTTATGGATAAAGAGGGGAAGGGGAATCTAATTTCTTAATTATAAATTTAAAAAATAGATTTGAATTTCTTAAAACCTTAATTGAATGAAATGTTTATCTTGGAATTTAGCAGATCTAGAAATACCTATTTTCTGATGTCTGTAATGAGTTTCGGGAAATTCTACAACATGATCTAGAACAGAAACACAAAAATGGAGAAAAACTAGAAATCATTTTCTTTTCTGAGTCAGGTCAACCTTGACCCAAATAAGGGGGTGCAATTGCACCTATTTATGTCAACCTTTCCCTGCACAGCTCCAATGGGAATTCTTTTTGTGAATCCCAAAAGTTTGCCGAAAAGGGTATCTGAATCTGCTCTATAATTTTTTGTCATGTACCTGTACCTACAAAAAGATGGTTTTTTTTGTTCGGGGAGGGGTTTGCCTTAGTCAAACCCTAATTAGGAATTAACCTTGAAATCAAAATTGAAATGGAGAATGCTAGCAAGTAGTAGAAGTAGATCTAACAATGAAGCTATGATATTAAATAGATATGCAATTGTATTTCAAATGTAAACAAGTATATTAATATGAAAGCTTGGACTCAACATTAGAAATCATAAATGTAAATCAAAACCTCCATCATTGTATGCTTGTAATCCACCTTGAAGGAAGAATGAATGAATCTTGAAGATGCACAAAGGATCTTGAAGGAAGATCACACTACCATGATGGATAGATCTAGGGTTTGAATGATGAATCTTGAACGCTTGAACCAAATCCCTTCAAAGGCTTGAATGCTTGAATCCTTTGATCTTCAATGGAGAACTTGAAATTCTTAAGAAGAAGACTTGAAAACCTTGTTTGAACACTTGGAAGCTTGATTTAATTTCCTTCATAGATTTATGGATTATATGTATCTTTAATCCTTAGTGCTTGTGATTAGAAAATGAGAGGAAAAAAGATTCCTTATATATAATTATAGGACACAAACTTCTAGAGAGGCTGACAGGAGAATTAAATTCAAATTAGGCCTATACCCCTATAAGTGGACCTATTTTAAGAGTCATTAATTTGGATTCTGGAGCAGTTGACTCAAAAGAGGGAAAATAAACTTTTGAGTGTCCCCCACATCCGGTAATCTTCCCAATTAAAAAGGGGGACCTGGGTTGAGGTTGAGGTTGACCCTAACCTATTTTAGGGTTGAGGTCAACCTTGACCTTGGGTGTCAAGACCCCTGGAAAATGTGCCAGGTGGGGTAAACAGTGCTCGAAGAGGCCCAATCAAGGTCCCAAACATGCACAAAAGGTGGAAAAGGGGTAGAAATGAGAGGACAACATGATGATGGCCCAAAACACCCCCTAAGGAGGGCTAAATTGTCTTAACATGGAAGTGATTCAATTTTAAGATGATACATTAAGCTCCCACTTTAGCAGGAGTATAGAAATCAAAGTAAAGAAGAAAGACTCCAGTGGATCGCAACAAGGTAGAACATCACTTAGTCAAGGATATGAGCCCCCAGGCCAAGGATTCTGACTCAACATACACGCACAAGGGTATGAAAACAAAGAGAAAACAAAGACAAAGCCAAAAGACACAAAAAAGAGGGGTTAGTACAAAAACAAACCAAAATCAACTAGCAAAAGAAACCTTGCCAAGAAATTCTTCCTATACTAATATCATATTTGGAAAGCTATCATAAAAGCATAAATGACTACATAAGAAAGATAAGAGCAACACTATAAATAACATAGCTTCATGATCTAATCCTACTAGCATGAAACAAAAAGAGAGAAGAGATATATATATATATATATATAGAGAGAGAGAGAGAGAGAGTGATTACCTTTCCCAGAAAGATGCCCACCTTACCATCAATCACCAAGGACGGAGAGCCCAACAGGTTCACCCATAAACTATGCTTTGTAATTGTAATGCGTCTTCTGACGACTTTTTGAGTACCCATAGATCCAAATTATTGTATCACTATGGAATATAAAATGTGTGTCTTTAGGATTTAGCAACTTATGTGCATTAACTTCCAAGGATTTAGAATATTTGAAATTGAAAATGTGTATCTCTTCAGGATTTAGCAACTTATGTGCGTTACCTTCTGAGGATTTAGAAAAAATAAAAATGTGTGTCTCTTCAAGATTTAGCAACTTGTTTGTGTTACCTTATGAGGATTTAGCATGTTGTAAAATATAAAATATAGTATAAGGGAGACCCTATATATACCCCCTCCTTATCGTGGCTACCTAATAGATAGGATAAGGAAGAGAAAGGAGGATACCTACTTCATAAAGTAAGGAGATGTCATGTTAGCAACAATGTACACAATATTTTTAGCGAAGAGTATTGACCCTTACATCTAAGAGCATAGATAATCATAAAAAATGATGTCACTTATGGAAAAAGGATCCTCAAAGAGGAAGGGATCTTATCAATGATACCCCCACCATAGAGGAATGGTTTGGATAAAATATCATCTTTCAAAGAAAATCAAAGAGGGATCAAATATTCAATCATCAAGACCCTGCAATCAAGAGGAAGCAGAATCTTGGAATGAAGGAAGCAAACTCTAAACCAAAGCAAAGGCAAGATTTTATAAAGAACATAATTTGTAAAATAAAGAAGAGGTGATGACCTAGGACAATCATCTCTCATATAAAAGGGTATCCATAGACAAAACATAAGTCAGTATAAGGAAATAATGTTGCAGAATAAACAAATGCCACTAAGCTAAGGAAAGTAGATCCTTAGATAGAGAGAAAGAAGGAAAACCTTGCCCCCCAGGGATGAAAATAAGGGATATACCAATCAGGTCCAGATATGCTATAATAAAGAGATATCTTTGCAAAACAAATGTCTTAGAAAAGATATCATGATACTAGAAGAGAGCTATGGATGATTATGATAAAAGGAAGGATGTACCATATCATAATACAAAACCATAGGGATAGAATATAGAAAGAATAACCAATTAAGCTCAAAACAAAATACATGCTAAGAGCATAATGGATCCTAGAAAAAATGGAAGAAATACCTCTTGCCCCCTAGTCAAGAGATAAGAGGGGGAAAGGTCTATATTATAGAAGAACGAGGGGTATTCCCCAGATGGAAATTATGAAGAAAATTATGAGATGTAATTCCTAAAGCAGCTCTTTCTCTAACATACATCTTGAAATGTCCACAATCAACAAGTAAATGTATATTACTATAATGAAAATGACATTTGTACTTGGAGAGAGCATCTTTTGGCATATCGGTTTAAAGATTTCTTTCTTAGAATTCATTAATTGACCATACACCTTCTTAGCTACATCTTGAGGGGTATCATGGTAATCTAAGGAAGGTGTTGGAAGAAGAACATGAAGAGGAGGGCGACAATCAAAATCAATCACCTTAAATTGAGATAGTGGAAAGCCTAGACCATTCCTATCTTGTTTAGGGGATAGATGAACTGGATATTTAATACCATGTTCATTAACACCAATCCCTAAACCCTTATAACCTTGTTTAGCCACCATATTGTATCCTATAGTGTACATATCTTGTAAAGCTTCTGTAGGAGGTGATTGTTTACAGTGATCATGAGAAAATGTTGTGTATGGAAGAATGATAGGTTTAGAAGAAGTTTCTTTTCTCTTCCCTTTAATATCATCATGGATCAGATAAGAAGGGGAAGGTAAATCAAAGAATTCTTGCACATCTGCATCATGAACCATAGTTTGAACCCCATCATAAGTGTGGGAAGAACTAGGGATAAAACATGGAGAAATAGGAGTGGGAATATTAGGAATTGGATTAGGAAGGATAGGATTAGGAAGATTAGGAACTAGATTAGGAAGATTAAGAAATGGGGTATCATCTACCAAATTCTTCACAAAATCCAAAAGAGCAATAAGTCAGCTACACAAATTCTTAATGAAAGTTTTGAAAGTAGGAAGGCTAGTATTAGTTAATCTCAAAAATAGCATAAGCAAGTGAAACATGAAGAGTAACAAACATAATGAAATGGATGATACTCTCATAAACATCATAAGTACTATAAAGAGATGCTAAGAGAAGCATAATGAGGAAAATAACCATACCCCAAAGCATCTTAAAGATCTTCATAGTGAATGAGATACAAGAATTTTTTTTGTATTTTTATGAGTATGTAGATTTGTTTGTATTTTAAAATGCAAGAGAATAAAAGAAAACTAATCGAATATGTATGCAAAAGCTAGTCTTAAGGAAAAGAGGCAAAGCATATAACACCAAAAAGAAAGAGTTGTCTACCATGGGTTCACCAAAATCTGTTACACACACACACACACACAGGTGTGTGTGTGTGTGTGTGTGTGTGTGTGTGGATATAGATAGATTTCCTCCTAATCCAAGACAAGGAGATCCTAATTGATTAACCGAAAGGAGACAATCAATGCAAAAAGGAATAAACTTGTTATGGATAAAGAGGGGAAGGGGGATCTAATTTCTTAATTATAAAGTAAAACAATAGATCTGAATTTCTTAAAAACTTAATTGAAATAAAACATTTATCTTGGATTGTAGAAGATCTGGAAATACCTATTTTCTGATGTCTGTACCGAGTTTCAGGAAATTCTGCAACCACCCAGATTTGGAATAGAAACACAGAAATGGAGAAAACCGAAAAATCTTCTTCTTTTCTGATTCAGGTTTACCTTGACCCAAATATGGGAGTAAAATTGCACCCTTTTATGTCGACCTTGAAATGCACTGCTCTAACAAAAATTATGTTCGTGGATCCCGAAAGTTCGCCAAAAAGGGTATCCGAATCTTCTCTCTAATTCATTGTCTCGTACCTGTACCTACAAGAAAGATGGTTTTGTTTTTTGGGGGAGGGGTTTTCCTTAGTCAAACCCCGATTTAGGAATTAACCTTGAAATTAGAATTGAAATGGAGAATGCTAGCAAGTAGTAGAATTAGATCTAACAATGAAGCTATGATATTCAATAGATATGCAATTGTATTTCAAATGTAAACAATTATATTAATATGAAAACTTGGACTCAACATTAGAAATAATAAATGTAAATCAAAACCTCCATCATTGTATGCTTTGATTCCACCTTGAAGGAAGAATGAATGAATCTTGAGGATGTACAAAGGATCTTGAAGGAAGATCACACCACCATGATGGATAGATCTAGGGTTTGAATGATGAATCTTGAATATTTGAACCAAATCCCTTCAAAGGCGTGAATGCTTGAATCCTTTGATCTTCAATGGAGAACTTGAAATTCTTAAGAATAAGACTTGACAACCTTGATTTAACACTTACAAGCTTGAAAGTAGATGATTGCCTTCATAGATTTCTTGATTATATGTGTCTTTAATCCTTATTTCTTGTGATTAGAAAATGAGAGGAAAAAGGCTTCCTTATATACAAATCTAAGGAACAAACTTCTAGAGAGGCCGACATAGGAGAATTAAATTCCAATTAGGCCTATACCCCTAGAAGTGGACCTATTTTAGGATTCATTACTTTAGAGTCTGAAACAGCCAACCCACAAATGGGAAAATGAACATTTGAGTGTCCCCCTACATCTGACAATCTTCCCAATTGAAAAGGGGGACCTAGGTCTAAGTTTTGTTGATGATTAGTGCCCAACACTTAGTCATTTCATTAGGTATTTTTATTTGGCTATCACTGTGGCCAAGCTAAAACTATACAAGGCCAAGCACCATTGCCGAACAGTTTTTCAGTATGCCTAGTTACATTGCCGAGCCGAGTTACATTGCCAAGCCGAGTAGATAGGGATGTTAAATGCCGAGCAGGACAGTTTTTTGTATACTTGTCAGGAATGATACAAACTTCAAGGATAAGTGATCCGGCTGACTTCTATAAAAAGTTTGGGCCGACTTACGTGTGCATTTAATATTTTTATACGGAGTCTGTTATGCATTTAATTGTTTTATCCTATACATGACTCATTGTAAACATTAATTGTAATACCATCATGGTATGGGTATCGGATCTTGATCATTGATCTAGATATCACTGTCAAATCTGTATAGATATATTAGATTGCTTCAAAACCCTATTTTTATGCGTGTGCTAGAGGCAGAAGAGAAGTTGTTGTTGGGACTACATTTTGTAGTGAAATGCATAGAGGGTTATTTTGTTCAGAAGCAGAGATCAAGAAGAGCATAACACAGTGAACAGTAGAGTAAAGGTATATCAGATTATAAGATCAGAAGAGATACTGAAAAGAGGAGATTCATTATCAACATCAGAGTGCATATCGAAGGATCAATACTTGAGACTTTTTAATCATTATATCAGGTGAAAATCTCTTAACAGAGTGGTTTTAGCATGCCTTTATTTATCTCTTAACAAAGTGCTTACTTCATTGTAAGTTTAAATCCTTTAATAGGGTAGATTGTAATGATCTGAAGCTCCTAATCGGGCAAACCTCTAACAGGGTAGATTACATTTTGTAATCAAACATTGTAACCTTAATAGGTACACTTTATTACTGCAGTAGTGAAGCTTTTGTGGGTATCATCCCCACCCTAGTTTTACCTATTTGGGTTTATGGGTTACCAAGTTATTGTGTTATGTGTTATTTATTTCATGGTGTGGATTCTATTTGAGATTACATTAGATTCATATATGTATGAATGTGGATCAGTTTGTTTTAAGTGTTTTTATTTGAAGATCTATATCACCCCCCCCACCTCTCAGTATCTTGCTTTCCCATTATTGTATTTCCAATAACTGGTATCAGAGAAGAGTTCTCTAAAAGGTTATAATCAGCTTGAGAATTAAGATCTTGAGATGGAGATCTACAAGATGGGTAAAGTCATTGAGAATCAAAAGATTGATGTTCAACTAGCACTACAACAGCTTGAGACTGCAAGACAGGAATTAAAGAAGTCCTTGGATGCAAGGAAAGATTTGGAAAAACAGATGAATGACACTCATTATCAGGAAGAGGACACCACAAATCTATTTCAGAATGAAGATTCTACTAAGAGCGATGCAGCAATAGTAGATCTACTGGAAAAGAATAGTGCACTATGTGAAGAAGTCAAAAACTTGAAAAAGGAACAAGAAGCCCAATCAATAAGGATGTGTGAATTTTTTGAACAAAAAAAGAAAGCCAAAGATGACAAGGCTATGGTAGAAGAAGACAAGAGAATGCTGACTACCAGACTTGATGAAAGAACACATGATGTGCAAACAATGACAATCAATCAAGTGGACATGGCAAATCAACTACTACTTGCAAATCAGGAGATCAGCAGGAAAGACTTGGAAATTGTTAATCTTAGATCTGAGAACAATCAATTGAAATATGAATTGAGACCTGAGAAATAAATTAACACAGTGAATGATCTGAGTGCAGCCATGAGCTACTTTGAACAATTGGTGGAAGCATCAAGAAGACCTAAAGACTCTTCTAGATTAGGTCACACTGAACAACATTCAACCACTGAAAATGGAGAATCATCAAAGACAGGTGAAAGAAGGAATGCAAAGTTGAGATACAACAAACCTGTTTGTCACCACTGTGGAAAACCAGGCCATACAGCAAACATTTGCTGAAGCAAGAATGGTAAGTCCAATCCAAAAACTAACTTTAATGGTTACTATTTTAACTGTAATAATTTTGGACATCAAGCACGTGAATGTAAGACAAAGGCAAGCAAAACACCTAGACTCAATGGTAATTGCTATAACTATCACAAATATGGTCATAGAGCACAAGATTACAGATCTAAAGGTAAACAGTAGTGGACATCAAAGGTACAAGAGAAATCACCAAGAAAAGGCAATACTCACAATTGGGATTACAATACATGGCATAGTTGTCATTACTGTGGTGAGTATGGACATGTTCCAGAAAACTGCATAAGGACACATTTCAGAGGTAAATCTAAAAGTTGGATGAATGGAAGCCTAGTTTGTCATAGTTGTTTGAAAATTGGACATACAAGGAAAGATTTCAAGACTAGGGTACATGCTCCTACTATTGAGAAAATAAGGGAACAGATGAACAAAACATGGGTTAAGAAGTCTGAACCATGCAGCAGTGAAGCTAATGAAGCCGAGGTCACCCAATCCAATGGATCAGGTGATCACATCATCTCCAACTAAGAGAAAGAGGTATGTAAGGAACTGTATTTAAAAATTCTTATCTTACATCAGTTCCTAACATGAAATGTACAAAAAGTCCATATTTGCATATGTTAAGATGCACTAGGACATATTTGAAGACAAAATGCTGAGATGAGAAAATTGCACTATAGGTTTCGAGCATCCATCATGAACACTAAAGCTGAGTTCTTTAGTAAGTGCTGAGTTTTGTTGGCCGAGTAAAATTTTGTGAAGGCTAAGTGTAGTGAGCCAAGTGGGATGCAAGTTGTGTTAGAGCCGAGGATAGCTGGCTTGCACTAACTCAATGGGAAAAACATTTAATGCTCACCTACCTTGACCTTTTGTAACTTACAAAGGATGAACAGTTGATATTTCATTCTTACCTTGCAATTTTACTATTTATGGAGCGATTGAAGCAATTTATAGAATTGATCTTAACGGAGCTAGGAATGGCGATTTCATCAGTGTGCCATCCAATCCTTAAGTGAATAGTGAACAGAGAACAGTGTGAAACATCACTTGCTGAGGTATTCTATTTTCCATCTCTTAAACCCTAAATTTTAGAATTATGGCTGCAAGTTCTTCTGCACTAGCTAAGAGTATGGAGGCAGAACAAGAACAAATTCAGTTGATTCAAAGTGATGAATGTGAACCTATTAAATTTTGAGCCATCCCTGAAAGTGCGATATAGAGTGATTTAAAGAGAACCCTCTCATCCATTCCTCCCAAGGTACTTATGATTCATGATGTTCGATCATGTTATATGGTAAAAATTAGAGAAGTAGGTGATAATGAATTAAGGAAATCCTATAGCAAACTGTGTGAAAATGGAATTCTGAAGGCAGAATTCAAACATTTGGCCAAAAAAGGGTTAACTTGTGCCCTAGATTTTCCCCAAGGTTTCAAAGATGAATGGATAAAGGTTATCCTTAGTCGAGTTCATGACATGCACATGTGGCTAGATAATGGACCAGTCAAGATCACCAGAAGCATGATTCATCGGGTGACTGGATATCCTTTAGTGAATGGAAAGTGGACTATGAGGGATAATAGCAAAGAGGAAATTACATTGAACACTGGAGTAGTATGGAATAACAAAGGTATGACTATCTCTACAATTACTGACCTAGAACTTGATTTTGGAGTGAGGGTAATTGCACACAAGTTCTATCAGTCTAGTAGATTGGATAGTGTTCCCTATATAGCAGTTGATCAGGCATGGAAAATTGTGAAGAAGAATCACACATATGATCTTGCTGAGCTACAACAGACATAGTTTGTCGAGAACCTTGCATCAATCAGAAAGGCTAAGAGCTCATCATGTAAGTTTGGTTCTTTACTAGCATGTATATTTTTCTACATTCAGGATACATTTCCTACATTGAGAAATATTGTTTGGAAAAAGGATAGACCCATTACAGTTCAGATTAGTGAATGCATAGAGAAATTAGGAAGAAATTTCAATAGCATTATGGGTAGCTATTTTGTAGAATTCAAGAAGAGAATGAGATT
>MU226929.1:204475-251413 GCA_018584345.1 Thuja plicata | reverse complement strand
ATTTAATTGTTTTATCCTATGCATGACTCATTGTAAACATTAATTGTAATACCATCATGGTATGGGTATTGGATCTTGATCGTTGATCTAGATCTCACTGTCAGATCTGTATAGATATATTAGATTGCTTTGAAACCCTATTTTTATGCGTGTGCTAGAGGCAGAAGAGAAGTTGTTGTTGAAACTGCATTTTTTAGTGAAATGCATAGAGGGTTATTTTGTTCAGAAGCAGAGATCAAGCAGAGCATAACACAGTGAACAACAGAGTAAAGGTATATCATATTATAAGATTAGAAGAGATACTGAAAAGAGGAGATCTATTATCAGCATCATAATGCATATCAAAGGATCAATACTTGAGACTTTTTAATCATTGTATCAGGTGAAAATCTCTTAACAAAGTGGTTTTAGCAGGCCTTTATTTATCTCTTAATAGAGTGCTTACTTCATTGTAAGTTTAAATCCTTTAATAGGGTAGATTGTAATGATCTGAAGCTCTTAACCGGGTAGACCTCTAACAGGGTAGATTACATTTTGTAATCAAACATTGTAACCTTAACAAGTACACTTTATTACTGTAGTAGTGAAGACTTTTGTGGGTATCATCCCCACCCTAGTTTTACCTATTTGGGTTTCTAGGTTACCAAGTTATTGTGTTATGTGTTATTTATTTCATGGTGTGGATGCTATTTGAGATTACATTAGATTCATATATGTATGAATGTGGATTAGTTTGTTTTAAGTGTTTTTATTTGAAGATCTGATTCACCCCCCCCTCTTAGTATCTTGCTTTCCCATTATTGTATTTCCAACACCCCTACATCTGACAATCTTCCCAATTGAAAAGGGGGACCTAGGTCAAGGTCGAGGTTGACCCTGACCTAGGTCAGGGTCAAGGTTGACCTTGATGTAGGTCAAGGTTGAATTTGACCTTGACCCATGGGGTCAGCACCCCTGGAAAATATGCCAGGTGGAGTAAATAGTGCCCGAAGAGGCCCAATCAGGGTCCTAAACAAGCACAAAAGGTGGAAAAGGGGAAAAAATGGGAGGACAACATGATGATGGCCCAGAACACCCCCTAAGGAGGGCTAAACTTTCTTAACATGGTAGTGCTTCCATTTTAAGATGATACACTAATCTTAACAATGTTGTCAAAATTTACATGACAAATTCTTTTATGCCATAATCATACATCTTCATTCTTAGCCATCAAACAAGTAGTTTCAGCAGTGTCAAGATAGAATAGGTTACCTTTTGATTGTTCACTAGTGTCGATCAACTTTCATGTTCCATCATAGATTCTAGATTTTCTATTTTCAAATGCAACTCGGTGACCTATATTATTCAACTGTGAAACACTCAATAGATTATAATTTAGTCCTTTCACCCAATATGCATTCTCACATTTGATTTGATTGTTTAGCATAATAGTACCTTTCTCTTTCACTTGACAAGGTGTGTCATTTCCCATTCTAATAGATCTACCATCATAATGTTCAAGAAATTCAAATTTTCCTTTATCTCTAGTCATGTGATGTGTATAGACACTATCAATAATCCAAATTTCATGCTTACTAACTTTAGAAATAAGTTTTTTTTCAACATACCTTTCATCTTCATCTGAATCATCTTTCAAAGCTACAAACATTGTCTTACTATCTTCATCACTGTCAGAACCACTATCATTATCTTTATCTTCAATAATGTAACAAGCCTTCTTGCCATTGTCTTTGTAATCTTAGTCATTCCTTATGTCATACTGTCACTTTCTTCTGTAATCTTGATCATATTTTCTATCATTAGATCTGTCATTTCTTTCATCATTCTTTTTGTTAGGGTATCTTGCAGCAAAATGGCTAATTTCTTTACAGTTAAAACATATCAAAGGTAGTTTACCTTTATATCTTCCTTTACCTTTGTGCAATCTTCTAACCATTAATCCTTCAAGTTCATCAAGTTCCTTATCATCATTGTCACTATCATTTTTATTTATGATTATGTATTTGTTACTAGATTTACTAATTTTTAGAGTAGACATAAATGCAGATTCCATAGAAGGTACAACACTTTTGTCAAAATTGTTCAGCTCAAAAGAGATCAATCTTCCAATAGGACTATCAACAATAATATTATTTCTAGGTGATGCTCTCATTTCATGTATTTCTGAGACTCTTATAGAATAAATAGGCAATAAAGTTCTAAGAACCTTACTCACAATAGTGTCTTCATCAATAGTTCCACCAGCTCCTCAAATAACATTCACAACTTCCTTGAGTCAGGTATTGTATTGTGTTATGTTCTCTCCTTTCATTCTCATATCATCAAATTTTCCTCAGAGACTTTCAACTTTATCTCTCTATACATTTGCATCTCCTCCATAAACTAGTGTAATCTTATCCCACATCTTCTTGGTTGATGTACATTTCTTGATATCTTCAAATTCAACATAGGTAAGTGAAGAGGAAATCTCCACCATTATAACATTATGTTCATGTTTCTCTTTCATCTGATTAACAACCAAGGGTCCAGTAGGTAGAATGAATTCATTATCCAGGTATATTGCAATGTTATCTCCAATCCCTGATAGGTATAGTCTCATTCTATTTTTCCATGTCAAGAAGTTCTCCTTGTTCAGCTTCGATGCGTCTCTCTTAGACATATTGTGATCTTTAGCTTAAGTTCTTCAAAAATTTCCTTCTACACATTGTATGCTCTGATACCAATTGTTAGAATAAATGAGAGGGGGGTGAATCAGTTAGCTCCCAATTATCCTACAGTCCCAAATTCCTCCAGATTTATATAAAAAAAATTTCTAAGATATAATTCAACTCGATGAAATGTTTACTATAATCTCAAACTTTAGTCATGTAGTGTTTACCAACTATCAATAAATTAATACAGTGATTACCGATCAATGCAGATAAAGTAATTTAATAATCCACAAAAATCATACACATTGACACATAGAATTTTAATGTAGAAACCCTGCTAAGGGAAAAACCACCTAGGACCGATAACCCAAAATATTTCACTCTTTTGAAGTGAGCTTGGGGAAGAGAAAACCCTATTAAAGGTTGCAATGCACACTGTTAAATGTGACCTAGTTAGAGGATTTAAAACTAAAAGTTCTCTCTTTACCATGCATTCACTATGGGGTCAATAAGGAAACACTCAACATTCATTAGAATGTCATAATAAAGACTTTCATGTGCTACTTAGTTAAGATATTTATCTATAACAATCATTAAAATGATATAGTAATGATATGATTCAAATACTACTTTGTTTTGCATATTTTTAGATCTTGCTAGTTACATAATACCTCTGATCAATTTGTTCACTTTAGTTCATCTTATTCTTCATACTCAATTCTGCTCGGTAATGCTCTTTCTTCTGTCGCTCGGTGATGTCTGCAGAAATTTCTTGATTCTATCTTTAACTAGTTTGATCAGTCGTGCATAAAATTCGCATGTGTGCATAAAGTTTTATTCATAATGAATCTCTTATCTCTTATATAGACATCATAACTCATTTAATTTTCATCCTTTAGATTTTTCTACTTAATCTCCATCATTTATTTTTCTTCTTAAACCATCCTCAGCAGTTGTGTTAAAAAAATGTTTCAATCTTCGTTATCTGATCTTCCTTGAATTTTCATAACCATTTGATCAACATAACAAACCTTATCATTAACCTCAGAATCATCAATTGTCATCTTAGCATTCTAGTCGGCCACAGTTTGAATAAATGTCTTAGTCAATACCATGATGTGTTGTCGATCCCTTGCTCGATTATCACTGTGCTTGGTATACACTATATTTACTGAGTGTTCATTGTCTCTCGGTGTATACAAAACTCTTCATTTACCAACTACATAAACTTTGTTTGTTCCAGATCTTCAATCCATAATAGATGTTTGTTACCATAATGATACTTAAATAAGTTGACATCAATGACAATATATTAATTGATAATGTCTATCATCGTATCTGTAAATTGGTTGACTATCAACAAGTGACTTCAAACATACAATCAATTGTAGTTCATCAATCTCAGTACTCCTCTGACTCTATTCTTTTTACTCACTTTGATTAAGTTGTCAAAATTAACATGACAAAGCCTTGTGTGCCATAACCAAACATATTCAACTTTAGAAAACATGCAACTCTTCATAGAAGTATCAAGATAAAATAAATCACCTTTATATTATTCTCTAGTAGCAATCAAACTCTCCTTCTTATAAAAAAAATTCACCTTTCCATGTTAAATTCTAGTCAGTGACCTGTGTTATTTAGCTATGCAACACTCAACATATTATACTTTAAGCCTTCAACCTAATAAACATCATCACACCTTGTGTTGTTCAGTAGAATTATAGAGCCTTTTCCTTTCACAGGGTATGGAGCATCATTACCAAATATAACAAATACTCCATCATGATTCTTAATTTAAATAAACTTAAGTGTGTCACCAGTCATGTGATGTGAACAACCACTATCTATAATCCATGTTTTATTCTTACTTAATTGTGATATTAGGGATCTTGTTTCTTCTTTGTTTTCTCCATTAGAATTATCCTTAATAACAACATACACAACTTCTTCACCATCATTTTCATTTGAATCATCATCACTTGGTCCTTCATTAGCAATATGACAAAAATTATTACCTTTGTTTTTGTAGTCTCTGAATCTCCTGAATCTATTCTCTCTTTTGTCCTTATCTATGTTATCTGTCTTCTCCTCATTATCTTTCTTAGGGAATTTAGATGCAATATGACCAATCTTGCTATGATTAAAAATTTCAAGGGTATCTTACCTCAGTATGTACCTTTTCCTCTTTGTAGTCCTCTAGCAAACAAAGCTTCAAACTCTCTCTCATTCTTTTCATCTTCAACATATAACTCTTCTAGACCACTTGTACAATTGTAAAATCTCTCACTAGCACTATTCACATATCCATCACTAGCTCTACAGTCCTTAGAAATTCCAATCTTCAAAGATGACTTAAATGAAGACTCAATCTTAGATGTAGCAGGTAGACTATTACCAAAATCATTAATCTCAAATGCAACTAGCTTACCAATAGTGGTGTCAAGTTAAACATTCATCTAAGGAATGGATCTCAACTCTTGTATAGAAGATACTCAAATATCATAACTCGATAACAGGGTTCTCAACATTTTTATTGTAACATCTTCTTCTGTTATGGTTCTACCAACTCCTCTAATAGAATTAACAATCTCCTTAAGTATAGTGTTGCATTGTCTTATGTTTTCTCCTTCTTTCATTCTCATTGAATCAAATTTTACTCTCAACTTTATGTTTTTTTCCTTCCGAACATGCTAATATCCACCATAGGTCAAAAAAATATCATCCCATATTTTTTTTTAGTAGTACATTCATCAAGTTCATCATATTCCTAGTCGGTAAGTGTAGCAGCAATCTTAATCTTGACTTGTGTGTGTTCTTGCTTCTATCTTTGCTCATCAATTTTCAAGGGTATAGTTGTAGGTGCAACATATGCATTATCAAGAAAATGAATTCCATACTCTCCTATACCAGACACATGCAATCTCATTCTACTTTTCATGTAGAGAAATGATCCCTATTCAACTTTGGTGCTTTCCTCTTATACATCTTTAGATCTTGGCTCAATTCCTTTTAAAATTAACACTTCAGAGTACCAATCTCTAATACCAATTGTTGGTCCACTGAGAGGGGGGAGGGGTGAATCAGACAAAATCAAACTTTAGTACTTAAAACTTAGCTCACTGATTCACTCAATAGAACTAAATACAATAATGATCGACTCACCAAATAACTTTAATAACTTAAACAACCATACATCTCATAATATGAAAATCAATCATTCAAACTCACTTAACACCATATTTAATGAGGAAACCCAATAAGTTAAAAACCTTTGTGGGCATTGTGACCCACAATAAAATGTACCCTTCTGAAGTACGCTCAATCAAAAACTTATCCTCTTAAAGATTACAAACACATTTGCTATATGTGACCCTGTTAGGGGATTTACCTCACATCTGTTAAGATATTCACCCTATTAAGAGTAGCCTTGTTAGAGGTTTTTACACACTCTTTTGGAATGTCACCTACTTCTAGGGTTTACAAATAGGACTGTTAAATCCACTTGGTTAAGATATTTTCTCTGTTACAAATGCTAATAAGAAATAATATAAGCTTTGATCTATAAATATAGAAAATACCTTTGATTGGGTAGGATCCTTTGTGCTCACATGAATACTAGCATCACATACTCCATTTTTCTCTACTCTAGACTGTAGATTCTTCTCATTCTACTTCTCTTCTCTGCTTGGTAACTTCTACTCTTTAGCTTCTTTTTCTTCTCAATTCAACTCACCAACATCTCTTCTCTCATTAGTTCTCATCCTTTATATAGAAAAAAATTGTCCTCTTAATCTACATGCTTAGGTTTTCCTCATTCATTCAATCATCATCTTCATATATCTCAGTTCGGTAAACCATTTAAATTTTACCTTGTAACTTGAACTTTTTCTTGGAACTCTAATAATCATGTTTAACTGCTTAATCTTCACCTTAGATATTTTAACAAACTTCCTTTATCCTTATCAACATCAAGATCCTCATATCTTTGTATTAAATTCAATCTTATCATCATTCTCAATCAATATCCTATACTCAGTAACTTGCCTTGTAACTCGGTATCTATCTTTGTTTTACTGCTTGGTGCCTAACTCATTCTCAGTGCTTGGTAACTGAAAGCGACTAACACAACTCTATACCAACTGACTCTATCTAGCTCGATAGAGTAACTCTTTTTAGTCATAACTTAACTCTTTGCAATCTCTAACGTAATCAATCAAATGTACCAACTTGATAACATCAAATATATAGTAGCAAAAAACTATATAAACATTAATTCATCATTGTCTGATCTATATTGGTCACCCATTTAACTTCTCCTTCTTATGATATGGTAACTCAATACAAATTAGTAATCGATTGCTTGACATCAATGACAAAATAACAACTGATCTAACCATTTTCACAAATATCTATACCTATTATCGCTTAGTCTTCATCATTTCCATTAGTTGATTAATAGTAATTACAATTAAAAATGTTCATGCTGGACATAAAGTTCAAATAAAAAACCAACACAAAATAAAAAGGTTTTTGAAAGCCTCATTGGGGCACAAGGTGATCATATTCCTAACCATCAAGAAACTAAGATTTTGTAAGGGACTTAATATCATAGCCTAACTAGTACAACACATGGCTCCAGTCATCTATAAGTAACTTGAATAAGTCCTTTTAGTTTTCATCATATTCTTGAATAGTTTG
Source organism: Thuja plicata (assembly GCA_018584345.1). Taxonomy (NCBI): domain Eukaryota; kingdom Viridiplantae; phylum Streptophyta; class Pinopsida; order Cupressales; family Cupressaceae; genus Thuja; species Thuja plicata. The sequence continues at coordinate 244,061 of MU226929.1, read as the reverse complement.
AATAACTGGGAGAGGGGATGAATAAGTTATTCTCACACAACTTATAAAATGTTTCTTTCGGTCAACTCTCAATCAACAGTATTAACCACTTTAGATTTATTGGTTAAGCACATAAAACATCCACATAAATGTAAGCATTAAGAAAAAAGAAACACCGACATAGAGAAAACCAAGATTTTACAAGGAAACCCAAGATGGGAAAAACTAATGACATTAATTTGTCATTAGTATTCAAACAACACTTTCGGTAAGCTTACACCGAAAGATAGTAAAGGGAAAACAAAAGATCAAATTGACAGATCACCAAAAATGACTAAGTAAAAAAAGAACCAATGACACAAGGTAGTGTGTAAACCAAAAACCACAATACAGAGAGTTAAACTGGAACCCGACAGAGGAACCCAAAATGCAAGTTATAGTGCAGACCGATGAAACAAATTCAGTGCAACTGACAGTAAAAAATGAAGGATAGTCAAGCATGACCAAAAGTCAGTTGCAGCCTGCAAATAGTCAACTATACATACACCAATAATGACAATGTCATTAATATGGTTGAACCTGTTGATACTGAATATTGTAATGTCATCATTCTCAAGGGAAGGGAAGATACTTCCAAATCCAAAATTCATTTCATCTTGTGAGGGTCTACACCTCATTCTTTCAAACAAGAATAGTCTCAAGTCAGTGCTAACATTATTACTCGATCTCACACTAAGGTCATCCTCAAAGGCCCTGAGCCTTCTGTGTCTACATCAACTCAACCTTCAGACAAAGCTAAGGTTGACTCTGCCAATAACAATCCAAAAGTGGGTTCCTCATCTAATGCTGCCAATTACAACATTCTCAATCAATTATAACGTACTAATGCCAAGATTACTATTTTTGAGCTACTAAAAATCTCCCTTGCTCACATAGAAATCTTGGACAAAGCCCTCACTGAGGCAAATGTCCCAAAAGATCTTAATCTCGACCGGTTTCAATCCATGGTAGGTCACTTGACCTCCTCACATTACTTGTCTTTCTCTGAGGAAGATGACCATTCTTTGAGTCACCCACATAATAACCCTCTACACATTGAAGTCCTTATTGGTCCAAAGCATCTTCACCGCGTTCTCATAGATAATGGCACTGACCTCAATATTTTCTCTGCTAGCTTCCTTACTGAGTTAGGCTACGGTGAAGACTGCATTGATGCCTGCAAAAAGATTACTATTAAGTCCTATGATGAAGAAGAATGTAAATCTAAGGGGCTAGTTGTGTTTCCAATCGAGTTGGCCCTATTGAACGAGATGTTATCTGTCAAGTGCTTGACATCCCTTTGGCATACAATATTCTGTTAGGTAGGACATGGATCCATGAAACTTAGGTTGTCCCTTCAACATACCATCAGTGTATTAAGTTCCCATTCCAAGGATCTGAAGTGACTATACCTGCTAACACACGCTATGATTGCAATGCCCTCACAAAATCTGCTGACATCTTTGTGCCTGCCAACAGAGAATCTATTGAGCTCCTTGAGACTAAATTAAAAGAAAGAGCTTGACACTCAAAGAAACTAACATGGGAGGATATAAGATTGAACCTATGCTATCTATTACATCTCTGTGTTTGTCTCCACATTCTTTTGGGAGACCTTCTGAGAGCACTAAACCTTCTACGGTTCCTCCTCCAACAAAGTATGGTGGTACTTTTGTACAAGCCACAGTACCATTAGAATAAGAAGCTGAAAACAAAGCTATCAAAACTTGGATCAGACAATTTTGAACACACTACTCCCCCTTATGACATCAAATCTGAGCAGTATGGAAAAGGTATATCTATTATGCAATGTTTTGGCTATAAAGGAAATGGTCCTATAGGTGCAAATCATAAGGGATTGATCGCACCACTTGAATCTATTGGTCACAGAACATGTGACTCTACAAATATAGGCATCAATCCACTCACATTTCAACTGGGGATAAACAAGTTTGTACCTTGAGAAGATAAACAACCAACACCTGAAGAAACATCTAAAATTGAAGAATTTGAAGATAGTTTTGATGAGGATAGTTTTCCTTATCCTATTCCTCCAGACCTGGCAGCATTCTTTGTTGAGCCAGATGACTTTATACCGTGTGTTAGTACAGTAGAAACTGACAGCGATTCTGATGACACCACTTCCTTTGCTCCATTAACTTATGAGGAGTGGAAAGTAACACATACTCTAAATCCACATCATCAGGGTGATTTATACATACCACCACACTTTCAAGAACAGTTTGAACAAGAATCCTAATCACTTCTCACTACACAAGAGGTAGCTGATGCTATAAACACTAATGAGGTACCTAGGTCAAAAGGTACTCATCTTACCATAGCGGAGGTTCTAGGCAGAACTCATCCCAACTGGGGACAAAGGGTTGATTTCACTCATGTTCTTGACATGATGCCTAATGATGAAACAGACTCTCACGAATATGAGTTTGACAGCTTGTATTATGCCACCTCTGACAGAGATACAGATATAGTTCACACATATGAAAACCTTCTCAAAGTAGGTGAAGGGTCTAGTGTAGGGTCACACGAGTCTGACTCCATAGATGTTAACATGTCATCTACTACAGTCGCTAGGAATCAAAGGAATTTGACTATACCTCTGGATGAGATTGCTTTAGGTCTTGACTTGCTTGTCCATGCTTTTGATGATTATACCATGAACACACTTGAACCCATCACTTCTCTTTCACTTCGCCATCCTGAGCTTATAGACTGTAACTCTACCTCCCCATCTAATGAAGTCCTTATGTTCTAGAATGATTACACTCTTGTCTGTTACCTACACACTGTCAAACCTGTAACGTCCTCCACTAGTGACGAAAGTGTCAACATGACTGAGGCTAACATCAAGTATCTTAGTCACAAAATCAAAAGAAGAAAAAATATGTGCTTTGATGGTGAAAAACACATTGTGGCAGTATCAAAGCCTAAAATAGTCAAAATAAAAGACGTATCCAAGGGTGAAAACCTCTCTGAGGTGCCCGAGGATGAGATACTTGATGTGCTTCTGAGTCATTTCCAGGAAATATCATCTATGCTTATCGAAGAAACTCAACCAATCAACTTGGGTACAGAATCTGAACCTCAGATCATTCATTTGGCACAATCATTGTCTGAGGTAGAAAGAGAGGAATTCACTACATTCTTCCAGAGTAAAAAGATAAAATTTGCATGGAAATATTCAGACATGCCAAGATTAGACCCTAATTTAATCATGCATCATTTGTCCATTGCACTAGGCGTTAAGCCTGTCAAGCAAAAGCTTCAAAAAATACATCCACATGTAGCTCTACTTGTCAAAGCTGAATTGGAGAAACTTCTTAAGGTAGTATTTATCAGAGTAATTGATTATGCAAAATGGATCTCTAACATTGTTCCAATATCAAAACATAATAAATCTATCCGAGTCTACATAGACTTCAGAGACTTGAATCTGGCATGTCCTAAGGATGATTTTCCATTTCCCAATATTGATATGATTGTAGATATGATAGCAGGGTATGAAATGTATTCACTAATGGATGGTTTCTCTGGCTACAATCAAATAAAAATCACGCCAGAGGACCAAGAGAAAACTACTTTCACATGTGCATGGGGCACTTTCTGTTGGAATGTCATGCCCTTTGGACTCAAAAATGTTGGTACTACATATCAGAGAGCTGTCACTACTATATTTCATGACATGATGCATAAAACAATGGAAGATTATGTGGACGACACTCTAGATAAGAGCATGCACCGAGAGAAACAACTTGCAGATCTAGGTCCTATACTAGATCACATGGAACAGTTCAGTCTGAGGCTCAATCTTAAGAAATGTGCATTTGGCGTAACATCTGTAAAATTGCTTAGCTATATCATCTCTGCCAAAGGCATCAAAGTGGATCTTGCAAAAGTACAAGCTATCATGGAAATGCCACCACCAAAGAATATCAGACAAATGAGTGGAATTCAAGGCCGACTACAGTCTATCCGATGCTTTATCTCACAGTTGGCGGTCAAGTCACAACCATTCACCAAGACTTTACATAAAGGTGTGACTTACCAATGGAACAAAGAATGTGATGAAAGGTTCACACAAATCAAACAGTATCTTGTGAACCCGCCAATCTTGATGCCGCCTATTCATGGGAAGCCACTTATACTTTACATATCTACTACAGATGCATCATTGGGTATCCTATTGGCTCAAGAGGATTGACACAACAAAGAATGGGCTATCTATTACATTAGCAGAACTCTGGTCTCATATGAAACAAAATATTTTGCTATAGAGAAGGCTTGCCTTGCAGTGGTATTCGCTTCACAAAAACTATGGCACTACATGCTGGCTCATACTACATGTCTAATTGCTAAAATTGATCCTCTAAAATATTTGATTAGTAAAGCTACCCTCACAGGTAGACTAGCTAAATGGGTCATGCTTCTTAGTGAATTTGATATTGAGTATGTCGAAAGGAAAGCCATCAAAGGGCAAGTGATTGCAGATCAATCGACAGAAGTACCTCTAGTAGATCATCAACCATTGCACATTGAATTCCCAGATGAGTCCATATTACTTCTCACACATCAATCCTGGACTATGTTTTTTGATGGTTCATTTACCCAACAGGGGTCAGGTGCTGGGATATTGTTCATCACACCTCAAAGGTACTCTTTACCAAATGCATATAAGATGTTGTTTCCTTGTACAAACAACATTATTGAGTACAAAGCCTTAATCAATGGTATGAAGATCACCCTTGAGTGGCGAGTAGATGAACTCAATGTCCTTGGAGATTCACAGTTAGTCATCAATCAAGTAAATGATATCTATCAGACAAAAGATGACAAGTTGGCGCCTTATAAATAGTTGGTTGATGACCTCAAAAAGTATTTTACTCACATCACGTTTCAACAAGTTCCAAGGGTAGATAATAAAGTAGCAGATGCCATCGCTACTCTTGCCTCCATGCTACAGATGCCAGAAAATTTTTTTTGACATGAATTCCTAGTGGAGATGTTACGCTACCCAACCTATGACTCCCCTAATTCCAGGATGATCTTTTCTATCATTGGACATGATTCATGTCTCTACCATCATATCTTTTCCTACCTTTGTGACCAGATTGTTCCAAACACTTACACCCAAAATGAGAAATGTCACTTAATCTGCAGTGCTTCACGGTTTGTCATCATAGCTAACGACTTGTATAGATGTGGTCTAGACGGTACCCTCCTTAGGTGTTTAGAACCCAATGAGTCCAAATATGCATTAGTAGAGGCACATGAAGGCATCTATGGGTCTCACTCTAATGGCCTTACATTGGCTCGTAAACTTATTAGAGCCAGTTACTATTGGTCAGATATGGAAAAAGAAGCTACACAATTTGCTAATTCTTGCAAACAATGTCAACTAAATGGTAATCTAATTCATGCTCTAGCCAAGGAGCCTATTCCCTTCATTACTTTCTGGCCATTTCAACAATGGGCCTTTGACTTGGTGGGCAAGATTTATCCCTCGTCCTCAAATGGACATAAGTTCATAATCACAGCTATAGACTATTTTACCAAGTGGGTGGAGGCAGTCCCTCTCACTGTTGCCAATGAAAAATTAGTAGCTATGCTCATTCTCAACTACATCATCTGTAGGCATGGTGTACCCTCAGCGATAATCACTGATAATGGGGGGCAATTCAAAAACAAGGATTTGATAGAGCTATGATCTAAGTTTAAAATTACTCAACATTGGTCTTCCATTTGTTATCCTTAGGGTAATGGGTAGGCGGAGGCATCCAACAAGACAATCCTTAAAATCCTGCATCACACAGTGCACAAATCCAGACTAGAGTGGCATCTCTGAATCAATCCAGCTCTCTGGGCATACAAAAAAAGCATAAGAACACCAACAGGGGCTGCTCCCTATGCTTTGGTTTATGGAGCAGATGTTTTGTTACCAATTGAGGTTGAGATTCTTTCTCTGTGAGTCTCTCTTTCAACACTATCTTTGGACACATCTGTGTTTTTTTAACACATATCGGATACCTTAAACATAAACATTTATTGATAACAATCAAACACAATGCACTCACATGCACAATGGTGTTTTTCAACACCTCATACACATATACATTTGCAAACTTTAAAACTGGCTAAGCTATGATTGAATATTTCTTTGTATGTTGTCTATCCTCATGAATTTCATTGATATTTTCTTTGTTTACTGCTTGTTGGTATAGTCCCAATGATTCAGCAACGTCAAATAAATAGGGTGTATGTGATAAGAGCTCCCACACTAAGGTGGAACAACCTCACATCCCTTGATCTTGTTTATTTGTACACCATGGTGAGGTCAGTACTATCTCCTTGACTGTTATTGCTCTGTTTGTTATTGCTATATTTTTTTACACGTGATTGCACCCATGGTTATCTTGGCTTTTGCATGCCTCGATACTGGTGTACTCTTGAAACATTAACTGGATACAATGTTCAAGTCATCTTGGCTTTTGCGCCCTGGTGCTTATGTTCATTTCCTACATTTTATCCAATGATAAGTCATATTCATATCCTTATGGTTGCATTGTGGTGCCAGTAAGGGTTGTATCAACTTTGATGTTCCAAAAAAATGCTCAATGATGGTGATTTTATGATGGGTCTCACAACCATGTCGTAGAATTGCACTTTCATATTGCATCTACAATAGGATTGCATTTTCATTCTAGACTTTCATTGTGGCAGTGATTCAGTGTTCTCTTCATTGCATTCTCCCGGGTTCATACATTAGGGAGTTCTTCTTCACTGTCCTAGTTTCATCACGACTGCATAGGTCTTCGATCCTCGCTCTTGATTCTTCACATGTTCTTTTGGTTTTCATTTGTCATCCTGCATGAGATGTAGGTACCATACACATTATATATTCATAACTCATTATCATCTACACATTGCATTGGCATATTCTCATTCATAAAGTGCATTCCCATCCATCATTTGCATACATATTTGCATCTACATACATGTGCATTTCATACATTTAACTATATTCCAAACATGTTCATACATTTACATACATTCTACATCATCTAAACACCTAAGCATATAGGAAACATCTCATAAAATATGACACATGTGATGATACCAAAAGATGAGCTCATATATATATCCAATGTGTTTATACAAATACAACATGGTGCTACTCGAGCATGGTCTATCTCAAAATAATGATATAATACATGGATGCCAACGCATCAAATACATCCTATGATCTCATCTATCTATATAATCAATCAAAACTAACTCTAGCCTTCTCCCTCATCACCTGAAGGAGGTGGAGGTGGAGGCCTATCTGGTGGAGGTGGTGCCTGTGCACTCTCTGACCCTCTAGCATATATCAAGAATCTGGCAACCTGTGATGCTTCATCAAGCACCACCCCTATATATGATGCATAATAGTATGCCTCTTGAGTAGTCTGATGTCAGATCTCCTCCTATGCTTCCCGTAGCTGCTCCCGGAGATCCTGCACCTCCTGATCTCTGTCTAAGAGTCATGCATCTCGCATGGCCACCTGTACCATCAAATCTCTGACCTATCTGGTCAGCTTCTTGACCCTCTCTCTTTCTCTATGCAGGGCCTCCTATGTCTGGGGCAGTGCGTCACCCTGTCTTGCCTTCTATAAAGGTTGGTCCTCCTTCATCGGTTCCTCCTATGGGACCTCCTACTACTCCACTTGATCCTATATATCCTCAAGATGTGTTTTCATCCTCCTCCAACTCTGCTTCCCACTACCACTGGCACCAGGATCTATCCTCATCTCACACATCAATATGTCCACCTATATTGTACATGGACACGATGCCAGTTGTGGTCTCTGCTTTGGTGGGGGCATCGGCACCTGCTACTATACTACCTATGATGGGGGCATCGGCACCTGCTGTTGGGCCACCTGTGGGGGTACTACCTACCCTCAGGCTGCCATCCTGACTAGATCTGTAAATCTTGGGAATGGATGTGTAACAAAGTGCTCTTGATGCTCTACGGTCACGCTGCCATATGCTACATCTCTCAAGTAGTCCCACTATACCGGGGCCAATTCTTGTATATCAATCATCATCTACCCCTGGTCTAGCTTTTTCAGCTAGCCCCTCCTCACCTCATCTTTGAATTGAGCATATGTAGTATACTCTTGTGAGATATCCTGAGGATGACGAAACTGACACCATACCCACTTCTACAAGAATATCTCTATCACTGTAATGGCTTGACCAATCATAGCACGTGAACAAAACATATAAGTGAGCTACTCTGCAGCATCATCCCATACCTCTGTTAGTCTCCACGACCTCCAGACTACTACTGCTAGGTCATCCAGCTGAGCTCACCACTGATCTATCTTACCCAGCGCTGGCTGAGTAATCATGCCCCTGTATCTATAGATGTATGGCTCTAAAGGCTGCCTCAGATCCTCACATATCGGCCTAGTCATAGGCAGGTGCTCCCATGCCCATACCTGTAGAACAAATACTCTAGCTGCCATACTCTTCACCTCCTGATAGATGATCTCATGCATCTCGTGATAGATGTGGACCAACATGCACTGACCCCATCCATAATGTCTCACCTAGGCTAGCATCTGTTGTAGCATCCTGCCCCAGCCACACTCTAGACCGTGCTGTCCATGATCGGGCATCAGGTAACAACCTAGGAATCGTGTTAATACCACTGGTAATCTATGTGTGGGTCTGTACACAGTAATTAGATCCTCCCATGGGATAGCCCTCCCCATGACTAGGTCATCCTGTAAAATCTCTCTCAGTGCCAGTGTCCCTAACCTGGGCTGCACCTCATACTCCATCCTGAATCCGTGGAAGGGAATCCTTAATATCTGGTAGATATCCTCAAGGGTCACTATCATCTCACCCTGTGGTAGGTAAAAAGTGTTTATTTTCGAATGGAAATGCTCGACAAGTGCTCCTAATAATTCATGATTTACCAGAATCTCAGGTACATCACATAGAGAGTTCAGGCCCAAAGTACCCAGATGTGTTGTCTCTACGTCATCTAACTATGCCACTAGTCTGCTGATGGTTGGGTGGTGTGATCTGAAGGCGATATCTAGGAATTCAACCTGTAAAACATGCAAACAACAATACATGATCAATAATTTGAGATAATCCAAGCATAATGAGACAATTAAGCATTAAAGACATCCTACAGACAAGAACAACGCTGATGTAAATGCTATTCGACACGATGCAAACTGATTTCATGTTCTAATTGCTCACTTTTCTCCATGCAAAGAAGCATATTTTCATGTGACAAAGTACTCTTTTGTGTGACAAAGTACTCTCTCATGCAAGATTTCCCAGTGAGCCGTGCAAAGAAACTACTTCTTCGCACAAAATCCCACAGACCATTTTCTAAAACATGATAAAACTTGCAAAAATTGATAGAAATTAATGGAATTTGAAATGCTGGCAAGGTTCATCGACCACTTACCAGAGGCTCGTATGCTTCTGGCCGACTGTGCCTCCTAGATCACTTGAATCGATGCGTGCTGTAGGGGACCACCATTTTTGCTCAAAGCTCAATTTACAAAAGTCAAAAGGTTGAAATGATTTGAAAATGACCTTTTTGTCCTTATATAAGTTTTGACCTAATTTTTCAAAGTGCTCCATTTTGCGTGAAAACTTCACCATTACCTAATTTGACCACTCTGAATCCATTTTTGTGATCAAAATCAAAATCTAAATATGACACTTCTATATAGCTCAAAATCGCATTTTAAAATTTTTGGGACCGACACGATCGGACGCTTGTGCAGTAGACTTTCTGGTGTCGCTTTCTTGTTAGAACCATATCTTATCATCATTTTCTCAAATCTTTGACTTTTTCCTCAAAAGTCAACTCTAGTCAACTCTGGTCAACCCTAGTCAACCTTGATCAACTAGACCTCAAAATCGCTTGAAATTGATTCTACATCTTTCAAATTCTTCCATAATTTGTTCTGAGTTCTTCTTGATCTCCGATTCAACATCTATCTGTGATTTTTTTGCTCTCCATCATCATTATGACGTGTCATCTTTCCATTTCTCTCTCGAGGGGGCAGGATGATTACATCATTGAATCTATTTTTCAATCAATCTAATCTGATTTTCAAAAGTCCTCATTTGCTAGGGGCATCTCATCACTTGGGGCATGTTCAGTTTTTCATACTTCATAATCAAAACTGGATACTCCACAATCAATAAGGGCATCTTTCTTCCTTACATCTTGTCATGTATTAGGTATCGAGGCATTCTAACCCGGATCCCTGAGAATCAAGCTTCGTTCTGGAGATGATTCTTGAAATCTCAATCTATTAAGTGTCTAAGAAATCTAACTCAGATTCTTGAGGATCAAGCTTCATTTTGGAGATGATTCTTGAAAACTCATCTATTGGGAATTGGGGCATTCTAACCCTAACTCCTTAATCAAGCTCCGTTCTGGAGATGATTCTGAACCTCTATTTACTATCTTTTGAGAAAGGTATTAGGGAAATCTAACCCTAACTCCTGAAGGTTGAGCCTCATTCTGGGGACAATCTTGTGAAAGATATCAACCTAACCAGTGACTGGGTGATCTAACCTAGATATTGGGGGACTAAGCTTTGTTCTGGAGATAGTCCTAAAATCTCTATTGATTATCTTGTTGGACAGGTATCGGGGCAATCTAACCCTGACTCCTGAAGATTGAGCCTTGTTTTGGGGACAGTCTTGTGAAAGATATCAAATCCATTAGGTATCAGGGCATTCTAACTAGGATCCTTGAGGATCAAGCTTCATTTTGGAGATGATTCTCGAAATCTTAATCTATTAGGTATTAGGGCATTCTAACCCAGATCCCTGGGGATCAAACTTCATTCTAAAGATGACCCTCAAAAACTCTATTTGACCGATGTCTTGACAACCTAACCTAGACTTCAGAGAGTCAAGCTCTGTCCTAGAGATGGCTCTAAAATCTTCATCAATCAATCTTTACATCATCAATCTTTGAAATCTATTCTTCTATGCTTCAGGTATCAGACTATTCTTTGAATCAATGCGCTACTTGCACATCAATTGAAAGAGGGGCAAAATGTAACACCCCAAAATTGGCATCTTGCAACCCTAACCAATTTTGTTGCATTTGTCATTCTTCTGAATCATCAAAGTCCTATTGTACTAGGCAATTCTGAGTTTTGACTGACTCTACTCGACCTAAGTGTCAAATGCAGAAAATCCTAAATCTGCATTAATCATACATTATATTTAATTCCTAAATATCTATTAGCTAAACAAACCCTATGATTGAATTAATTTAATTATAAAGTCCTAGCACTTTAATTAAATTAAATTCACCCCTTTTAGCTAAGACACATAAAAAAGGAATTAAATAATATTTAATTATTAAATAAATATTCTCATTTCAATAATTGAATTCAAATATTCAGATAATTGAGAAAAAGCAATTATGAAGTCATATTCTATTTTATTAATTAAATATTGTCAACAAAATCTTCTCTCTATTCAGAAATAGAAGTTTTGAATTAACTATGCTTTAAATCAAAGAAAGAAAACAGTTAAATCAAATAAAATAGTTAAAATCAGAAAAAAGAAAACAGTTAAAGCAAAGGGAAAATAATTTATTGTCTTCTTTTAAATAAAGCTTTCTAATTTAAACTGGCTTTTCTATCTGTTTTATTTCAAAGAGGAAAGTTTCTATTTTGTTCACCTCTAAGTCTATAAAAGAACTCTCATTCCTCATTCAAAACCCTTGAAGAAAATATGCATTGTTAGAATACTAAATTATTTCTACATTTTTTATCATCTCATTCCTAGTTAAAATATTTCATTTGCAATAGAATAATTTCAATTTTTAAGAATAATTGCATTGAAATCATGTCTTAAATTAAGCTTGCATCTTTCAATTCTTGGAATAACCTTTCATTGCATTACATTCATGGAGAAAAATCCTTGATTCTTAGATTGGTCTATGGTTGTGAGACTCTCGTTCTGAGAGCTATTTTAAAACCTCGTCTGGATAGAAGGCAACAGGTCAAATCATACAGACAGGAAAGATGAATAATCTCATATTCATTATTGTGTGTATATGATGAAGAAGGACTATGTTGAAGTGTATGGTTGATTAACAAGGCCAAATCTACCACATACAACATGGACAAATACTCTCCTACATGCAAGATGAATGAGCACACAAGTCTCGAATGTTGGAAAAAGAAAAGGCAAGCATGGAAGCCAAAAGGTCAAGACACTCCATATCAACTGAAGCATATCGGTAATTAGTATATATGGGACTATAATACTTAGACAAATTGTACAACATGTGGAAGGTATTGTCACATTTCTGCAAACTATATGAGAATATGGACTAAAATGTCGAGAGGATGGACTAACCCCTGAATGGCATGCTTACACTGCCACAAAGTTGGTCATCTCAAAAAGGACTACAAAGACCAAATGATAGAGACAAGCACATACCCCAATGGAAACACCATTGAAGATATCTAGAGGGATAGAGACAAGATGTGGAGAAAATCTTCAAGCAATGATGAAGCTAGAACGAGCAATGCAAATGGTGACACCCCATCCAATGGATCTAGTGACATCACTAACCCCACCTAAGTAGAACAAGTAAGTATGGAACTGCATTAACCCTAAGCTATTACTTTACATCAGTTCCATAATATGATGATATAATCCCAAATTAGCATAAGAAAGATGTAACATAGTTATACTTGTTGAAAAATGTGAAAACTATGTCTCCAGGCATATATACCAAAACCCTTCGATATACACTTAAAGGAAAGAATGCCTATATTTACCAAGAGATGTCGGTTACAAACAAAATTTGTTAGTATTGACTGAGACGCATCGATAAACAAGCACATGAACAAGCTGTTTGTGTTACCGAAACCCATCGGTAAAGGCTAAGTCAACTTTGACTACTCAGAAATGTTGTAAGCAAGACTGATGGTAATAAAGTCTTCACTGATGAACTCAATCTTTAAACACCGACAATTCGGTGAGCATTTATTACATGTGTTTTAGGGAAACAACTATAAATAGGGCATCAGAGTGACTCATTTGTCATGACACCAAGAGCAAAGCAAAAAAAGACGATTTTGAGCAGAAAGAAACCAAGTTGTAGAGTGATCACGACCCGACCACCAAGCACTCCAAAATAGTTCAAAGATCTGTGCAAACACAAACCATAATTTCTATAGATTGATATCGTTGTTCTTTACACATTTACGAAGAAGCCCTAAATTTCTAAAAATGGCATCAACATCACGATCCGTAAAATCTAAGAAGGCTAAGAATGATGAATTTGAACTCATCAAAAATAATGCATGTGAGGAACCTAAATATAAGATTCATCCAAAGGTTTCCTCATAGCTCGATGACGCTGGTGCGTTCTCACGCATACCAGCTAGGGTTTTTCTAGTTGAGGACATTCGATCCTTCATACACTGCAAGATTGCAGAAATAGGAATGGTAGAGATGGAAGAAGCTTACCAAAAGCTTTGTAATGAAGATGGAACACTTAAGGATGAACACAAACACATTGAGGTAAAAGGGCTTACCAATGCCCTAAAGTTTCTGAAGGTCTTCAAAACTGATTGGATTCAGTTAGTGCTAAGCAGAATGCACAATAACAAGTTATGGTTAGATGAACTGAAGGAAATCACTCGAGATGTCATCCATGTGGTCACCGGTTACCCTATAACCAATAAAGTAAAGGCGCTCAAGAATCCACCGAAGGTAGAGACCAAAAATATTATTGAAGCCAAATGGGATGGGCGTGGACTAAAAGTGACAACCATAGCTGATGATGATATTAAGTTTGGTGCATGTGTACTAGGTTATAAATTCTTCTAGGCTAGCAGATTAAATAGTATTTCATCAGGTGTTGTGGATACAACTTACAAAATCATGAAGAAAGGCACACAGTTAGACTTTTCTAAGCTACTCCTGAATCAGTTGAAAGAAAATTTCAAGACAATCAGGACTGCAAAGTCAAACACTTGTAAGTTTGGATCATTGATCATGTGCATTTTCTTTTACTTTCAAGAAAAGCTCCTATCTGTTGGAGATTTAAAATGGGACAACACCAAGCCGGTAACCATGCAAATCAATGAGCACATAGATTCTCTAGGAGATAATATTGAAACTTTCATGGATGAATACTTTAATGTATTTAAAGACTAAATGTAAAAGAGGGTAAGAATCCTAGAGAAACTCATCAAGCAATTTAAGGATGAGATATGCTTCATGGTTGATACAGATCATACCTACATCAAACATGTAGTTGCAAGAATAGCATGGTTGCAACCACTGGAATATGAGATCAACATTGATCTTGCAAAAAAGGCAATTGATGCCTTAATCAATAAACCACTGGACAAAAAAATACCAAGGTTCAGAACATATGAGGAGGCCAAGAAAATAATTAAATCAAGCCTAGTAGTCAAAAAGATAGTGAAAAAGAAGGACAAAACGGTGAAGAATCTTGAGAAGATTCTATCTGCAAAAGAGCAAGAAGTTGAGCAAGATGGAGAGACAGATCAAGAGGAGGAAATTGAAGAACAGGTGTCTATAGGTAAAGATGAAGAAAATACTGACTTGGAGGAAATAAAGTCAGACTCACCGCCTCCTCCACCATCAAAAAGACCAAGAACTACAGCTGCTTAAAGGACCAGAAGCCATACGTCCAAAGAATCCACTCCTTCACCTCTGAAGAAAGGAAAAGTCAGGATATAGAAGAGAAAATCACCTGCACCGAAGAGAGGAAAAAATAAGAAGGGTAGAAAATTCATTAGAACCTGAGAGGATATAGAGGATACCAAGAGAGATGAAGCCTTAGAGGAAGAAAATGACAAGGTAAAGGAACCTGACACCATTGATGACATTTGTGTTTACATTGCAAACTCTGGATCTATTACTGATCCACATATTAGAAAATGGGGGAAAAGAAACCAGGAAGATCAGACTAAGATTGAGGAAGCCATGATAGCCAAGATGTATAACTTCAAATATGTACCCATACAAATTGAAGGAAGTTATGTACCACAGGAACTCTTGGATAGATTATCCGCCTGTTGGACATTTGCTTTGGAAAATGAGAAAGAGATTAGAGAGAGTACTTGTCTTTCTAATGCCGCCTAAATCAACAAAGGTTGAAATAAATGAAATGATGGAGAAACACAATACAGAATTCTCACCGAAGCTACAGGCATACAAATTTATTTAAGGAAAGTTGATTGAACTTGAAAAGGACAGTCATAATAAATGGTGCAAGATCATGAATAGGCCAGTTGAGAAAGACAGTCCTGACAAAGACCTTCAACAACAATATGTTGATAACGCAAACAAAGATGATACATCCATTGAGCTAGATAAAGAGGAAGATGATACAACATGGAATACAAATGCAGATATGGTAGATGAAATGTGGGATGATACCACAAATGACAATGTTGTGAATACCAATGTCATTGACATTACTGATGAACCAGCAAATGAAATCAATAAGGATGAAGATTTCATTGTTGTAAAGGATAAAACTAACGAATAGGACACAACAATAGATGGAGCACAGGTGATCATTCCAAGAAAAATACCTATATTGATACAAGCTATCAATATCATGCAAGAATCAAGTAAATCACCTAACAAGGAAACTCCAAAGAATGCAGGAGAAGTAAATAAATATAACACCGATGATCAGAAAAACATTGGAGATACTCAGAATGTAACCGACACTAGAAAGGTTACAGAAGGAGATAAGGACCAAGATGTGGATACTCAAGAGAATAATGAGAACACCAAGGCAGATGATCCAAAGGAATCAAATGAAGGAGATAAACCAAAAGATGGAACTCCTGAGAAAATAGACAAAGGTGCTACTGACGATGCTAGGTGAATGTAGAGATGTTTGCAGACACTCGACAAGCTGAAACTGATGCAAAGCAGCAGAAAGATGCACAACAATCACATCATCAAACACAACTGAAAAGGCTGAAAATTTAGCAATGGTGCTCCACTCCACTGAATCACAAAAGAAGAAGAAGAAGACAAAGAAGAACAAGTTGGAGGTTAGACTTGATGAAATCATTGAAATACCAAAGTGTGACCCCACTACACTTGACATGGATGCACTACAAGAATATGGAGAGATATACCAAAGGAAGGCATTACAAGAAAAGCTAAAGAAACAACATAAAGAATCAATGGTACTAGAGACAACACGTGACATTCTACACCAGATTATACCTGATGTTGATATTGATCAAAGAAAGCCAATAATTGATCAACTAGCTATCCTCACTGATTCCATCACAACTCAAAACATTGATGTTGAGAGAGCAATTAAGGAGAGAGAAAAGATGAAGTATCAACTAAAGCTTCTAGAGAACATCAGCCAAGAAGTGGCCGAAAATAAGGTAAAGCTGTCAGAATTCATATCAGAATTAGATCCCATTATATCTTAATCTATAACCTTAATCCAAAAGCTAAGCACAATTGAAAAGTTCACTCAAGAAAAAAGTGACAACATAGGTAAGCTGGATACAGATCTAGCAAACAGTGCTAGTAGCCTAACAACCGATGGAGAAAATGTAGTTAAACTGCATTATGAAAAGATCATAGAGGTAAAATGGTCAAGGCAAGAGCTGTGGGAAGTGGAGGCATGATTTAGAGAGGAAGTAACTGAGCTACAGGCTCAACTTCTGCCAAATCTCACACTGTTCCAACAACATATTAGTTCTGCAAGGCAACTGATAGAAACTCCCGAGATGTCTGTAGA
This sequence comes from Thuja plicata, assembly GCA_018584345.1. NCBI lineage: Eukaryota > Viridiplantae > Streptophyta > Pinopsida > Cupressales > Cupressaceae > Thuja > Thuja plicata. The sequence goes on along the minus strand of MU226929.1, from coordinate 227,203 downwards.
AGACAACATCTATGATATGCATGCCAAGATAACACTTGAGCAAATGGCTCTAGAAAACCTGAAGGAGCAATGGGATAAAATGATGGAAGACATGAATTATTCTCACTCACACATTTTTGATAAGCTCTAAGGTAATTGACCTTTGCCCTTAATATCAAATAAAGGGGGAAATGATACTTGTACAAAATATGATTGAAAATGTTATGTACATTTAGTCAGAATGGGAAAAAGGTAGATATGTATATGTATATTCATAAGGGGATAGTGATATGAAGAAGGAAAATATATCTTATGTATAGATATACCAGCATATACATAGGGGGAGTCATTAAATGACTAAGGATTATGTATGTTGTATATACTTAACATTTTTCTAGTATTTTGTACATATCTATTTTTGATACTAATGTCAAAGGGGAAGATTGATGACATTAATTTGTCATTAGTATTCAAACAACACTTTCATTAAGCTTACACTGAAAGACAATAAAGGGAAAAATGAAGATCAGATTGACAGATCACCAAAAATGACTAAGTACAAAAAAAACTGATGACACAAGGTAGTGTGTAAACCAAAAACCACAATGTAGAGAGTTAAAGTGGAACCCAACAGAGGAAACCAAAATTCAAGTTACAGTGTAGACCAATGAAATAGATTTAGTGCAACCAACAGTAAAAACTAAAGGACAGTCAAGCATGACCGAAAGACAAAACCGAAAGTCAGTTGCAGCCTGCAAAAAGTGGATCTGACTTCCACGTCAGATGAAGCAAGGGTGTTCTATTTATAGGATATTTAATTTTTTTTTTAAATCCATTTCTTTTGGGACAAGAAACATTAATGTAAGTGTTTTAATTAGTCTAAATGATTTAAAACACATAGACTATGAGATCTAGGTGCAAGTTGTAAACCTGATCTTAGAGTTAGCATTTTTTTTATCATCAACTCGATGAAATCAATCCATCTATAAATAGATGGTGTAATCATTCATTCGAATGTGTGTGGAAGAGAGAGGAGAATAGAATGAGAATATCTATGGATTGAATTGACAGTTTCAAGAACCAAAGCAGAAAAAGAAGAATTTGGTTAGCAAAATCAAGAATAGAGGAAACTGATAATCAGAGGTAATATTTAATCACAGTTAAGGTGATATTGTTTTGTATGTGAACTACATAAGATCTATATCAGCGATAGGAGATTGCACTTACTAGGTCAATTTGTAATTTTTTTTCATTCTAACAAGTGAAGAAAAGTGTAAGAAATCCTTCTTGTAAGGTGGATTTAATAGTCCTATATCAAATCTCTTAACCGAGTGCACACTTAATAGTGTTGTTGAAAGCTCTTAATAGAGTAGACTTTAATAGGTCTCCACTGATACTCCTAACAGGGTAGATCATCAGAAGTGATCAAAATTGTAAGCCTTAACTGACCCCTTCCATTCTACAGATAGTGGAATTTTGTGGGTACCATCCCCACCATAGTTTTTACTTCCTAACAGGAGTTTTCTGTGATATCATATCTTGTGTTATGTGTCAATTATGTTCATGAATGTTTCTATGAATGATTCATATGTTTATTACTATTATGAATTGATATAACTCTCACAAACATAGTGTAGATCAGATGGAATGAATATACAATTGATTACTAAAGTTAATTGATTAAAGAATAGGGAAAAATAATTAGATAAACCGATTCACCCCTCCCCTCTCAGTACTACTTCCCATTAAATTCAACAAAAAATAAAGAGAAGCTAATTCTCATTAAATGTAAAATTCAGGTTAAGGTGACACCAATATGGTGAATTTTACAAAGGCCCATTGCCAAATTCACAAAGGCTTGTTGTTGATACATAGAGGCTCACTGGTGATATACAAAGGCTCATTATTAATACAAAGAGGCTCACTGTTAATAAACAAAGTCTCACTGCCAATGTAATAAGGCTCACAACTATAAAATATGAAAAGAGATAGAATCCACCACCAAGATCAACACATTTTTGCACACGTTTAAAGATTCAATATCACCACGCATGAATCTTATTGGATATAGATATTGATCCACACATAGATATTAATCCTTAATATTCAACAACTAAATTCATTACACATATATACATCATCATGAACTCTACCAAGTCAGCTAGAAAATTTGAAATAGGTCACAACAAGACATTCCTACAATGGTAAGGAATGAAATGGGGACCACCTCAAACATTACAACACACCTCATTCTATCCAACATGCTACACCATATCCAAAGAACTCGGTTCTAAAAGATATTATCAGCACATTACACACACAAAGTTGGGACAAAAAAAAATACAAAGAATACACATCCAAATAGGATTGATCCAATCAACCATATGTTGCATCCAATGAAGAACCCTCACCAAAACCTGTCAGTGACAACTGAATAATATAAACTATCAGTGCACATCAACTGAAATGCCAAACCAGTTGCTTACATAGAAATTGATACACCAAGAGGATAGAATAAGGATATATTGACATCAATGAAAATATTAATGACAACATCATATATCACATCAATGTCACATTCTAACAATCTCCCCCTTTTTCATTGATGGCAACATTTCATCAATAACAAAAAAAACTTCAATCTTTCTCCAACTTTTTCCCCCTTTGAAAAGCACAAAAAAATCCTCTTGCTAACATACCCTACTCCCCCTATGAGAAAGCCATCAATAATTGATCACTGGACCAATGTACACACACTGGTACATCTAGTGATCACTAGGAAGGGGAAAAATTCCTAGCTTGTTAGTAATCAGAAGCACTAAGAGGGGGGTGAATTAGTGTAACCAAGTACTTAATAATTTCCTCCAATGATCTAACAAAGTTAATCAACAACTTCTGAATAATGAAAGACATAATTGATGATATCAAATAGAAGTAAATAAAATCTAGAATCCATAAAAGAAACACACCAATTTTTTATGTGGAAACCTTGTAAGAGGGAGAAAACTATGGTGAGGATGACACCCATAAGCCCACTATTGCAATAAATTAGTTTTTCCTGTTAGGAGCTACAAATACCCTTTCTGAGGGTTCACCCTGTTAGGAGTGACTAGTACATGGTTAGGAGTACAATCAGATTAGTTATGATCTACCTCGCTAGAGGATTTCAAAAATCTAATTAAGAAGTTACCTTGTTAAAGGGTTTACAATAAGAACCTATTAGGGTTCACCCAGTTAAGGGATTTTTCTTACTACACTTGCTAGGGAAAAACAAGATGAATGATCTAGAAGTAGCACTACCTTCCTGTCAGATCTAATATGTTCTTTGCTTTCTTATACTGCACTAATCTCTGCTCCTTCAAACTATGATCTGTCCACTAGAAAATATGATCACAACCCTTATCAAAATGATTTAGATAATCTCAAATAGTGTCATTTTTAGGTCACTTAAAACCTAGAAACTTTCCATCATAGTCAACACAAAGTATTGGCCAACCATGTAATACCCACCCCTTAGTTTGTTTTTAAGCTTTGGTTTCCAAACTCTTTTAGGCCTTTTCATGTATGTGTTGGCTATTTCAGATGGTTTTGAGGATATTTATGTATTACATTTCAGTATGTTATTGGTTCATTGCTTAGTTTATTATAGCTCATATTTACATGTGAGGTATGTTATTTCATGATGCTTATATATATGCTATGATGTCATTTTGATTATGGTTTTTTGACAATACTGACCCTAAATATGTATGCATATGGATCATTGTTATGTTTTTCATTACTATTTGATGTGTTTGATATGGTATGGGATAGATTCATAGTTACTTGCCTTGGCGAGAACCACATGATAAAATGGTCTCAACCATTGTTTGTTATATTATATGCATGTATGTTCATCTTTGTGATGACAGGTTTGCAGGTACCGGGCTATGTCTTTCCTGAATTGGTAGGACTGAGCGTGCCCTATCACAATATCTCAATGATAAGAGAGGGGAGATAATATCAGGTCCAAATCCATACCCTAAACCCTCATTTTTTCCTAGAAATGGACAAAGAATCTGATTTCCTATCCTATTTGAATTTGTCAAGTGACGTGGATTCGTGAGCCTGTTTGTGTGTGTTTGGGTTTTTTTTAGTCATTTCTCTGTTTCAGTTGATTTTCTGATTAGATGGGTTTTATATTGGTTAATGATGTTTTTGGCTTGATTTATTTAATGAATATTTTTGGTAAATATTAATGTTAATTATTACACCTATAATAAGGTTAAAACATTGATATATGAAATATATGGCTATTTAATAATTAAATATTAATTAAATGCCTATAATTAATTAATTAATTTAATTATTAAGTCTTGATTTAAACAATTGAGATTTAATAAATATTAAATTCAATTAATTGTAATTAATTGTGCATAGTTAAATTATTGAATATTACTTTAAGTTGCATGGTTAATTGATTTATTTAATTGAAATATAATTTCATGCATTTTCAATTATGACTGTCTTTATATTATAAAGTTGAGTTATGGATGCTTTGGGTGAAAATTAAAAATAAATAATTTATTTTAATTATTAATTCGATAATTTATATTCCCTTTAGAGTTTTCACTTTTTGAAAACCTAATTGCTTTGATTATCTATATCTTTGGATTGGAAGCCTTTTTGTAGGTTGTTCAATCAGGGAAAAGGAGAAATCGGGTGATTGGAGTTTTGAGAAAACTTGGGAGTATTTGTGGATTCTTCTTGCTTGGATTTATGAATTTGTGCTTCTCATTTAAGTTATTAAGGTAGGGACTTCATCTTGTAAATTCTAGCTTTCATATCCCCGTCTTCTATGCATCTGAAAAGCTAGGATCCTTTGTGTGATCTTCCTTGGTTGAATATTGTGTGGTTTTTTTATTTAAAATTGAGAAAATATGATCTTGGTTCAATTTTTTGTTTTCCTTCAAGTTTGCATATCAGATCTGTGCTTGTGGGCATAAGGGTTTCATTTTTGAGTGTTTTATGCAAAATGGGCATTAGGGTTTTCATGTGGAAGAATTATGTTTTTAAAATTGCCTTAGGATTTCAAATTGAGGGAAAAAGTCTTCTTCGAATGAGAATTTGTTATTTTGTAAAAAACAATTTGAAACCCTCAAATCTGTGTTTGTCTCACCTTGAAAAGTAGAAAACTTGCCTTCATCAGGTGCATGTCAATACTGGGATCAAATCTTCAAGAAAACAAGTTAAATGAGTCAATTTGCATGCTTAAAAGAAAGAAAGCTCGTCTTGAGAAAAATAAACAAATTAATATTAAATTAGTAATCTTTCTTGTTTTTGTCAATTTGCATGTTGAAGAAAAATAAGGAAAATCCTTCTTTATTTTATTTAGAACTTTTGTTGAAAAAAATGCCTTTATTATTGGAAAATATGGCTTAATTAATTTATTCTTGAAAAGAAATTAAGCTTATTAATTTTGCTGAAAAATTATATAAAACAAAAAAAAATAGCTTGCTATTTTTAATACAGTCTTGTGTAATTAAATAAATTTTATATATATATATATATATATATATATATAACAAAGTTTATATTTGAAAAGATTTAAAAAAAATAAAAATAAAAATATTTAAAAATAAAAATAAAACAAAAATTTTAAGGTGGCGGGGACCACCACACCCCCCACCACTGCGGGTTACCGCAGGGTACCTTCCCTACGGGTCCTGAGGTATAACTCCAGGCCGCAGAGGAAGCTCGTGGGCCTGCGGGCCCGTGGGACCCCACGGGGGGACCATTGGAGACCGCAGTGCCCATGTGGTCGTAGCTCCTGCTTAAAAGGGAGGTCAGCTAGGGGAAATGTGTGGTGGGGACCACCCCCATTTAAATATGTTTTTTTTTAAACATTTAAATTTAATTTAGCCTTTTTTTGTTTTGTTTAATTTAGTTTTAATTTAATCTAGTTTAATTTATTTTAAATTTAGTTTTAAATAATATTATATTTTTATTAATAATGGATATTATTAATATATAGAGGTTTGTTAGTATCGATTCATTTATTTTGTTTATATGTTTTTGAGTATGGATGATTTATTTGGATTATGTATAAATAGTGTTAATATTGGAGTAATAATATTAACAATTAAATATACATTTGTATTATCTTGCATGTTGTAATTATAGTCAAATTTTAGTAATTATTTAAAAAGGTTAATTTATATATGATGGAATTATTATAAATTAACCTATAGAGGCTTAATATGACTTTTTCCTTGAAAATTGTATTATATTTGGTTAATAATTTTATAAGATAAGAGAATTTGCATAATAGGAGATTATAAATTTGTTTATCATTATGTTATTGCCATGTTATCACTACATTTTTGGTTATATATATATATATATATATATCACGTCATGATACTTTTAGGATTAATTTCCAGTTGATGTTGAATGAAATATGTGTTTTCTTCTTTTATGTAGAAACTGTATTTTCCTCAGTTATCTGTTGGGACTAGTAGACCCTTAAGATGTTGTACACAAGTGTGTTGGGTTTCTATTGCCAGTTTTTTTCTATGATTATTTTGGGATGTTTAAGATAGTTGTTCGATACTTCTCCTGAACCTAGTGTTTTTGAACTCATGTTATGTGATCCTTTGAGAGTTCCTCATATTCTTATGGTTAATGGATAACCAGTAGTTCCTATATGGGTCAGAACTAGTTTATGAGTTTTATGAGATTATTTGTGACCTTGAGCTTAAGGGGTGGTTAGTTAGGTGTATTTTAGAGGAGTGGCTTACAATAGGATTCTAGGGCCCAAAGAGGCCAGTACTAGGGTGACCTATCATAAGTTATTAATAAGTGGTAATGTAATAATAAAACTTGGGGTTAACATTAAATACAAGATTGATCATGATGCCTCGCTCATTCTTTTAGTGCTAGTACAGGCTAAGGATTAGAATTGAGATGATACCTAGAGAGTAAGTATGACTAGATTCCTCACTTTCATAAGAGGGTATTCTAGTGCCGCATGAGACATGTTGAGTGTCTGGGGTCCAGAGAGGCCAGTCTAGGGTAACTCAAGTGGTTGACCATGTGATGACACTCCCGTAGAATGTAGCCTAAGTCTCCTCCATAGGTCTTGCTTTACCTTGTATGGTTGTTGTTTTGGCATTTGGATTTTTGGTTTCAGTGGTTGGTTCATAGTGGTGTTTTAATTGATTTATGTATGTCCTTTATCTTTGGATGTTGTACCTTTGTATTGGCCTTGGATCTCTAGTGTGTCTTTATCTTTCCTATCCTTATACTTCTGCTTTAGTATTTCTGGATTGTGTTCCCGTGTGTGGGCCTGATGTTATCTCCTCAGCATGGTGGGAGTGGACCTTTGGTTCCATGAGGTTGGGTGGTAGTGATTCTTATTACCATTGAGATTCGATGGTTCTTCTTCATGCTTGGATGATCCTTGTTGCAATTATATCCTCTTATTCTTCCTATTCTTATGGAGACTTGTTTAGTTTCATGAGTTTTATATTTGTAACTATATGTGTTTATTGGTTGACGTCCTTTCAACAATGTATTGTATTGTTATGTATTATTGCATACTCTACGACTTGTGCAGTGGATGATTGATTAGGTTGTATACCTTGTGTATCAGATGTATATGTGGTATTATTAAATGAGATGTGTATTATGGATTCAGTTGATGTATCCTTTATGTTAGTTCTTTATAGTTTTTATTCGTATATTATTTTTCTAAAGTAATTCAACATCAAGGAACCCTCAAAATTTGTAACCTTGGTCAAGTTGTATTCATGTGCATGTTATGTATCTCATTGCATTGCTTCCGCTTTGTTATCACTATTGTTTGTAAATATTTTTTAGAAAAATTATCCTGTTAGCTTAGTGTCATGTTTAGGTTAGTTCTCCTGGGTTCCCTAGAGGGGTATTACAAACCACCTCAAGATCAATGTCAACAGTAACTAATATGTCAGCATCAAATGTAATACCCAATTTTATGACCAATAGTCAACCTTAGATCCACCACCTTAACCAATTTAATATGAAACTCTCTTCAGTGAACCAATACGTATACTATCTCCTTCACCAAAAATACAATTCACTTAGATCACTGAAATAACTATCGCGATCAGAAACATGGATTCCATTGACCATATAAAAACCTCCTTTAATATTGAAATGCCTCAACTATACTACAAATCAATCGCTACCAACTTCTCTGACTGAAAACTATTCTTCATGTACACCGATCAATGCCCTTAACTATTTCTTCTATTACCAATCATGTAAAGATTTTACCAGTCACTCCAATCATGTTACTTGACAATGTTTCAATTAATGACAACCCATTATGCATCCCTTATGACTGCTCCTCATAAAAACTATAAAAAAAACTACCATAATTCCAACATAACTTCCCCTTGAGATACTTGAAAGTACCATTGCACAAAGGTTTGGTAAATATGTCTACTATCTATTCCTTTATGGAACCATACTCAAGCTTCACTACACCTTCTTGAACCTTCTCTCGATAAGGTAATATCATATATCAATATGTTTGTTTTGCAATGTGTTACTAGATTCTTTAACATACTTATAGCACTGGTATTATCACACATGATAGGAATTGATTCATCAAAGCTAACTCCTATATCCTTCAAGGTCAAATTCATCCATAACACCTAAGTACAACATGAGGATACTACAATATACTCTAACTTAGTATTAGATAGCGTTATAGAATCCCACTTCTTTCTCGACCAAGCACCTAACCATGAGCCAAAAAAGAATGCTCTGCCATTGGTACTTCTTTTATTTTCTACACAACGTTCCCAATCTGCATCTATATATGTCTTTAGTGAAAAATATGATTCTCTTGAATACCATAATCCCATATCTTTTGTTCCTTTCAAGTATATTAAAATCCTCTTTATTTCCATAACATGTGACTCTTTTGGTTCTTTTTGAAATATGGTTGCCAAACATACAACATACATGATATCTGGTCTGGTATTCGTTAGGTATAATAATCCTCCAATCATTGATCTGTATTTAGTTGCATCTATTTTTTGTGAATCTGATAATCCTTAAAGGATCATAAGTTTTCATTAGTATACAAGCAGACAGTTTTGGTCGGTCATGATCACCGAGTGACAACACTCACCGAGTGACAACATTCACCAAGCGCAATGGTCACTGAAATGTTTTGAACACTAAGAATTATATCAACTGAGCACCATTCTACAGAGACACCATCGAGCACTAGTATACAAAGACATCATCAAGCACCATTCTACACTGAGAGACATCATTTCACTGGAAAAAGAAGATCTTATCTATACGTCAGCTAAAGCCCTTTAATATTTCAAATAGATTTTCTTGTGGATCAAGAAAAGTGTTAATGATGATTGTAGCCGCAAGGGAAATCTATGGATTAGACATAGAGTTTCATGCGCAAGGACAGATAAAGGAGAATTTCGTTTATCAAGAACTACATACAAGGCTACCGAGTAGAATAGAAGTATTATCCATAACAATAAGGTGATATACATTTTATGTACTTAATGGATATGTAATCAGCAATGTAATTCTATCATCTTAAAATGGAAGCACTTCCATTTTGGTAGGTTTAGCACCCTCGTTTAGTACATTTTCATATTTAGATTTGCATTTAGGATGCACATGCATTTGATTATGCATTTGTAGGTGAAATTAGGGTTAGGGTCCTTTGGGCCCTCCTTAATCTCCCTCTTCTATGACTCCATTTTTAGGTAGAACCTATGTATTAGCTCTCCTAAATCTTCATCATACTTACCCTTTGGCCTTTGTGCCTCTTTCCAACATCCTGGTGTGTTTTCTTACCTTCCTAGGTCCCCGGTTGACCTAGGAATCCTACATATTCCCCAAGGAGAATAGCCTAAAACCTCAGTTCTGGGTTGAGGTTGATTCTAACCTAGGTCAGAATCAAGGTTGACCTTGACCTAGGTCAAGGTCAAGGTAATCCTTGACCTAGGTCAAGTTTGAGGTTGACCTTTACCTCTGTTAGGAGGTGGTCCCCGCTTTCAAATCTGGAGCCTATCAGGGTTCTAAAACTTAAAATAGGTTCACGGGTCTGGATACGGAAGTGTTTTCCCCAATATTCAGATTAATACATCCCCTCCTTGGTTGGTGATTATAACTGGACCATAATTCAAGGTGAAATTTGAATTTGGGTCCCTTGCATTGCTATAGGAGGTCTATATTGAGATCTCTATATAAACACTCTCTTTTGCATTCATTTCGACATGGAAAAAGAATCATAAGATGACATGATGCAATTACGATTATGACATGATGATGAGGCAAGAAAGCAAGAGGATGAAATAGAAAGACAATATATGATGATGCATTAAGACATACAATAATTTTTGTGGACAAGCCATTGTGGATCTTCTTTGGAGCAAAAGAGACATCTTCCTTCTTTCCTTCTTCTTGGATCCACCATTTCCAACCTTCAAGCATTCAAAGGATATTATCATGGGGTAGAAACTATGGATTGTAAGTTTGGTAGGAATACTTTAGCTTTGGGACTTGTTATGCTTTCTTTATCATATTCAAATCTATGCATTTCTTTCTCATTTTCAATTCATGTTAGGGTTTTAATCTAGAGGATTAGATCTTGACATTACACATTCGAAGCTCTTTCCAAGAGCAACACGCACACATACATTCTATTATATTTGTCTATTCATGGAGGTGGAGATCACCAAAATGGGGTTTGACTAAGGAAAAACCCTATATAGCCACCCCCAAAACCCCTCTTTTTCAGATATTTGCAGGTGTTGTTTCAGGAGTTACACATTCAGAAATAGTGGATCAGAGTACAGATCCGGATACCCTTTTCAACAAACTTCCAGGATCTGAAAAATAGAATTTCAGTCTAAGACTTTTTAGGTCTTTTCTTCCCTAGGGCGCAATCAGAAATTATGGGTCAATGGTGACATTGACTTGAGGGTACAAATTGGAACTGTGTCAGAACAAAAAAATATTTATGGTTTTTGTTCATCTCTGCGTTTCTATTCCAGATCTGGTCTCAGATTTTCCAGAAACTCAACATAGGCTTCAGAAAATGGAATTTTTAGATCTGCTATGATGTGAGGTATGTATTTTACTCCATTAATCTTTGCTTTCATTTCCAAATCTATATCCATTATCAAATACAAATTAAATGAAATGGTTAAGTTATGGCATAGATCTCTTATATGTATAAATCTCTATTGTACAAACTCTATGTAGGAGATCATCCAAATTTATATTTTACATTTTTGGTGAACCCGCAATAGACAACTCTTTCTCTTTGGTGTTAGATTTACATTTCATATTAGATCTTGCATGCATATAGAAGTAGGTTTTCTTTTATGCTCTTGCATTTATATTCCAAAAATATATAAAAATTATAAAATTTCTTTAAAAACAAAAAAAAATTTACATGCTTGTATTTTTATTGTGTGTTCAACATGTATGACTCTTGTTTTTAAAACTTTGATGAAGATTTTATTGTACAAGAGAATAGATCCCTTAAAGAGGTACATGGAAGTGAGAATTAAAATAGTTTGAATGAGATCTCCATAGATCTTATTCCTATTCCATCCTCCTCCACAACTTCTCCAATTGACCTTTACCATAGTATGTGTGCATGGTTACCTTCATGTTCCACTCTTTACAACATTGAGGAATCTAAAATGTTATTCCCTAAGCCTTTGATGACGGTAAAAGGATGTCCTCGAATAACTATTAAGGGTAAACCTAAAGATCCTTTGGATTTCTTTGATAATATAGATTCTGTTTCACATGCTTATCGCACATAGAATAATCCTCAACCTACTATTCCAGCCTCTTTACCTCCTTCTCAACCCATGCTTCCTCAAGCACCTAGGTTACCTTCTTCCTATAAGGAGTATGACTAAGTTGAGTAATTACGCGCTACTCTAGCTAAGATATCTTTATGGGAATTACATTAGACTTCTCCTACATATCATGAGGCATTACAAAAAAATTTATCTACTCTTCTAGCTCCACCTCCTAGTCAAGAGAATATTAATTCATTTTTGGAGTGCATGCATACTATGCCTTCTATACCTGCTATTATGTTCATTGATGATGACTTACCTTCTGTTGAGGTGCAGAATCAATATGATGCTCTTATGGTTGTTGTTTCTATTAATCAGAGTATCATTCATAGAACATTAATTGACAATGGATATGGGCTTAATGTTTGTAGCATGGATATTATCAAGGCTATTAAAGCCTATCTTACAACCATTCAACTAGATAATATCCCTATTCATGGATTTGATAACATTGCAAAGAAAACTTTGGGTATTATTACGCTACCTATCAAGGTTGGTCTAGTCCTTCTTTACACACCTATTCATGTCATGCCTGGACCTCTCATTTATAACCTTTTGATAGGAAGACCTTGGTTACATACTATGAATGCAATTCCTTCTACTTTACATCGTAAGGTTGGGTTCATTTATAACAATCTGATGTATACATGACATGCGAATGATGCACCAAATCCTTGCTTGAATGCAGACTATGCTAAGATTTTTGAACCCATACAACCAAGTAAGGAACCTAAGAAACCTCCTGAAGTTAAACAAATTAAAGCTCCATCCTCTTCTTTAACTGAAGATGATTGGGGAAAATTGGATTTTAATCCTTATTTTATGGGAGAATACAAAGTTTATGATTTAGAGTACATGAAGGAACAAAATGGGTTTGAAAAAAAAAAAATTATTCCTTCTCCACTTTCTGGGGAATTAAAAAGTAACTTTGTTGCTGCTTCCCTTGAAGAAACAATTGAGACAATAAAACTAGATTGTTATGACATTGTGACGTATGTTGCTCCTTTAACTCAATCTGATATGGCCGATAGATATGGTTTCGATTATCATTTACTTAGGGAATCAGGATTCAATGGGAAAGGATGTGGAAAATATGAACAAGGTATAGAAGTGCCCTTGGACAATGAAGTTTATGATTATACTTATAGGCTAGGATTCAATCCTTACAAACAACCATCGGCTTTTCCTCTTAATGTCAATCATATCTATGGTGGGAATTTAAAATTGGTTAATCTGCTTCTCTTTGACATGGATCAAAAACCTAGTTTGGATATTTTTCCTGAGGATGAAGCCCTAATTGACTTTTTAGGAGCTTATCAAGATCTACCTACGTTTCATCGTAAAAGGAGAAAGCCTTATTGTTTGAATAATGAAGCCTATTTTGGAGAACGTAATGAGAAAGATATTTCTCTTTTGCCAATGGACTCTCCCATACAAAGTAATTTATTAATAACTGAGACTATGGAAGTTCAAATGAATGAGAATGAATCTGAAAAAACAATCAAAGTAGGGAAATGTTTGAGCCAAGATGAACATGATCAATTGGTTTCCCTCTTGCTTGAATATAAGGATATATTTTCTTGTACATACTTGGATATGTCAGGTATAGATCCTAAGATTATTACTCACAATATTTTTCCTAAACCTAATGTCAAACCTGTGAAACAAAAAATCTGAAAGATGAATCCGGGCATTGCTTTGTTAGTTAAAGCTGAAATTGAAAAATTATTAGGTGTTGGGTTCATCCATTCTATTGATTACTCTGAATGGATTTCTAATATTGTGGTTGTTTCTAAAGGAGAGAATAAGATAAGGATGTGCACTAATTCTCAAGATTTAAGTAAAGCATCCTTAAAAGATGATTTCCCCCTACCCAATATTGGCATGATTGTAGATTCAGCAGTGGGTCATGCTTTGTTATCTTTTATGGATGGGTTTTCAGGTTATAAAATATTTATTCCTATTGAAGATCAACTTAAAACCACATTTATCACACCTTGGGGAACATTTTGTTTGGCCATTATGTCTTTTGGATTAAGAAATGTGGGAGCAACTTATCAACGTGTTATGACCTTGATTTTCCATGATTACATCCATAAGATTCTAGAAGATTATGTAGATGACATCTTGGCAAAATCTATACAAAGAGAGGACCATGTGTCTATTTTAAGGAAATTTTTTGAAAGAATTAGGAGTTATATTATGAGATTAAATCCTTAGAAATGTAATTTTGGAGTTGATTCTGGTAAATTATTAGGATTTATAATCTCTAAGCGAGGCATAGAGGTTGATACTAAAAATATTGATGCTATTGTTAACATGCCTCCTCCTAAGAATATTTCTCAATTACGTAGTTTAAAAGGAAAAATACAATCTATCCATTTCTTTGTCAAGGTTGAGGTCTTCCTTGACCTAGGTCAAAGTCAAGGTTGACCTTGACCTCTCTTAGGAGGTGGTCCCAGCTTTCAAATCTGGAGCCTATCGGGGTTCTAAAACTTAAAATAGGTCCACAGGTCCAAATGTGGAAGTGTTTTCCCCAATATTCAGATTAATACATCCCCTTCGTGGTTTGTGATTGTAATTGGACCATAATTCAAGGTGAAATTTGAATTTGTGTCCCTTGCATTGCCCTAGGAGGTCTATATTGAGATCTCTATATAAACACTCTCATTTGCCTTCATTTGGACATGGAAAAAGAATCGTAAGATGACATGATGCAATTAAAATTATGAAATGATGATGATGTATTAAGACATACAATCATTTTTGTGGACAAGCCATTGTGGATCTTCTTTAGAGAAAAAAAGACTTCTTCCTTCTTTCCTTCTTCTTGGATCCAACATTTCCAACCTTCAAGCATTCAAAGGATATTATCATGGGGTAGCAACTATGGATTGTGAGTTTTTTAGGAATACTTTAGCCTTGGGGGCTTGGTATGCTTTCTTTATCATATTCAAATCTATGCATTGCTTTCTCATTTTCAATTCATGTTAGGGTTTTAATCTAGAGGATTAGATCTTGACATTACACATTCAAAGCTCTTTCCAAAGGAAACACACACACATACATTCTATTATATTTGGCTATTCATGGAGGTGGATGTTCAAAAATAGTGGATCAGAGTATAGTTCCAGATACCCTTTTCAGCAAACTTTTGGGATCTGAAAAATAGAATTTCAGTCTGAGACTTTTTAGGTCGATTCTTCCCTAGGGCGCAATCAAAAATTATGGGTGAATGGTGACATTGACTTGAGGGTAAAAATTGGAACTATGTCAGAATGAAAAAATATTTCTAGGTTTTTTTCATCTCTGCGTTTGTATTCCAGATCCGGTCTCAGATTTTCCAAAAACTCAACAAAGGCTTCAGAAAATGACATTTTCAGATCTGCTATGATGTGAGGTAGGTATTTTACTCCATTAATCTTTGCTTTCATTTCCAAATCTATATCCATTATCAAATACAAATTAAATGTAATGATTAAGTTATGGCATAGATCTCTGATATGTATAAATCTCTATTGTGAAAAATCTATGTAGGAGATCATCCAAATTTATATCTTACAGTAATATTGTAGTAATCAGGTCATATATTTTGTTACTCTCTAAAAATTGTAGAAAAATCAGTAAAATCCTTTCACTAGGTGGACTTAATAGTCTTTTTGTAAATCTCTTAACCGAGTGCATACATACATTATGTTGTTGAAATCTCCTAACTAAGTAGACTTAACAAGTCTAACATGTTACTCCTAACAAGGTAAGATCATCAGAAGTGATCACAACTTGTAGCCCTGACAAGCACCTTCCATTTTGCAGATAATGAAGCTTTGTGGGTTTCATCCCCACTGTATTTTTTACCTTCTAACAAGGGTTTCTACATTATCAAACACTTGTGTCATGTGTAAATGAGTTTCGTGAATGTTTCAGTGTTTTTTTACATGCATTTACATTTATGATATGATATTAAATGCATGAAGTATAAAAGCTACAATGGTCGGTTATTCAAGTAATGAGTACTAAGATTAATTGGTAAACAATTTTAAGGGTATTGATTCACCCCTTCCCTCTTAGTACACACCATTCTAGATTATTATAACTATTGGTATCAAAGCTAGCTCTCTAATTTCGGAAAGTTTAATCACTTGAGAGAAAAGATCTTACAATGGAAAGGTATAAGCTTTATAAAAAATATTGAGAATCAAAATTTACAAATACAGATTTTCTTTGAGAAATACAAAGAGGAAATAAACAAAATGAAAGATTTATTGGCTGAAAGAAAATTCATGGCATCTCGCTACAATGAAACTGGCTATCATGAAGAATAGATACCTGACTTATTTGATTCATCTAGATCTGGATCTCCTAATACATCTTAAACATCTCAAGGAACGATTGCAAATCTAATTGAAATCAATCAACATCTGACTGAACAAGTAAAAGTACTGAAGATCGGTCAAGAGACACAAATGGTAAGAATGATTGATGTTATGAATAATGCTAGACAAGTTGAACAAGAAACAACTTTGGCTGTTGATGAGAGAAAAAAGATTACTAAAAATTTGCAAGAGAAATAATCTGAGATACAGAGACTTATTGAACATCATCTTGAGATCACTAATCAAATAGTTCTTATGAGTCATGAGGCAAACCGAGTGAACATGGAACTTGCTGTAAAATTGGAAGCTATTGGTGAACTAAAAGAAGAAAATGAGAAACTATAGCATGAAGTGAAGATTCAACAACAGTATAATGATATGATCAAGAAAACTGACAACAATATAAAAATAATGAATTAATTTCTAAATGGACAAAGAAGAATCAATAACAATACTAGTATAGGGTATATCGAGCATGGAGAATCATCAAACCGAGATGATCAAAGGAATGTCTAAAAAAATCCAAGACCAAATAAGTGTTCATGGAATCATTGTGGAAGACCAGGCCACACATAAAATGTTTGCAAAAGAAAAGCAAAAGGTATTCCTAAAACTGCTTCTACATTCATAAGTAATTGTTATAACTGTAACAAGCATGGACATAAAGCACATGAATGTAGATCTAAGCTGAACAAACCAAAGAAGAAGTATTACATGGAAAAATATTGGCCTACTTGCAAGATGTATGGACACACATTTCATAAATGCGGGAAATGGATAAATCAAGTCTAAAAAACCTAAAGAACAAGAAAATGCATATCAACCAAGAAGAGTTGATAATACATATGGTTGGGATTACAAAACTTGGGTAAATTGTATAGCATGTGGTAGATATGGACATATAGTTGCTAACTGTATGAGGAGATGGATAAGAAGATCTAGAAAATGGACTAACCCTAGAATGGAATGCTTACACTATCATAAGGTCGGTTACTTAAGTAATGACTGTAGAGACTGAGTGACAGAGTCAAGCACTTTTGAAAATAGAAATACTATTGAAGACATCATGAGAATGAGAAATCAAATGTAGAGGAGAGATTCAAACAATGATAATGTTGGACCAAGAACTATATTCGATGAGACCTCATCTAATGGATCAGGTAATTCCACCACCCCCACCTAAGAAATACAAGTAAGTATGGAACTGCACTCTACAAAGCTATATTTTACATCAATTCCTATATTCATTGAGAATATGCCAAATTAGCATGAATGAAGATGCACTATGATATTACATGTTATGTTTTGTGAATCTAGTCTAGTCGGTCAATATGAACCGAGCATAAACTACATGTTAGTGTACATGTGAAAAATAACTGAGTTGATACTATATACTGAGCATCTTAGGTAAACATGTCAAAGATAACTAAGTTGTTGACAGTTTGTACCAAGTATTGTATACTCACCGAGGTGGAGATTTTGGTGTGTTAACCGAGAATCTATGTTTTATCAATTGAGTGGTAGGTGAAGCATTTAATGCATCACTTAGGGTATACTTTTATATAAAAAGGGCAATGTGAACTCATTTGTTCACCCAGCATTAAAGAGAAAATTGTAGAGAAAAGAAAAGTGATTCAAAGCGACCACATTACAGAGTGATTCACATCACTTTCTAATTAACTCAAAATATTTCAAGCATTCACAGAAAAATAGCCTGTGAGTATCTAGACCTACCAAGCTAATAGGTTATTAGTGACCAAGCCCTAAATTTAACAAAAAAATGGAAACCACTTCACGAACCTTGAAAATGAAGATAAAACAAGGACAATAAGGTCATTCTAATCAAGAACTTGACCTGTGAGGAACCAAACTAGAAGTTTTTCCCTAAGGTTTCTTCTCAACCCAACGACAAAGGAGAATTTTTTAGTATCCCACCTAGGGTTTTACTGGTTAAAGACATCCATACATACATTCACTGCAAAGTTGTAGATATTGGAGACATTGAGCTTGAGGAAGCTTATTAGAAGCTATGCAAGGATGGAAACCTTAAGGAGAAGTACAAACACATTAAAGTGAAAGGGTTAACCAATGCCCTACTATTCCCAAAAGAGTTCAAAATAGAATAGATCTGCATTGTGCTTAGCTGAGTGCATGACAGAAAGATTTGGTTAGATGAACCTAAGAAAATCACAAAGGATGTGATTCACATAGTGACATGATACTCGATAACTGACAAGGAAAAAGCCCTAAGACACCCTAGATGCCCTGAGATTGAAAAACTAACTGGAGCTTCATGGGACGGTAGAGGTCTAAAAGTAAATTCAATCACTGACCCTAAAATAAAATTCGGTGCATATGTGACTGGGTACAAAATATTTCAAGCAAGAAAAATGAATAGTGTTTCTTATGGAGCAGTCGACACTACACACAAAATAGTGAAGAAAGGTGTGCAACTTGACCTAGCTGAGCTGCTGCTAAAAGAACTAGAAGAGAACATGAAAGAAATTATATCAGCCCGATCTAATACATGTAATTTTGGTTCTCTACTGATGTGCACATTCTTTTACTTCTAGAATTTGTTTCCTTCCATGAGTAATGTCATTTGGGACACCAACTGACCAGTCACAGCATAGATTAGTGATTACGTTAAATCACTAGGAGATAATTTCATTCCACTATGGGATGCATATTTTACTATATTCAAGAATAGGATGCGGAAGAGGATGAGAATCCCTGCCTAGTTGGTAACAATACAAGGATGAGATATGATTTGTAGTTGACACCGAAACTACACTCATCAAACCTGCTATCCCAAGAACAACATGGTTACCACCATTGGATTATGAAATTGACATAAATATGGCTACAAGAGCTATTGAAGCCCTACTGATTGAACTAGTTGACAAATCTATAAGAATATTTGGTACACATGAGGAAGCCAAGTCAAGAATAAAGACAGGTTTAGTGGTCAAGAAAATAGGAAAGAAGAAAACACTTAATAAAAAACACTCGATAACTGATGAAGAGTTGGAATAATCAGTGGACATCACCGAGGAATAGTCACCTATCAATGAAGGTAAAGAAGTAAGTGATTCAGAGTCTACTGAATCAGATGTAAAGCCACCAAAGGCCAAGAAAACAAAATATACTAAAGTAACAACTGCATCTAGGAAAAGAAGCAAAACAACAAAGGTAGACTCACCACCATTGAAGAAGGGCATAGTAAAAACATATCAGAAACAAAAAGCCTCAACCAAGCAACCAACACTGAGATAATGAAAGAGATATGTAAGAGGAAGAGAATACAAGGATGATATTGAAGAGGCAGAAAGAGAATAGAGAATCCAACCAGAAAAGGCCAAAATACCAAAGATAATTGATGAAATTGCATATTCAATCATCAACACAGGCAGTATACAACATCATAAGATTAGACAATGGGGAACTCTGTCTACTAAGGATCAGAACAAAATAATGGAGGCAATCATTAAGATGATGGTAGCTTACAAATATGTACCTCTACAATTTGGCAATCATATTCTACAGGAGCTACAAGACAAAATATTTGGAGAGTAATAAAATTTGGACTCAAATCTTTAATCCACCTGAGTAGATACTATAAATAACCAAGACTACTTACACCAAGGAGGAGGCCATGCCGAGCCCCGAGCACATATTCATCAACAACACCGAGGATGTGAATTCCATTAACTTAACCACAGAAGAAAGTAAGGTCATGGATGATATTCCTCAAATATTAAAATCATTAGGGGAAACAACAAACATAACTATATAAGATATCACTCCTAGTGATTCTGATAATGATGTCAAGGATGATGAAGATGTCAATATTACCACAAAACAAATCAAAAGGACATTGTTGTTGTTTCCTAGGCACTAATACTAAGTAATATGCCTTTATTGATGCAAGAAATCAATATAATGACTGAAGAAAAGTAGACAACACCTGAACCTAAACCAAACATACTGATGGACAAAGGTGAGGAACAAGGGGATAAGATAGATAAAAGTAGAGAGCACAAACTGAGTCATGCACCCACCTAGGATAATGGAATGGTAGACAAGGCTGCAAGTCAATAAAAGGTTGAGGTAGAGACTGTTAGAATAGTCCCAAAGGATAACTGAGAGGGGGGGTGAATTAGTTATCAGTAACTTTAATTCCTTTTTACTTCTTTAACATTGGAATACAATAAAGTAAATGCTCAATCAGATAACACAGTACACAACACACAACTTGATTACGGGGAAACCAAATGGTAAAAACCCCAGTGGGAATAGCACCCACAATGAACTATACTTGTTTATAGTAATTCCTATTAGAAGATATTTCAACCCTGTTAGGAGTTGCACTTTATAATGCAATAAGTATAGTGACCTGGTTAAGGGTCTGACCCTGTTAGGAGTCTTTTACAAATAACCCTGTTAGGGGTGAGGACTCACTGTCCAAAAGATCACTGCTTCAATGGTGAAGGCTACAACCTTCTGTAGAATAGATATGCACTATATATGATGATGAAGTATAGAGTAGACCTACTATCTTGATCAATTCCAATGTATTGTAATATTCTACTTCCTATTCACATAGACTCTTGATGAATGAACCACAACTAATATTTTTCTCTGTACATTTTTTGTCTCTTTTCGTATCATTCACACTTAGCATATCAAAAATGACTTGCTATAAGTATCTTCCTCAAAGTATGAGATTATGGGACCTATAAGACAACTCTTCATAATATCCTTGTCGATGTTACTAAGCACGCAAACAATATTAAGTCTGCACAACACAAACTGAATAGACGTGATGCTTCACCAAGTCGGCTTCACCAAATTAACTCTAACTTTGCAATCTTCTTGAAACATGTTAAGCACCTTTATATAACTATCATCAACTCATAACTAATCATTAATATACACACACATATCCTAAAGATAGGTACAACTCAAGTAACATGTTAAATACATTGGCTCTGAACAAATACTCTTCCAGAACTGTAACTGTCAATAACAGAATTACAAAACTTGACTGAAACATCATATCTAGATCTGTGTGTGTGAACATAACATACTAAACATGTCTACAACATGTATCTAACCACACAAGGCTTGATATTAGCATTTTGATAAGTACATACAGAATCACTATTGTGTATTATATGTTGTCATCAATGACAAACATACAATCAATCAACTACACAGAAACAAATCTCCAAAAATCTCCCCCTTTGACATTGATAGCAACATATGATATTAAAATCATCCTCTTTTCATGGTGTCCTCTGTCTTTTACAATATTCTCAATATCCTCATCAAATATTTCTCTACACTACTGCAGTTCCTCTGACTATGTTTGTGTTCCATATATATACTCCCCCAGAGTATAAGCTCCCCCTTAGTACATACTCCCCCTTTGACATCAATGGAAAAGGGCACCATAAACTATTAGGAACAGGTACTACTCTAGAAGTAGAGTAGTCAACCATTTATCAGTCACAAAGGACTGATGTTATTCCTGTATTCTCTAATCAGACTTAGGAGAGGGAATTACTCCCAACTTCTCTCTGAGATACTCAAAAGTATCTTTTGATAAATGTTTTGTGAAAATATCTGCCAACTATTCTTTGGTGCTCACATAGTCCAATTTCACTTCTTTGTTTGCAACCTTTTCTCTTAGAAAATGGTACTTGATCTCTATGTGTTTTGTCATTGTGTGCATCACAGGGTTCTTGGACATGTTAATAGTGCTAGTGTTATCACAGTGAATAAAAATAGGATAATCAACCTAAATACCAAAGTCTTTAACCATCTGCTTGATCCAAACCATGGTTGAACAATTCAGTGCTGCTGCAACATATTCAGCTTTTGCTGTTGACTGAGAAATATAGTTTTGCTTCTTGTTTATCTAAGAAACCAACCTATCTCCAAGAAATACTTCTCCTCCTGAAGTACTCTTCCTATCATCAATACAACCTTCCCAATCTACATATATATACACATGAAGTTGTACATTCTTTGATTTAGGATACCACAAGCCATGGTCTATAGTTCCCTTTAAATATCTAAATATCCTCTTGATTACCATTAGGTGATTCTACTTGGGTTTAGCTGCAAATCTTCCAACAATGCCAACTGCATTAGATATATCAGGTCTAGATTGAGTTAGATAAATGAGTTTTCCAATCATAGATTTGTACAATGTCTTATCAATTGTTGTGGAATCATCATCTTTTGAAATCTTGCTTCCTGTTATCATAGGAGTGCATACTGGCTTATAGTCTTCCATCTTAAAGGTATTCAATATTTCCTTCACATATTTTGACTGATTAATAAATATACCTTTTTTTATCTGCTTTACATTTAGTCCCAAAAAGTATTTTATAGGACCAATCATGCTCATTTCAAATTCATTCTGCATTTCTTTTGCAAATGTTGTACTAAGCTTGTCATTACCTCCAAAGATAATGTCATCA
>MU226929.1:187544-201299 GCA_018584345.1 Thuja plicata | reverse complement strand
TCTCCATCGAACTTAGGGCTCTCTTTTCTAAAGTAAGACATCTGATCTACCTTAAGTTGTTAGGCTTCTTCTCCAAGGCACTTGGCTCTGATACCAATTGTTAGAATAGTCCCAAAGGATAACTGAGGGGGGAGTTAATCAGTTATTAGTAACTTTAATTCCTTTTTACTTCTTTAACATTAGAATACAATAAAGTAAATGCTTAATCAGATAACATAGTACACAACACACAATTTGATTACGGGGAAATTGAATTTTAAAAACCTCGGTGGGAATAGCACCCATAATGAACT
Organism: Thuja plicata; assembly: GCA_018584345.1. Lineage (NCBI taxonomy): Eukaryota > Viridiplantae > Streptophyta > Pinopsida > Cupressales > Cupressaceae > Thuja > Thuja plicata. The sequence goes on along the minus strand of MU226929.1, from coordinate 201,006 downwards.
ATACTTGTTTATAGTAACCCCTGTTAGAAGATATTTCAACCCTATTAGGAGTTGTACTTTACAATGTAATAATTTTAGTGACCTGGTTAAGGGTCTGACCCTGTTAGGAGTCTTTTACAAATAACCCTATTAGGGGTGAGGACTAACTATCCAAAAGCTCATTGCTTCAATGGTCAAGGCTACAACCTTTTGTAGAATAGATATGCACTATATATGATGGTGAACTATAGAGTAGACCTGCTATCTTGATTAGTTCCAATGTATTGTAATCTTCTACTTCTTCTTCACATAGACTCTTGATGAATGAACCACAACTGATATTCTGCTCTGTACATTTTTTGTCTCTTTTTGTATCATTCACACTTAGCGTATCAAAAAATGACTTTCTATAATTATCTTCCTCAAATTATGAGATCATGGGACCTATAAGAAAACTCTTCATAACATCCTTGTTGGCTTTACTAAGTACACAAACAATATTAAGTCTGTGCAACACAAACTGAATAGATGCGATGCTTCACCAAGTCGGCTTCACCAAATTAACTCTAACTTTGCAATCTTCTTGAAACATGTTAAGTGCCTTTAGATAACTATAATCAACTCATAACTAATCATGAATATACACACACATATCTTGAAGATAGGCACAACTCAAGTAACACATTAAATACATCAGCTCTGAATAGATACTCTTCCAGAACTATAACTGCCAATAACAGAATTACACAACTTGATTGAAACATCATATCTAGATATGCGTGTATGAACATAACATACTAAACATGTCTACAATGTGTATCTAACCACACAAGGCTTGATATCATCATTCTGATAAGTACATATAGAATCACTATTGTGTATTATATGTTGTCATCAATGAGAAACATACAATCAATCAACTGCACAGAAACAAATCTCCAACAGAGACATCTACAATCGACCAATAGTTATAGACTGAGCAACCTATCTAAGGAACTACACCTCCCAAGAAATCAATGACACAATTTGAGAAACAAAAGGCTCTTGCAACATTCAAAAGAAGAACAAGAACAAGAAAAGTAAAGCCTTTGTCACACTAGATGAGATCATAGACATACTCGACTATGATCCAAGAACACTTGATCCGAGTCACTGACAAGTTATGGGGAGCTATGCAAAAGAAAAGCACAATAGGACAATCTCTGAGAAGAAAATAGAAATTCACAATTCCTAGAAATAGTAAAGGGGATTCTATTGCAGGTAGTTCTTGATGCCAACATTGATCAAAATGCACCCACCATTGGTCAACTTGCAGTTCTGACTGAGGAAATCACACAACAGATTGTAGACGGTGAGAAGGTCATTGAGGAAAGAGAAGAAGAGAAGTATCACTACAAACTCATAGAGAAAATTAGCCAAGAAGTGGAAGAAAATAAGGTGAAACTTTTTGAACTAGTAGCTACATTAGAATTAGTTATTTAAGAAGTAGTTACCTTAGTTCAAAATTTGTGCACTCTAGAAAACTTCACTACCGCGCATATTGAATAGATAGCTAAGATAAATGAGGATCTAAAAGATAGTGCACTAAGTATTTCAACCAAGCCAAATGCATTCCAACTACATTATGGAAACCTTGTTAAATATAAATGGTTAAGACTTGAAATACAAAAGCAAGAAAGAAAAATCAGAGATGAAGTAACCGAGATACAAGCCTTGTTACTACTGAATCTCACATTGCCGATCCCAAACATGACTATGGAAAAGACTCGAATTTCCACCCAAGAGATGTCAGTAATAGAGAGTATGTATGACATGCACGCTCAAATCACTTTGGAGAAAATGAACCTAGAGCATTTGAAGGATATGTTAGGACTATGCAAAAAAATTCAAATCATGTTGATTCATTGTCAAAAGATTCTCCTAGCTAGGTCCTTTATTTGTAAAACCCTTGAAAATGTTTTCAAAAGCTATGATCATTGATTTAAAAACCCTAATTATTTGGGTAGGTTCTATTTTGTTGTTACTTTTTTGGTCACTAAAGCACCTTTAAGTCATGTATCTTTTAAATGTTCGATGGGGCCATGTTTACTTTCCTATAGACTAGGCATTTTAATTTTTCATATTTCCCTAAGTCTAAATACCAGTGGCCTATTTTAAAACTTTATGTCTTTTTTCATGCAAGTTTGGGTTGATCTAACGGCTATCGTATTGCCTTAAACCAAAGATTTGATCAATCTATCCTTCAAGGGAAAGTGACTATCTATCACGTGTCTCTAGTGGGTCCAGCATCTACTTTAAAGTGATGACAAAGTGTTTACGGTTTCAGTTCAATCAAACGGCTATTGTATTGCCTTCATCTAAAGATATACAAGATCTATCTCATAAGGCAATGCGACAGAGTGACACCTGTCCAGTGGGATTGAATGAGGTTAGAAAATTCAACATAAAGGGTATACAAGTCATTTATAATCGGACAGTTGTCACATTACCACAAGCTTAAAGATGTGTAAGATCTATCTCTTAAGGCAATATGACTGAGTGGTGTGTGTCTCTGGCGAGACTGATGTAGTGTTAATAAAGATAATAAAGGTATTGCAAGTTAATGTTAATCTAACAGTTTTCATGTTTCCTCAAGCTTGAGATGTAGTTAATCTATCATCCAAGGGAATGCGACAATCCACCACGTGTCTTGACCAGGAGTCAGATGCTGCAGTAAGTAAAAGGGATAGGTAACTAAGTTATGGCTGAGTTAAGTTTGATCTAATGATGGTCGTATTACCTTAAAGAAAAGGTGATCATGATCTATCTATCAAGAAAATGCAACCTGTTGACACGTGGTTAAATTTTGGGACCCAGTCGGAGATAGAGGTAAAGGCACCGCAAATTAAAATTAATCCAATGAATAACATTAAGCCGCAAGGAAAAATTGATCATGATCTATTCTTTAAGTCAATGTAATGTTCCACCATGTGTCTAAATTAATGATGATTTTCATGAGCATTTGCTAGCCATAGGATGTAATAAGAAATGTCGATATTGACGGTCGTGATTTAAACTGGTGAACTAAAGTTTTTCTGAGTTGTTAGACCGCAAAGTTTCAAATGAAGTGGAACTAATGGAAAAGCATGTGGCCATCACAGCTAGAAATAAATGTCAAATCCTAGTGGGATTTATGTATAAGATTGCTATCAAATCTCAGAAAGCCATAATTAAAAAATTAATTTGAGGAGCTGAAATTGCAGAAATTCTCTTGTCTGTGTCCAAAATTAGTAAGTTTCTTCTAAAATATATTCCTGGACACCTGTGAATTAAATCATTATTAGGGTTGGTGTATAAATTTATTGCCTACATATGATTTTTTTATCTATCTATCTAGAAACCCTAGTTTCAAAATGCCACCCAGAAGAGAAACTTTAGGAGAGATCGATTACCTAAAAAGACATGTATATGAAGATTTGTTACAACAATTAAATGAATCAACTAATGATGCTTTGAAGGTTAAGGATTTGGTCATGAGGTCACTTTGTTTACAAGTAGGAGAGGGTTTATGTGACAGAGGTAGATGGGCCCAAGATGCTAAAACTAGTGTGTCTAGTTTGGATCTTTTCAAATTAGCTTTTAGTTACAGAAATGCCTCCACTCCAGATAGAAATATATGGAAATTTGATGTGGGAAAATTAATGGTCCCTAGTGTTTTCATGGATACAGATATATTAGTTTAAATTGCATAGAAATATTTCAATACCTCTAGGGTTGTATGGGATATTAATTATAGAGCATTGGTGGGCATTAAAGCTAAAGAGATAAGGGAAGTGTTCAATTTGAATGATCCTTCTGTCCAGATGGATGATATTGATATTGACCTTTTCAAATAAGTGTATGGAGCTCAGAGAGATTACCTCAGAAATGGTCAATTGAAAGAATATTTTAGAAAAATAGGAGGTACTGTTGTAGTAGGCCCCAACACACCCGAACCCTTCAAATTGGATTATTCTAGTTCAAGAGAAAAAATAATTTATAGTGCCCTGTGTTACATTTTTGGAGAGGATTAAGAAACAGTGATGCCCATTCATTACATGTTTATGATGGTGCAAATCTTTCACTCCTATTTGGCCACTATTTTTTTTTTTCTACCCATATTACTGAATTGATTCATTAGGGTTTGATAGGGATAAAAAAAGGCAAAGGTCACTAGACCCTTTGGATGGTATTGTATGCTTATGCACATGATCTTATTGAAGAATGCTGACTATTTTGGAGAGGAGATGGAATTAATAAGATTCAAGGATGATGAAGACATCCTAGTTCAATTATAGAATGCAGACATGTCATGGAATAGAAAGGAGGCTAGCTACATCACCTTTGATAGGTACTTTGTCTCCAGGCTCAGATCCGTGTTGTTCATAGAGAACCCTAGGATCCCTAAAGGTGTATTAATTCTATTGAGACCAAAGGAGTTTGCTCCATCCTTACAAATAGCACACAATTGGGTTGATATTATCTTATACCCCATATCAATTGTATTCAGAGTGTATGGTTTTAGGGGATTTCCAAATATACTACCTTATCATCTTCCTCTCAAAATAGGCCTTGCAAAAGTACTTAGACAGATTGGTGATTTGCAAGAAGATGCATTAACAGGAAAAGTGAGAGGAAATATTTTCCCTACTATCATAATTGTGAATCAAATTTTTATTACAAAAGGCGGATGGACACAATTACACAAATACTTAGAACCTTATCATATGACAACATCAGTAAGGAGGTGTGTTGATAATGAAGCTTTTATCAGTGATATGTTCAAGAAGAGAACAAAATGTCTAACTTTGGATCATCAATTAAACTTTCCAAAAGATGTTATTAGAAATCAATTCAATTTGCAGGAGCGGGAGATTAAGAAAGAGAAATGGATGGTTTATAAAAAGACTCTAGACTTTGTCTAGCATTTTGACAAAGGCTATGACCCCTTGAAGGAATTCAATCCTTGGGCCTGAAAGATTGACACATTAATGACAATGTTTGAGGACATAATGTAGGCTCTGAGTCAAAAGAAGGAAAAGGTTATGGAAGCATAGCCAAAAAAGGCCAAGGCAATTTTGAGTAGAATCATCCCTGCTAGAGGTGTTCCACTAGGTAGATATGTTTTATAGCAGAAGAATGGGTATATTTTGGTAATGCTAAAGAGAGAGATAACCCCTATTTCAAAAGCAAAAAATACCACTAGGATAGACGATCAATCACTACCATCTCCCAAAAGGAAAAGGAAGGAAGAAGGATAACAACAACAAGAGAACATTTACTCCACTTCCCAATCTCCCCCGCACATGGATGAGCAAGCTATTGCTAAGAAATTGGTAAAAATGGGAAATATCGGGCATATCTTTGTTACACACTAGGAAATGAAAGAGGGATGCCAGAGGCTCCCAAACATGCAGAGATGGATCTTACAATGGTATAATTTTCTGGAATGGAGTTATCTCTCATCACTAAGCAGGCTAGTGATGATTTTTTGTCAGATGATAAGTTTGTTAAGGCAAGAGCATTTATTCAATTTCTCTATAGAATTCATATTAATGAATTCAAGGAAACATGTCAGCAGAGGCAAAAGGATCAACCTAACAAGGATAGAGATGAAATTGAAAAGGAGGTAAATTAGGAAATGGAATCTAAATTTGACAAGATTACTCAAAAAGAAGGTCATGAATTAGTTAGGAAAGAGGGAGTCCTAATTCTCCCAGAATGGGATATTGTTGATGCAATAGTATTTGATGACATAAAAAAGGAAATAAAACCACTGCATACTAGCAGAGTGTCCACATGTGTAAAATTCAATGAAGACCATGCATCATTATTAATGTGGTTAATCAAGAAAAAAGAAAATAAGAAGACTGATGGGCATGATCTAGCTGAACATTCTGGCAACTTAGTAGTAAAGGGTTCCAGAAACTTCAGGGGTAGAGGAAGCTAGCCTCACATTAGAATCTACAAAATTTAGCATGAAATTGGTTGAAAAGAAAGAAGAAGAGATTAAAGATCTAAGAAAAAAATTGGAAGTTGTCATGAAGGCATATAATGATGAAAAGGTAAAATATATTGAAAAGGATAATAAAATTGCTATCCTTGAGGGAAAACAAGCAGCTCAATTTTTCCCTCAGAGAACTATAACCCAAGATCCACATTAGCCTACTACATCTATTCCAGTTGTGACTTATCCTCCTTCCCCTATGTCATTAAGTCCTACTACACAAGTAGACTTGGAATTAGAGAGAGAAAGACTAATTGCTGAGAGGACTAAATTAGAGCAATCAAGAAAGAAATGGGATGAAGATTGTGCAACATTTAAAGAAGAAAAGGAATGGATACAACAAAGGTATGTTGATTAGATACATGCTACTCTCATGCAATCTACTCAATATTTAAGTTCTACTACCATTTACTTACAAGGAAAGAAAATCAGTAGCATAATAGATGATTTTAATACAGATAAGGATAAATGGGACCCAATCATGGATAGATGGAAGGAAAAGAGGGTAGAATTGAAGTTTTTCTATTCTACATCCAAAGAGGAGAACAATGTTGACATTATACAAACCAACACTTATAAATGTTTTAAATTACTAATAGATTTAGAAATAAATAGGAGCATCATCTTAAGCAAGGTAGAGACTTTGAGAAGGGAATATTCAAAGGATCTTTATGAGATGTTTCCTAATCTTTTCAAGAAGAGTGGTGAGATAAAGAAAGAAGCATTGTGGATGAGACAGATGAATGAGGCATTGGCAACAAGGACCAATAGCGTTATCACTTTAGAAAGTACACTTTTGTTTTCCCAAACTATTGAAATAATTAGCAAGGCTAGGTCATTTTTTGAGTTTTGGAAAGAGGAAGTTAAGAAGGAAAGTGTTAGTTGGAATGAGATCAACAGCAAAAAGAATGAATTCATCAGTTTCTCTTGGCCAAGTGATGAGGTGTACACCTCCTAGAAGGATAGATACAACATAGTTAATTAAGGAGAAGGTGGTAATATGTAGAAGACAACAAATGGCAATGCTTCCTAACATTTTGAATAAGACAGGCAAAGGTAAAAGATTCTACATCAATAAGATCAAGGACAAAAAATTCTAGATGGCTATTTCTGAACAAGTTTAAATCAAGTGCAATACCCAAGTTTAAATTATTTAGTTATTTGAATGGATTATCCTCAAAAGAATTCCATAATTCCATGTGAAAAGCCACCCATGTGGCAATAATTCATTTCTTTAATTAAATAATTCCTCATTTTGTCTCACCTTCCTCCATGGAGATGAAGAGTCAGCCATTTCTTTCCAAGAAACTCTTCATCCTCTTTCTAGGTTCTTTTATATTATGGACCTTGCTTTTCTTCATTTGAGAGGAGCAATTTTAGAGTATCTAAACTATAACAAATTCTTGTCTCAATTTTCTCATGTTTTCAATCATTTATTGCATAATTAGCATAATTTCATTTAGATTAATGGCATTTTGCATCTTAAATTAGTTTGCTTATGTATCAAATAACTTAATTCTATTATCTTTTTCAAGTTCTTAGCTTAAAATATGTACTTTCATTCTTAGATTGTAATGGCATTTCTCATATAGAATAGTTTCAATTTCAGTTTTTCATGCTTTCAAATCCTCCATTTTAGCAATGGTCATGGTTGTTGGCTCTCGTTCTGAGAGTAATTGAAAAATCCCAACTAAATAGGAGGCAATAGGTTGATTCAATCAAATTTGTGGAATGGACAATTCATGTTCATTTTCACAATTCGATGATTGAACAATGACTATGTTGTATTTGTGCCTAATTTAGAGGTCACATTCAGACACATACATTTTAGCGCCCACCGTGGGGCAGAAATTTGATTTTTGACCTCACTCTCAAAAAAAAAATTGACAAAATTTCGTACTCTGTCGTACGGTTGTAATTCTCTATGTACAGATTCTCACATGAGAATTTTGTGCAGGCTGAGCAAATTTTTGCACTTCCTCATGTGAAGCCTTGCAATTCCTCATGGGAAGCCTTGTACTTCCTCGTGCGAGACTCGGGACCAATTTTTTTTTAAAATTTCACTATTTTGCAAGTACTATTTCTAATTTTTTCTGATCATTCTAAAATGTTGCTATTTTTTATCTTTCTGATTTTTCTCATAGCATAACAGTGGGCTGCAGGTCGCTTGACAAAAATATAAAACTTGCTAATGGTTTTCTTACAGGACGGTTGTCGAAGATTATAAAAAAAAAACATTGTGCTTGTTTATCGCTTTCTTCACATAGTATAAATAGGGCCTTGTTAAAATTTCTTAGGAATCTTGATAGCAAAATAGGGGAATAGGCTCTTCATTACATAGAAGTGATGCCCATGGATGAATCCAAGACCCATACATTTCTAGCATGATGGAGACCTAGGGAAGCAAGGAAATTTAACGAACATTTAGCACGTTCACTTGTTAGGGGATTATGCTCTTCTCTCTTTGAGAGAATCAAAAACCCAAAGGCTTATGAATTGGTTGGAGAAGAGTTATCTCAGTGATGAATATGTCTTGCGTGTTTGGGTAAGGTGAAGAGGTAGAGAAGTATGCTCTTCTCTCTTTGAGAGAATCAACAAATCTAACCCTCGAATCTAAGTCAAGTTTTGTGTCACCTTTAGAGGGCTTGCCATAAGTTGAACCTCTAGGAATGACCCAAGTGAGTACACACCTATCACCGATGATTCCACCTCACTATAATAAAGTCTACTTTATTGAGTCCAAAGACTCCAAATCCATGGTAACTTCTTTCTCATGATTCTGACTATCATCTTGAGGAAGCCTTGTTTATTGTACTGAGCGGCGCCGCTCCCAGCCTTGCTTGCACAGGTGGATGAATTTCAAGTGTTGGTGTGCCTTCGAGGTCCTAGCCCTGTATTAGGGGCACCAAAGGTTATTGTGAATGGAATCCCACTAAAAACTTTCTTAGTTAGATACCTACCCATATCACCTCTAAAAGAAGACATAATCTAGGCACAGGGAGGGGGAAGAATCTCTCCCCTAGATTCTCAACATAGGTATGCACCTGGATGCTTGAGGTGGTATATGATGTTGGCCCCTGCTTTAAGGGTAACCTTCAAACATATATTTTTGATTCCTTGGAAATACCAAAAACATGGGCGCTCTCTCAAGGGTCACACTGCTGTGTGAGGTGCACACATACGCATAAGACAGTGAGGCACAGATTTTGTCTTCTCTACCATTTTTTTGTAGGGATAACTAAGTGTTTGTTTCAAGTCTTAAACTGTCCAATCATGATTAAACAAAGACTCCCATGATTCTACCAAGTTGCCTTATCCTTGGTAGAACTATTTGTGACTACTTCTTATGTCACTATTGTTTATCAAAACTTTGTGCTTGTTAATGATTGCTTGTCACATTCAAACTGACATTGTTGATCTGAACTATCATAAAACTGCCCTAAATCTAGAAAATTTGTCAGAGAACAGTCCTTACTATGTCTCAAAATCTGATTTTTGTCTTGAAAATTGAGTTGATCTATCGAAACCTAGATTTTTCACATCATTCTCGAATCAGTCTGATCTAAATCAAAAGTCCCCATTGCTAGGGGCATCTCATCACTTGGGGCATATTCAATGTTTCGTACCTTATGGTCAAAATTGGATATTTCATGATCTTGAATCTCTAGGGGCATCTTGATGCCTCGCATCTTGTCATCTTGTCATCTATCTTTCCAGGTATCTGAGCAATCTAACTCAGATCCTCAAGGATCAAGCTTCATTCTGGAGATGATTCTTGAAATCTCATTGGGTATTGGGGCAATCTAACCCTAATTCCTAGAAGTCATGCTTCATTCTGAAGATGGCTCTCAAAAGCTCTTTTAGACCGTTATCTAGGAAACCTAACCCAGATCTCAGAGGGCTGACCTTCGTATTGGGGAAATCTAACCCTGATTCTAGAGATAGTCCTAAATATCCATCAGCTATCAGCAGACATTGGGGCAATCTAACCCCGATTCTGATCTTCTCTAAATTGGTATTTAGACCATTGTCTTCATAATCTAACTTAGACTTCAAAAAATCATGCTTCATTCTCAAGATGGTTCCACTTCTCGATCTGATCGGTGTCTTGGTAACCTAACCTAGACTCTCAAAATCTTCATCTGTCACATCAGACTATTCTTTGAATTAACGCATTGCTCGCACATCAATTCAAAGAGGGGCAAAATGTAACACCCCAAAATTGGCACCTTACAATTCTAATCAATTTTGGTGTATTTTCTCATCATTGAAGTCCTATTATACTAGGAAAATTCTCCTTCCTAATTGTCTTTAATTGACTCAGTATCAAATTCAGAAAACCTGGATTTGCATAAATCTTACACCATATTTAATTCCTAAATTTCCAAGATTTATTAGCTAAAAAATCCCTATGATTAATTAATTTAATTATAAAGTCCTAAGTGCTTTTAAATTAAATTAATTCCACCCCCTTTAGCTAATACACATCAAAAGGAATTAAATAAATTATTTAGTTATTTGAATGGATTATCCTCAAAAGAATTCCATAATTCCATGTGAAAAGTCACCCATGTGGAAATAATTCATTTCTTTAATTAAATAATTCCTCATTTTGTCTCACCTTCCTCCATGGAGATGAAGAGTTAGTTGTTTCTTTCTAAGAAACTCTTCATCCTCTTTCCAGGTTCTCCTATATTATGGACCTTCCTTTTCTTCATTTGAGAGGAGCAATTTTAGAGTATCTAAACTATACCAAATTCTTGTCTCAATTTTCTCATGTTTTCAATCATTTATTGCATAATTAGCATGATTTCATTTAGATTAATGGCATTTTGCATCTTAAATTAGTTTTCTTATGTATCAAATAGTTTAATTCTATTATCTTTTTCAAGTTCTTAGCTTAAAATGTGTACTTTCATTCTTAGATTGTAATGGCATTTCTCATATAGAATAGTTTCAATTTTAGTTTTTCATGCTTTCAAATCCTCCATTTTAGCAATGGTCATGGTTGTTGGCTCTTGTTCTGAGAGTAATTGAAAAACCCCAACTAAATAGGAGGCAACAAGTTGATTCAATCAAATTTGGGGAATGGGCAATTCGTGTTCATTTTTGCAATTCGATGATTGAGCAATGACTATGTTGTGTTTGAGCCTGATTTAGAGGTCACATTCAGACACATAAAGTTTCTACAAACATAAACATAAAATCCAATATATCTTGTATATTCATAAGTTTGTATGTTTTATTCATCTCATGCTCCATCTCATGGTTTATGTTCAATGGATAATTAGCCATTTATCTAGTATATCCCGGATATGTTGAGCCTGTGTGAGATTTCCTGCTTGATTAACATCTTAAAGAATATTTGAAGGTGTTCTAGGGTATCCCCCCTTGGTTTAGCATAACCAAAAGTGTAGAAGTTTGGTAGGCATGCTTGTCAGTTGGTCTAATTCATTATATTTATAAATAGTTGGAGTTGGCTTCTCTCTAAGATCATGTCATAAAGTGAAAGGGTTGTTGTCTAATCATTGTAGCATAAAAAAGAACCAACGGGATAAATGGGAGAAGTTGATGGAAGACATTTAGAAATCTCATTCACACATACTTGAGAAGTTGTATGTTTTAGATCTTTTTTGTTACTTTCAAAAAAGGGGGAAACATGTACATACATTGTATCTATATACCAAGGCATGCACATAGGGGGAGTCATTGTAAAAGTAAAACACATGGTGTATATACTATACATATCATTTTTTGATACTAATGCCAAAGGGGGAGATTGATAATCCTTAAAGCATCAAAAATTTTCATTAGTATACAAGAAGATAGTTTTGGTCGGTCATGATCACCGAGTGACAACACTCACCAAGCGACAACATTCACCAAGCGCAGTGGTCACAAAAATGTTTTGAACACTAAGTAGTATATCAACTGAGCACCAATCTATAGAGACATCATTGAGAACCAGTATACAGAGACATCACCAAGCACTAGTATATAGAGACATCACCAAGCACCAGTCTACACTGAGAGCCAACATTTCACCAGAAAAAGTGGATCTTATCTACACATCAGCTAAAGAACTTTAATCTTTAAAATAGCTTTTTTCTTATCTAGATAACCATTTCTTGTGGATCAAGAAAATTGTTAATGATGATTGTAGCTGCCACGGACATCTATGGATCAGAAAGAGAGTTTCATGCACAAGGACAGATAAAGGAGAATTTAGTTTATCAAGAACTACATACAAGGCTACCGAGCAGAACAGAGGTATTATCCATCACAATAAGATGATATACATTTTATGTACTTAATGGATCTGTAATCAACAATGTAATATTGCATCAATCAGTTCATATATTTTTTCACTCTCTAACAATTGTAGCAATCAGTAAATTCCTTTCACAAGGTGGACTTAACAGTATTTTTATAAATATCTTAACCAAGTGCACACATACATTATGTTGCTGAAATCTCTTAATCAAGTAGACTTAAAAATTCTAACATGTTACTCATAATAGGGTAAGATCATCAGAAGTGATCACAACTTGTAGCCCTAATAGGAACCTTCCATTCTATAGATAGTGAATCTTTGTGGGTTTCATCCCCACCATAGTTTTTACCTTCTTACAAGGGTTTCTGCATTATCAAACACTTGTGTCATGTGTAAATGAGTTTCAGAATACTTCAATGTTTGTTTACATGCATTTACATTTATGCTATGATATTGCATGCATGAAGTAGTAAAGCTACAATGGTCAGTTATGCAAGTAATGAGTACTAAGATTAATTGGTAAAAAAATTTAAGGGTACTGATTCACCCCTCCCCTCTCAGTACACACTTTTCCATTATTCCAACAGAATCATCCTCCTTATTTAACTTACAACTAGTAACCATAGGAGTACATACAAGTTTTGAATCTTCTAAGCTAAATTTATTTAGTAAATCCTTCAAATACTTGGATTCAGAAATGAAAATACCTTTGTCATTCTGACTTACTTTTAATCCAAGAAAGAAATAAATTCACTGATCATGGACATTTAAAATTTCTTCTGCATTTCTTTAGAAAAATCCTTGCATAGATCATCTTTTCCTTCAAAGATGATGTCATCAACATACATAACACAAATCAAAATTTTGTCTGAAATTATTTTGAATTATAGATTACTATTGGCCCAACCTTTCTTGAATCCTTGACTGATTAAATATTTATCCATTTTTCCATACTAGGCCCTAGGTGTCTTCTTCAATCAGTCCAATCCCTTTTTCAACCTAAAAACTTGATGAAGGATGCTCCCCTTAATGCCACAAACACATAACAGAAATAGAAAAACAACAACAATTTGCAAGAATAGTAAATGGGCTTCTTATTATCTCCACAAATGTGGAATTACAAACTTTCAGAATTACAATATGCAAAGCCACATGGGCATTCCCCTTACAATATTCTGTAGGAC
>MU226929.1:149136-173019 GCA_018584345.1 Thuja plicata | reverse complement strand
AGGCTTCGATTAGTTAATTCTATTTATTTGTGTCATAAAGCTTCCTTCCTTAATTTTTTTTATTATGGAAAAACTTGCTTCTTGATAATGGATTGGGACTTCTAAATTCTCAAAATTTAGGGTACCAACACAATCAACAATTGTTCAATTTGTGCAAAATATGCAAAAATGCAACATTTGCATAAAAACTTGCATAGCAACATTTTTCTAATAGGATAACTTTTTAAAAGTTGGTGTACCCGAGTAGGGTCATTGGGAGTGATTGTCCAAATAAACCAAAAATAGGAACTTTAATCATTAATTTTGAGTGTTGTATTGAAGTTGGAAGTTGTATACAAAGGTGTTGAGCCTATAGCAAGTGACATTCTTGAAAGGTTGAGAGGTTCAGTCCTGTTGGACAAAGTAATACTATAGCCTCTGCATCAAGAGGTAACAGAGCTCAGTAAAGAGTTCTTAGGAGAAAGAAAAAATGTCAGAGGGAGATAGAGAAACCAATCTCAGAATGAATAACATGGAGTTAGCCAAACTAGTCAAGGAACATATGGCTAATAATAGGGCAATGCGGGCTGATAATCAAGCCTTAAGAGATGAGTTGTAAAGACTCAAGGGAAGATTGGACAAGAGGACATATAGACACTCTGGAGATGATAAAGAAGGAGAATAATAAGAAACCCCTAAGTAGGAAGAAGAAGAAGAAGTTCCTATAGACCAGAGACCCCTCTTGAATTCTCTTAAATCCATGGAGAGAACAACCTTGGATGGAAAGTTAGATTTGCTTTTTTTCAGTGGAAGGATGGAGCCTGATGTAGCAATGGACTAGATAGAGTCCTTGAAAATTTTCTTCGAATGTGAAGATATACCAAAAAGAAAAAGAGTCACAGTTGCAAAGTCCAAGTTGAAGGGAGAAGCCCTAACTTGGTGGAACTTCATCCAGACTGAGAGAGTGAAGAATGGAAAAAATATGATATCAACATGAAACAATATGGTTACCTTGGTTAGAGAGACTTATGTTCCTGAAGACTATGGGGTGTAACTCCATAGAAAGAAGAAAAACCTCAGACAAAAAGAGATGGATGTGAGTACATACATTCAAGAGTTTCAAAAATTGTGCATGAAGCCTAGCACAAAGGAGACATAAGAAGAAAAGTTGGAAAGATACATTAATGGATTGAAATTCCCAATCCAAGAATACTTAAATCTGCACACACCAAAGAAAGTGCACAAATACTTCCAATTAGCATTGAAAGTAGAAGACAAGTTGAGGAGAAGATGGGAGCAAAATAATAAAGGAAAGGGCAATAATAGTAACAGCATCAACAAAAAATTTAGGGGCAGAGGAAATTATTTTGGAAGAAGACATTCTTCAAGCCCATTTGAAGAACAAAGAAAAACAAAAAAAGAACAAGGAGAGTCAAGATCTTGGTGCATGAGAACCTAGGCTAATCCTCAATTCTAATTTTGTTTTGGCTTGTACCAACCTTAGCCAAGTCAATAGAGTTTGGTGTTTGACCTTAGAAGGTCTTGCATGTGTGTACCTAGGTGGATTTGACTAGGTTCAATCCAACCTAGATGTTTATTGCTTTATTAGTGGTTAATGTTAGATTAAGACTAAAGTGGGAAAATGGATCCAAAAGTATCTAAGGCTTAGGTAAGAGTATTAATATACCTAAAAAGGCCTTTAAGAATTTTTTACATGATACTAGGTATATTAGACGTGATTAGAGTTTGTTTTATGCAAAGTTGTCAAAATGTTGCATGACAACATTTGCAACTTTTGAAAGTTGCATGACAACATTTGGCAGAATAGGACTCCTTTCAAAGAATGATGGTGGTTATTTAATGTAATGGCCTATAATCATGGGGAAACAATATTTAGATAGGGAGAAACTTGTTTCCCAAGGTAGATTGAGGTAATGAGTGATTTGAATTTGAAGGTGTCATACCCAAAACTAGGGCAAAACACACAGACAATTTTTTTTTTTAAATACACAAGTACATACAACTAACACTAGATGTATTGAGGAAAGGTGATAACATGGTGAGTTTAGTCTTTGAGTTGCAAGGTATAATCATAGATTGAATTAGGGTCACACCACATACGGATGCAGAGTTGGAGCATCAACTTGGTATACGGGTTACATGAACTCTTAGGTCAGATTGAACTAACTATGGTTTTATGTTTATCCATGTGTAGTATTGTGATGGTAATTTAGTTGATAGAATCATGTGTCGAATTAGGTTGACCTAGTATTCACTTGATTTCTTAACCTTGATTACAACTAATCCATTTAAATCTAATACCAGTTCTCTTTCTCACTAACTACTAATTTAAATTTAATAATCAAAATCTAATCTAATCCCTAACCTACTAATATCAATTTAAATAAAATTCTCCCCTATTACCGAAAACACTTGCAACCATAATCCATTAATCCCCTAATAGAAAATTCAATTAACCTCCAATAAAACAGTTAAATTAACCTCTAGTAGAAAATTAAATTACCTCTAACCCTTTTGAACCCATGAGCGATATAATCCAATTAACATAATAAAATTAAATTAACAACTAACTATACATTTAAATCATTTGAATAAATCTATTTCTCAAATAGGCTAAACTATTATTCTAATTAGGGCAATTAATAGAAGTATAACTCATTAACATATAATCCATATCTATACATTTTACAAAAAACTAAAACTATAAATCTAGTAATTAACTGCATCATTAATTAACAAATATATCTATAAAAAGAACTATATAATTTAAAACTAAACAACAATGTGATCAACCTTTTTAACTAACTTAAACTATTTTACACTAACCTAACTTACTAACATTAGTGATCCATTTTAAATAGTTAATCATAGGATAAAAATAAACTATTATTTAAAAAGGTTGATACATACTAAATAAATACTAAATACATCTTAACATGCTAAAAATAATCTATTAATACTAATCCTAATCAAACTAACCTAACAAACCTACTAACCCTACCCCATCTACTTACCAAGCTGTCACATCACCACCCCCCATCCGCCAAGGCCCACTTGCCAAGTGGGTGGGGCTGTTGGAAATCCCAAAACTACTCAAGCCCTGCAAAATTTTAAGGGAGGAGAGCCTTTTTGCAAAAAGGCATTCGTATGTACCAAGGGGAAGGTGGGGACCACCTCAAGTCTCCCATTTCAATGTGCGGAAACTAATGCAAGGTCAACCCTAAAGGATGCAAAAAGATTTCGCATGGATTGGAAGGGGAACAGTCCTTGGAAAAAGAATTCAAAGCCATGTCAGCCCGCATCATGCACATGGTGGTAAGGAGGTAAGAGTGATTGGAAAGTTAAATGGGGCCCACCAAAACCTCCTTTAAGATCCCCTAGGAAAAATTTGCATGGTTTGGAGGGATGGGTGCAAAACCCAAGTAGTTTATAGCATGTTCTTTTTTTGTTTTAAAAATTTCCTTTCAACATTGACATCAGTCCCATAAATAAGGAGGTTAAAAAAAATAAGAAAGGATATGTGTGGGGCCCACAGGGATGGGTGCAACATCATGCCTCCCTAAAATATAAATCTTATGTATTAGTACTAAAGGGGGTAATTAGAGGGGAAATTAAGGGGGGTTTAGAGAGGGGAATATATATAGAGAATATTCTCTATGTAAGTGGAGGAATTGAATCCCTCCTCATACATTTTCCAGAGAGCATTTTTGCTCTAAAAATCTAAAAAGTGTCGGGTAATATTTGATTTTGGCTTCTATAATACTGGTTTCTTGATTTTATTGTTAGGGTAGTTCATTGCATGCTTTTTGAATTCCTTTTGTTAGTGCAACACACTATGTGAATTATAAATTGGATATAGTAATTAGTTAATTTTTTCATTAATAAACTAACTTGTTTGTTCTTCTATTGTTATCAAGTTTATCTCTTCTTTTCAAGGATTGAGGCTGCAATGTAAATTTTAAAGTAGAGTATTGATCCTAATGCAATAGAATTCAGATTTCCAAGGGAATAATGAAGTGTTTTATTAACTTGAAACTTAAAAACAATTACATTATAGAGATTACAATATTCCTAAATCTACAAGATTTCTCATACTATGAAAACTATTACATAATAAATAAGATCTTTTCACATCTTACTTGACAATTTTTCAATAAGGAGAATTACAACACTTAACAAGAAATGAATCTCAATACATGAGGTAACCATGCAACATTAAAGTTGCTCTCACATAACTACACCAAATTGGAGATTTCTCCCAAGATTTTTTCCAAAAATCATCTTGATTTCAAAATCTGCAAATACATTAGGAGAACCATGGGAAGCTCACCTCCCAACCAAGGTCTCAAGGAGACCACCCCCGAGCTTGGAGAACCAAGGCTAAACAGGTAACACATCCAAATTCTCACAACCATCACATATGCACAACACAACAATTAAATCCTAATCAAGGCTTCACAAATGAGTTTTCCAAACCCATTGAAGTAGGGTAAAGGTGGGCTTTTCCAAGGAGGAGAATGTCATTGCCTATTCAAAATTTTCAGCAAGATTTTTTCCATGCCTTTCCAAGGCTACATTGACATTCCTTCTATATACACATTTGGTCATTTCCTCTTCAAGACAAAACCACATACATCTTCCATCCAATCTTCCCTTATCTCCCCAAGAATTTGGATCAAATAAAATGGTATGTAAGGGCCCATACACCTTGCATGTTCTCCCTCTTCTCTCCATGAGAATAGACTCTCACTACAATGGAGAGCCCAACTAACCCATTCACCCAAGGCCACTTATTCCCTTTCCAAGGGTGAGTAATGCCTTAAACACCCATGAACAACACTCCCAATCCAAAAGAACAAGAAATGATACAAAAATCCAAACGCATCCCCATCACAACACACAATAACAAGATCTACATACAATAACACTATACAAGATTTACATATATGAACTCCATACAAAATTTACATTTATGAAAACCATACAAGGTTTACTTGTGTTGACGGGGTTTTCTTGACCGGGTCTACCAATAGTAATAAGTTGTCACCGGATTCCGGAGGTACCGGCCAACTCCGCCTGCAAAGGTTATCCGGGTAAAATAAATTCCCCGAGCCTTCAAGCACCTGGGTGTCGGGTCACGACGGTGCGGGGCTCGGTTGGGAGAAGTGACTATTTTCGAGGGGGATAGCTGGTTTTTTTCAACTCAAAACCTCCAGAGATTCAATACAGTAAGGTTTCCCCTGGCATTCTACACTTAGCAACTAAAATGAAAAAGATCCTGCAGGGTTAGAAGTATTTCATCTAACTATAGTCATGCTGAAATGTCTGGAACATCGATAATACTCTGATAGACTACACTAAATACCGAAGAAATACATAACCATCAGCTATCATTTTATCAGTAGCAGGAATAAAGAGGTCGTTAATCTACTTTAACATATCAGAGTAGAAGACATAAAGAACATTAAAACATGAAATACCATTAACTCAGAAGAAGGAATGCCAACAACATCATTGCTGATAATTCTTCCTTCTTTATTAATATTCCTTCCAGCAAGCACTGGTGCGTGATACAATGGTGGCTCCAGGGGAGCATCTAACTATTAAGAACAGGACAATGGAGCATTGAGCTCTACAACTTTAAAAAGAGAAATCACTTTACTATTGCTATGGACAACAAAATCATCAATTTTGCCGACCCTTGAAAATGGGCCAGTCTGCCTATTTATACAACTCTCTTCTAACCCTAACCCTACTTACATCAAGTTTTAATAAAATACAATATCCGGGGGCCGGTACTACCTGCGCCACCCTACAAAAGACCTAGAGATGGAATAGGTCTGTCATGTTAGAAGGATAAGACAAGAATATACAGTGGAAGAATTGGCCTCAAGAAGAGAGCTAGAGAGGAGGAAGAAGGAAGTAGGTCCCCTGGGGACCGAGGCTACATGCCTCATAAATGGGAAATGCGGCACCCTGTCTCCAATGTGCCAGGTGTACCTCTAAGTAGCACCTTGAGAAGACCACCCTGTCAGAAAACCAACTGCCAAGCTGACGCCCCTTGATGTGGCCAACTACCTTCTGACAGTCTTTATTAACCGCTCCTGAAAGTGACCAGTCGGCCTCGGAGACCGGGACACGGATCACTTTGAAAGAATACAAAATTTTGGATCCAGGACTCCGGGATCTGGGAACTTACGTCCCCAAAAAAAAGAATAAAGAATACTCAACGTGAGTTTTCTCCGGCCTCTGGAGAAAGCTCAAGGTTGCTTATTGTCGTTGAAAGCCTGGAGGAGGCGGGAAATGTTGTCTTGATCTACATCCTTCAGGCTGGCCCTTCTGTGCTTGGCCACTTCAACTTGTTCCCCGAGGTTCGGAACATTTTCTTTAAATTCATCCGTCATTCTTGCCGCGTCATGACCCTTAAGTATCATGCTGGTTAATTTTGCCATCTGGCCCCATCTATCCCCTCCGGGGATTGATACCGGGATTTCATTATTTCATCAAAACTCCCCAAAACTGAATCTTTGAGGGTATATGTATCTGTACTAAGAGGATCAGCCCCGGAAGCCTTTATTACAAAAGACTTGTATAAATTAGAAGAATATTTTACAAAATTTACCTTTTCCTGCAAGAAACCTACCAGTTGCTTGGTTACCTCCAATGTGAGGTCAAGTCTGGAGTGCTAGGTTCTTACAAAATCAAAATGATTCATCACCCAGAATTCTGGATTCGAAAATTATATCTTCTCCCAAGGTAAGGAGCTCTTTGAGCTCCACCTTACATGCTTGGTAATTTTCGGCATCACTCTCTCACTGCTTAATAAGTGCTTCCGCCTGATGAATGACCTACCAAGCCGTGTATAGATTTGGGAGGGTGGACACCAAGAAACGCCAGGTGTTCCCTATCTGCAGGGCGACCCATTCATCCACTGCCTAGGATTTATTTTTCATTACTTGCAGGGAGTCTATGTCACTCTGCAGTAGTTCTTCTGACATGGAGGTCTCCGGAGGAGCGGTGTTAATGGGTCAGGCCAGCTCGGTAAGCAATCCCACAAGGTTTGCATTCTTCTCTTTTTCTACTTTGAGCCTCTGGGCCTCTTTCTCATATCAGGCCTCAACTTCCCTTGCTGCCTCCTTCAGCAAGTTTACCTCACCTTGCTTTCCCCTTTTGCCTAGGGATACCACTGCAACATTGTAATCTGCGGGGTCCGCAGTTTCTTCATCGGCGTCTGGGGGAGGTGTTGCCACAATGGCAACTGTTTCTCCACCCGACCCAGTTCGAAGAGTGTGAACTGTCTGGGCTTTCTTTGCCTTTGGCGGGGCTTTAACTTGGGCCATCATTTTGGCCAGGGACAGAGGAATCACCAGAGCAGACTGAGCCTTTCTCTTCCTGCTTTCTACCAGCCACTAGGGTGGGAGAGGTGGCCTTCCTGCCAAGGTTTGTTCTCCTGATTCTTTCCAGTATCTTGTGGCTATTGCTTCTCAACAACGTGGACCTCATCTGTCTCTCTCCCTGCCTCTTCTTCTACAGCGACATTCTCTTCAGTCTCCATCTCCTCAGCCTTGTCCTAGATGTCGATTGTTGGGTCTGGACCTTGGTAGGCTTCTTCGGGGATCTCTTCTTCAGGCTGCTCTTCTTCTTGTTCTTGTTGTTCTCCTGCTGGGGTTTCCTCCTTAGTTGGTACCTCTTTCGGCAGTAGGGGAGGTGTTGGGCCAAGATTCAGAGTTTGGGCCGCCGTGCTCACCTGCCCAAAGGTTGCCCCCGAGAGTGGCTCTTGGAACATGGTGGCTGGGGTTACAGTTATTCCTGAAGGTCCGGTTCCCCCAGTGGATTCCATTTGTTCACCTTGTTTCTGTTGGTCCAACCCTGGACCTTGTATCCCTTGAGCCCCGGAGGCAATCTCCGGCTCTGGCTCCTTTTCTGCCTGTTGCTCTTGTTCCATATCTTGTTTTGCAGCCTCCTGCTCTGCCCCCGGGACTTCTCTCTCCACTTGTGTATCATCCCCCTGTAGATTCTCGAACTCATCAGCAACAAATACATGAAATTCTTCTTCCGGAGGGGGACTGGCTGGGGCCTCTGCAGGATCTATTTCCTTTTTTGGTTTCGGGGAACTGGAAGAAAGGATTTCAACTTGTTGGGGGCGGGATGCCTCCATCCCCGGGTCTGCCTTAGACCTTTTGCTGAGTTTCTTCTTTCTCTAGGTAATCAAAGGAGGTCCCACATCTCTTATTGCCACCACCTCTGAGGGATCCACTCCTGTTACCTTTACCATTAAGGCTGTTAATGATGGGGAGGAGGAGGGACGAAGTGGCCAGGCCATGAGTGGTGGGGTGGCCAGCCTCATTATCAGTTGCTCCCTCATTTGCTGGGAGGCTGCCACCGATTATTTTATTTGCTCAGGGATGGGGAATTCTTGCGTAGAAGGGGTTGTAACTATTCTCTTTCCTTTGTCTACACCCTACGAAGAAGTCCTGGCCCCCAAGGTCAATCTTGGTACCGGTGGTGGAGTTAACTTTGGCGTCGGCTGGACTGCTCGGTGGGTACTCCCAGGACACACCTTCTTAAAATAGGCGTGGCTTCTCTCGACCACCTCTCGAGTGAAGTCTTTGATAGTGGGCCCTTCTTGGGCATCCCAATTTACTGGTGGAAGGGCCTTTTTATCGATCCCCTTTTCCTTGTACTGGGGATCGATAGTTGGGGCAGCAAATGAAAAGTCCACCAGGAATTTGCGGAGCTTCAATTTATGCATCATATCGGCTGTCATTCTGATGAAGTGCCGACTCCGCACATCCACATCATCCTGGAAATCTTTCTAGAAGTCCCCCATGTGTATGTGATGGGGCTCTGAAGCTCGGGGCATTGCTCCTGTAATTCTGCCGTGCGGATCAAAAAAATTCACGCTAGATAAAATTCCTGCAGGTTGTAGCTTTTTAGTTCATTGTCTGCCTCTTTTGTGGCAGCCAGACTGCAGGTGTAGTTCCCATAGGTGATTAGGAACAGGATGTTGGGGACCTTTTTGAGGGAAAAGAAGGCATGCACCTCCATTATTTGCCGACAGTATTCCAACAGCACGATCTTGTCCCCGCAATGCCGGGGAAACAAGTAGGGTTTCCTGGAGAAGCCGATGACCCTAATGTATGTATGTTGTTGGAACTAAATATAATAGTGTCCATAACTATGGACCAACTTCATCGCCTCAGTGGAAAGGTGGTATCCGGCGTCCCGGGTGTGTGTAAGCAAATGGTAGTAAACGAATGCATCATTTACCCAGCAGAAACTAGGGAAGTTGGCCTCCCATTGAACCTGTGGGAAATGGTTCCATGGTGATTTTTGTCCTGGACCAATCCCGAGTACGCCATCAGTGAGTAGGCTGTGAGAATGGGGCCTCTGCTACACTAGGGCCCAAAAACGTAGGAAGACATATAGAACTTCTTCTTCTGGTTTAATTGCTAGAACTGGAAGTCGACATGGTTAGAAATTATCGTCGCCCAGTCGAAGTATCCTCCCTTGGTGTCGATGCCAAGGAGGAAATAGTACATCCATTTGGTAAACTCTTGGGCGGAGGGTTTCCCGAAGACCCAGGCCAATGCTATCATCCCCATCTGGACGCTCTCTTTGAATTTAGAGTGGGGAATCTATATCTTCATTCTCTTTGGGTCCCTCTTTGGAACCTTGAGCCAATGGGTATTCATGTATACCCGGGCAGTATCCTCCAGTTGTGTGAACTGGGTCAAGGCATCAGTCCTTGTGACCACTAAGGCCTTCTCAAACTGTGTGATTCCCAGGATCACCTAGAATGTGACTAGGTCGAGGGACACCAGTGGAGTGGGGTACCCTGTAGGTTCCGCAGCCACGAGCATAATGCCCTCGATAGAAGAGTTGTAGTGGTTCGCCAGTGTCAGGATAAGCTCCAGAGATTGTATGGAGCATGGGAAGCAAGCCACCCAGAGGATTCTGGAGTTCCCGAAGTTGATTGCCAATTGATCTCCAGCCTGTCGTTAGATGTGCATTATCTTCACCAAGGCCTGCATCTCTGACCATGTTCTGACATTAGTGTCGATTATCAGATTTACCTTGGACTCAATCTTTGAGCCCATGATGACATTATCCTGTATAAATTTCATGGTGAGGGGCAGCTTTTCTAGGGCCTTCTCCATCTTAGATTTTATGGCTGCCCTAGTCTCTGCTGTTGTTGGTAGTTCTGGACTTTTGGGTGGAGATGATGCAGACGCTTCAGACATGTTTGGGAGATGAACTCCGGGAACCTGCAAGGAAAAGTGACCGTCAGAATATATTCATCAAAATAATTATTCTAGGGTCCGAAGATCTTACCACTGCGATGTTTTCTTTCCTGAAAAGTTAGTTTCGTGCAAAGATAATCGAAAAGCAAAACATATCGTAAACTTAAGATATCATCAAACATTCAGGTCCAGGGAATTTTATCACACTTGGTAAAGACATAGGATGGATGAGTTAAAGAGACCCAAAGCCCAGAGAAATGACCATTGGTGAGGATGCAAAAAGCCAGGTCATCGAGCCCACATGGGCACCACGTGCGTAGGTATTAAATGCAAGTTATGGCAATGACGGTGGAACCAACTGTTTGAACGCGCGAAAAGGGGAAGCCACTTGGCTGGAATTGATTGTGCACATGGGGACATAAATGAATTTCTGATAGACTTCATGGAGGAGAGAGAAAACCACCTATTTGAAATCGGTCGAGAGCCGAGTTTCAAATAGGTGGTTTTCTGCCTCGGAGCGAGTTCGGAGGTGAAAAACCAGAAACAAAGGTGACTTGACCAGCTTGTCGAGCCACCCGGAAGGATATTCATAGAGTTAAGGGATATATACATAGAAATGAGGAGATATACAGAGACTATGTATAGCTATACACATATATACATGAATATACAATGTGGAGTGAGGCCCGCGGGAAAACTAGATGAGGCAAAAACATATATACAGCTATCTACAAACTTTACAGACATACCACTTTCACGTAGAGGGCAGACAACCCTTTGGCAGAGCTGACCCACCAATGGGTGGCGAAACCAGAAGACAATAAACCAGACGAAATGCAGAAACAAAACAAAACAAGACAAACAAAAACCAAAGAAAGCCAGAGAGCGAAAGCAAAACAGAGAGGCAGGAAAGAAAAAACACCAACCTAAGAACGCAGAAGACAGAGGAAAGGAAGGATTTACTATAGGAGCTCTGCAATAGCTCGAGCTATCAAACGGTTAGAGTCACCACCACGAAGCACTCGCAATTGCCTGAGAATGACAGAAGATGTTAAGCATTGATTATCATAAACTTTTGACAAATGCTCTATTAATCGCTATGAAATCACTCTTCTAATTCACTCTAAGTGCTTGAAGGTTTTAATCATGGTAAAGGTGAAAGTGACAGATAAGTCCTATTTATACCCACGGTAAAAGGTAATCCTCCTCCTTCCGGCGATCTTAGGTCAGGCAAAACTTCCAGACTCCGGGCCCGGGGATTCCTCGCGATGGCAATCCTAAGAACATCATGGTGAAGAATCCCGGAGTCTGGAATTCGGCTCCCACCAAAGGGAAACCTCTGGGATCGAAGTCCTAGAGGCAAAAACCAAACAAGAAAAATAGCACGTCAGGGAAGAAAAACCCCAGAGAAAGAAAACAAAAGGGAAAGAAAGGCAAGGTAAAGTCGCAAGCAGAAAGCAAACAAAAATGAAAAAAAAAGGGGGACCCAACATTTGGCACACAAAATGTAGGGATAGGGATGCAGGGCATAACAAATGGTGACTATCTGGGACAAATGCCTTTGCGCATTTGAGAACTATAGAATCTCTGGTTAGCAAAACTGGAACAAGCCGCTCCTCAAAGCGTCTGACAGGCGAAGAGAAACATATCTGAGAGAATCTAACCACACAGGAATTAGTCTGTAGCCCTTCATCAGTGGTGTCATGTGTGCTTTGGAAGGAAATCAAGCCGATGACCTCTAAGAGGAATAGAGAAGAGGCACTAATTACGTTGAACCAGTCATCAATTCGCTCACTTCCCGAAGGCCGGAGTTGCATCCCACTTTTCCTCTTGTTATTTTATTTGTTTTTGGATGGATAAGGCGGTACTCCTTTCACCATTAAGCTTAAGCTTAGATAATTTTAATGGTGATACTTCTTTCACCTGTCCACTTACATTTAGATGTTTGAAGAGAGGATAAAGCTCTAGACCCGGGAAGAATTCTTTAAAGTTTCAGACCTGGGTCAACCAATTAGTACAGCCGATCTACCCTTAGTGTGTCTGATTACTTGTTCCTTATATTATTTGTGTTCACTGATTGCCAGACTCCTGGAAACAACACCCAATGGAGATTGCTTAAAACGTGCCATAACCCATAAAAACAACCCTGAAGACCGGGCTGACTCCATCATGCTAAAGATAGATTCTAAAGTTCACCATGTCGTAGACATTGTACCAGAGGCCAAAGTTATGTGAAGCATCCCAATTCCTGCAAGACAGAACAAAACACCGGGACTGAAAGGAAACCAAAAATGAAAACAAAAATGATAAAAGAGGACTATCTCGGAGGACAGTCGACAAGGCTATTTACAAGGCAGGGCACCCCGCAATGGGACACCCAGAAGAGATATTTACAAGCGGAAGGCTTTTACATATAATACAAATTTGGACAAACTTACCCTCCTCGAAGTAGTGTTTGAGAAACTGTCCATTAATGGGCAATGCGACAGGTTCCCCAGTTAGAGTGTTAAGGCGGTAAGTATTTGCCCCACAGATTTCTGAGATGAGGTATGGTCCGAGCCAGAGCCGTTGGAACTTGGTATGTTTTCCTTTCTTCTCCCAGGCCTTGTCCCACAACAGGACTAGATCTGAGACCTGAAAAGCCTTATATTGGGCTCTCCTATCAAACCATCTTTTTACCACTGCTTGATGACGTGCAAAATGTTCAAGGGCTGCGTCTCACTGTTCTTCCATTCATACCAGATTCAGGAGCTGAACCTCCACGATGTTGTCCCTATTGTTAAATTCCTACATAAACTATAAAATTGGGATCTGTAAGTTGACTGGGAATACAGGGCTCTGACCATAAACTAGATGGAACAGGGATGTTCCCAGGGTGGCCTTGACGCGAATGCGATCTGTCCAAAGGGCGAATTTCAACTTTTGATGCCAATCCCGGGGATTCTGTTCTAACAAATGTTTGATCACTTCAAGTAGATTTTTTTATGTAGATTCAGCAACGCCATTTCCCTAGGGATAATAATTGTTGGAGAACTTCAAAGTGATCTTCTGATTGTAGGTCCATTCAAGTAGCTGTGCCAAAGAAAATGCCAGACCATTGTCAAATACCAAAGCAAAGGGCATTCCAAACCTTGTGATGATTTTTTCTTCTAATAACTTGATAACTACGTCCGCTATGTTTTTTTTGCAAGGTATAGCTTCAGCCCACCGAGTGCAGTAATCAGTAGTAGTAAGGATGTATCGATGATTGGCAGACAAGTTGGGGTTGATCTCCCTGATGAATTCAAATGCCCACTGGGTGAAGGGTCTAGCCTCGTAGACTGGTTGTAGAGGCATGGTTGGGTTATGCTCACGGTGCGCTACAGTTTGGCAAGTATGGCATTTCGTGACATGAGCGTAAACGTCCTTGAATATATAGGGCCAATAATATCCAGCCTGAAGGATCTGATGTCCAGTGGCATCGGCTGAGCCATGCCTGGTTCCAAACTGTCCGTGGAATTCATCAATCACTCTTACAGACTGGTCTCTGTCGATGCACCAGAGGTACACTCCCTCATAGTTTCTGTGATAAAGCGCAGAGTTTTTGATAATGAAGTGGGCACTTTTCATCCACAAAGCGTGGTTTTTGTGGGGAGGTAACCCCTCCAGACATCGATTGTTTAGTAGCAAGTATACTAAATTGGTATACCATGGATCTTGGGTGATGGACTCCACCATGTAAGTCTGGCATTCTATACAGGGAGTCTCTTCTACCATCGCTCAACTTAGTCCCTGGCCTCAGACTATCTTCATGGGCTACATTTTTAAGTCATATTCCTGGAGGATGGCCATCCATTTCCCCCATCTCTCGCCCAATTCACTCTGCATCAGCAGAGACTGGACAGCCTGGTCTGGAATGATAGCATGTACTTTGCTCCAAATAAATATAATGCCAGAATTTCTTCACGGCGTGAACCAGAGCAAAGGCCTATTTTTCTAGTGGTGAATACCAGACTTCAGCATTCTTGAAGGGGGAACTCATGAAAGCTATTGGTCGTTCCTCCCTTTCAACCTTTTGGGTCAACACTGCCGTAGTAGAATGCGGTGAAGCAAATGAGTAAATGTAAAATGGATGGGAATAGTCTGGACTAGCCAGGACAGGTGCCTCTGTTATTATTTGTTTGATTTGGGCGAACGCCCACTTTGCTTCAGGACTCCACTCAATCTTGGTATCCTCCTTCATCATCTCATTTAGTGGTTTAACTATTTCTGCGAATCCCGTGATGAATCGTCGCACGAAGTTGATTTTTTCGAAGAAGGATCGCATCTCTTTCTTGCTACCAGGAATTTGTAAGTCCAGCAGCGCTTTGACTCTATTAGGGTCGATGGATATACCCTTCTCAGAGATGATATGCCCGAGCAGCTTCCCCTTGGTGACCCCGAATATGCACTTCTTGGGGTTGAGGGATATTCTGTACCGGCGACATCTCTCACAGCTCTGAGCGAGCTGGGCAGGATGATCACACCTCTCCCAGGAAAATATGGTCAAATCATCCATGTAGATGATTATGCACCGATTCACAAGGCCCTCGAATGTGATGTCCATGGCCTTCTGAAATGTAGCCCCTACGTTGATCAAACCAAAGGGCATTCTCCTATATGCAAACGTTCCCCACTTGGTGGTAAATATTATTTTCTCTTTGTCTTTATACTTGACCATGACCTAGTTGTATCCCGAATATCCATCTAAGAAGGACATCATCTGGGATCCATTCACTATCTGCAACACCTCATCCAGTGAAGGGAGGGGGTGATTATCTTTCTTGGATGCCTTGTTTAAGTTTCAGAAATCCATGCAAAAGTAGATCTCACCATTTTTTTTCTTACGGGGACCAGGTTGGCAACCCACTTAGTGTGCCGGATTGGGAAGATTATCTGAGCCGACAGCAATTTTTCTACCTCTTGGTGAATTAGAGGCTCTATCAGGGGGTTGAATGGTCTTTGCTTTTGCCAAAATGGCTTAGCGTCCAGTTTTAGGGGAATAGTATGGGTCATGATAGATGTATCATACATTTTTAAGTCTTCATAACCCCAGGCAATTACGTCGATGTACTCTCAAAGAACCATGAGAATCCTCTCCTTTTTCTCAGGGCAGCAGGAGGTACCAATGTGGATGATCTTCTCTTCACTGGGCTGGCTGATGTTAACCTTCTCAAACTTCCCTCCGTCAGGGGAAAATGACACCTTTTCATGGGCCTGAGGGTCTGAGTCAAAGATTCATTCTAATGCAACCATCCCCTTTGGGATGGTGTTAGTGGACAAGTCCATGATCCCATCGTCCTCATCACCCTGCCCAGTATCGTCATGGTCTCATTCCTCCACTATCTGATCTCCAAAGACACCCACATTTTCCATGAAGGCCAGGATATGTTGATCGTCCTCAAAAACCTGAAAGTGGGTGACATTATCTGGAATGGATGGGGTGGGGACCATCTCAACTAAAAACCTCCAGAGTCGCAAGCCAGCCATCGGTTCAAGTGTGCTGGCGGAAGCGGTGAGGGCATCCAGGACATAGTTCCGTCGCCAGGGAATGAGGTCAATGCCAAAGGCATCAAAATCTTTGATAAGGCTCCAAGCTCGGTTGCGGTATGCGACCAGCCTTTTGTCATGACATGTGTATTGACTCCAGACTTGTTTAACAATCAACTCTGGATCACCCAGAGCCCGAAGGCGGGTGATACCTTTTCTTAACACAAATAAGAGTCCAAGGACCAAAGCCTCATACTCTGTGACATTCTTTGTACAGTTAAACTATAGCCTGTAGAACGCGAGGAAGGATTTCCCTCGTGGGTTGATAAATTCTACCCCGGCTCCACAGCCTTGTTTGGATCGGGACCCATCAAACTTAAGGGTCCATAAGTCATTGTTTATGATCTGGGGCTGGGGCAGAGTAGCCTTCTTTGGATTATTGCTGGGAGACTTAGGGATTCCTCCCGGAACTGCCGGCATGAGTATAGAATTTACCTCTAAAGGTAT
Organism: Thuja plicata; assembly: GCA_018584345.1. Classification (NCBI taxonomy): domain Eukaryota; kingdom Viridiplantae; phylum Streptophyta; class Pinopsida; order Cupressales; family Cupressaceae; genus Thuja; species Thuja plicata. The sequence continues at coordinate 156,760 of MU226929.1, read as the reverse complement.
TTGGTCTTGGGATTTTTGGGGAGGTGGCACCAAAGGAGTGCATCCCATAGGGGTACTGGGTCCTGGGGAATCAGTTATGTGTTTATTTCGGAAGGCATCGAGTTTTCGGTTAACGATTGAGAGACATGGTTCACACTCGTGTTCTGAATGTTTTTGGTAGTGCACTCGACACCAAGTGCCGGATAGGAGCGTGGAAAGGGTTTCTGTGGTACCTCGAGAGTCAATCTCAACTCTTATATTTTCTTCTAGGTCTTGGGCTCTTTGTAGCACGACTGGATCCTCTCCAAGGATGAAATCAAATGTTAAGATTTCAAAAGGCCGGTACACCCCCAGAGAAGTCTTGGAGAAAAAGACCTCATTGACCCTCCCAACTTCGGTAAGGGCCTGTTTCATCCGAGGTTTGCTTTTGACCTGGATCTTATTGGATTATCCTTCCCATGGAAGCCATAAGTGGGTGAAGTCGGTCGAAAAGTATCCGTTCAAGGACTTAGACCAATTTTGACTTAGTAACATCCCGTAAGTCTCTGGGATGTCCACCACTTGGATGTCAATGATACTGGCTGTCCTCGGGTCCTGGATAAGATGTATCCAGATGTTCTTCAATTCCCCCACCACTTTTACAGCAGTCTTATCCAACTGGATTACTGCACCATTAGATGGGGTGGGGTGGAATCTAAGCTTCTGACAAATGGACAAGGGCATGATGATACCCGAAGCTCCAGAGTTCACTAGGCAATTGTGTATGTTCTTGCCATGGATATTCAGGCCTAGTAGGAAGGGAGGATCCTCATTATTTCCATGGAAGATAGTCGCATTAGCATCTTCGAATGAGACAGTCTTGGGCGGGAGGCTGACGGCTTCCAGGTTCCCTAAGCACTTTAGAAGAGACTTCTACTCAGGACAGTTTGAATCAGGACAGTAGTGGTCTGCTCTAACGCCTTTGTAATATCGAATCTTCCCCCCGAGAATTGGGAATTCTCCTTGACGAGATCTTTTGCTTGGTTAGAGCTAGGACCTTTTGGAGGGGCGGATCGGTCAGTCGTATTATTTCAGGTAGGAGGAGTGTCTTTGGCAGGTGGTGTGGGCATGTAAGCCAGTCCTTTGCCGACCTGACTCCGAGTATTGTATGGAGTCTGAAAGTTAGTGAAGGCATTGGCCTCAAAGGGTGGGATAGACTCATCAAAGAATCCCTACAATTCAGATTCTTCTTCATCTTCCCCGAAAGTCCTGAAGAAGATGGTGTCACAGGTGAAGGCACTATGGGTTGTTTCTTGGACCGGAGGTTCCGAAAGGGTAGCATCGTGCGACTGCTGCCTGTCCAGCTGGGAGATCATGATGACTTTCTCCAAAGTGGCACAATTCACCTCATTGTGTGAACCCGTATCATGTAGTCTACACCAGTTAGTCATGGGCTAGAAGTCTGCGACCGGTGTAAAGTGTGATGGTCCAACGCCATTTTGGTTGGTGTTTTGATTCGGAGGCATGCCTCTGGTGTTCGCATTACTATTCCATTACTGTTGATTGGGCCTAGACCCATTGTTGAAGTTTCTTCCTCCGGCATTGTTGTTTCATTGGCCGAAGAAAATATTTCCCCTCTGGGAATTTGAATTCTGCGGCGCATAGGATCCCGCCTTCAGTTGGCCCATGTCCATAGTCAAAGTGGACAACATTTGCCGGAGGGATTCGACCTCGGCGGTCAACTGAGTGTTAGCGTCACAATGTGATGACTATTGTTGTTGGCTTCCTGGGAAGGTAGCAGTGTTAGCCAGAGTCGAGGGTGGCAATCCTCCAGTTGCGAACGATTGGAAGAAAGGCACTTTGAATGGTTGTGTCTGAGTCTGTTGTGCCTGGTGCGGTTGGTTCCACAGGAAGACTTTTAGACCCGGCACCACCTGGGTCTACATCGCATAAACGTATCATGCCTATTGGTCTACCAGAGGTGGCAGAGGATTCATCGCCATTGCTGGGGCACCTATTGCCAGATTGGGGTTGTATCCCCCAGCATATGCAGTTCCACCAGGGATCATGTTGAAAGGCGTGCTCTGCCCAATCCCGCCCGGGGATTTGTTGAGACCGCAGGACAGTTCTAGGGCTAGGTTGTAGACTTTTTCCAAGGTATCCCGGTCGCCCGCGGTGGTTGTTCTCCAAAGGAGAGTGGCAATGAAAGGGTCCATCGCATTGAGGTAGGTCTGTATGGTTACCTCTGGGGATGGAATGAAGGGGCCCGTGCACCACTTCAGAGCACGCTGGAACCTATGGTTGAATGCTGCAAGAGGTTCATTGGGTTCCTTCCTGATGGAGATGAAATGGCTATGGGACCAGGCTGGGTCCACATGTACATGAAAGACAGCCAAAAAGGCATCCTCCATGTCCTGCCAACTATTTATGGAATTGGCAGGAAGGTTAAGGTACCAGTTCAACTCACCTTGCCCTAAAGACAAGGGAAAAATCTGAGTCACAACATCCTCATGTTGGATCCAGTGTCGGTTCATGGCATCTTTGTATGCCTGTAAGGGTTTGAGAGCCTAAGTGCTCATATCATGGGCAGATCTTCTCCGGGTGGGAGGGTAAGTCATTGATTGCGCCCGGAAAAGTTCCCATTGGGGACCCGGTGTTCCCGAAGTACGCAGCCATTGGAGGAACTATATGTTGGGTAGTTTGGGCACTGGTTCCCAGAATTATTTGAGGATTTTGGGTATTCAGAGGTATGGTAGATCCCCAAACAATAGTGGCTGGTATGATTTTTGATGTCCGTTTCTTTCGAGCAGGGGGCTCGAGTTTGACAAACCTTCCGGGATTCGGGGAACACCTAAGGACTCTTTTAAATTTCACTGGGGAGAAAGATCCAATCCCGCTGAAGGCTTGCCTTTTAAAACTATAACTCAGGGAACCCTCAGAAGGAGTAAAATTAGAATCTTGGCAAGGGGATGAGTTCATGCCCTCCTTCTAGTGCCAGTTTCTGTTGATAGGGTTTTCTTGACCGGGTCCGCCAACAGTCATAAGTTGTCACCGGGTTTCGGAGATACCGGCCAACTCCGCCTGCAAAGGTTATCCGGGTAAAATAAATTCCCCGGGCCTTCAAGCACCTAGGTGTCGGGTCACGACAGTGTGGGGCTCGGTTGGGAGAAGTGACTGTTTTTGAGGGGGATAGCTGGTTTTTTTCAACTCAAAACCTCCAGAGATTCAATACAGTAAGGTTTCCCCTGGCATTCTACACTTAGCAAATAAAATGAAAAAGATCCTGCAGGGTTAGAAGTATTTCATCTAACTATAGTCATGCTGAAATGTCTGGAACATCGATAATACTCTGATAGACTACACTAAATACCGAAGAAATACATAACCATCAGCTATCATTTTATCAGTAGCGGGAATAAAGAGGTCGTTAATCTACTTTAACATATCAGAGTAGAAGACATAAAGAAGATTAAAACATGAAATACCATTAACTCAGAATCAGGAATGCCAACAACATCATTGCTGAGAATTCTTCCTTCTTTATTAATATTCCTTCCAGCAAGCACTGGTGCGTGATACAATGGTGGCTCCAGGGGAGCATCTAACTATTAAGAATAGGACGATGGAGCATTGAGCTCTGCAACTTGAAAAACAAAAATCACTTTACTATTGCTATGGACAAAAAAATCATCAATTTTTCCGACCCTTAGAAATGGGCTGGTCTGCCTATTTATACAACTCTCTTCTAACCCTAACCCTACTTACATCAAGTTTTAATAAAATACAATATCTGGGGGCCGGTACTACCTGTGCCACCCTACAAAAGACCTGGAGATGGAATAGGTCTGTCATGTCAGAAGGATAAGACAAGAATATACAGTGGAATAATCAGCCTCGAGAAGAGAGCCAAAGAGGAGGAAGAAGGAAGTAGGTCCCCCAAGGACCGAGGCTACATGCCTCATAAATGGGATATGCGGTGCCCTGTCTCCAATGTGCCAGGTGTACCTCTGAGCGGCGCCTCAAGAAGACCACCTTGTCAGAAAACCAACTGCCAAGCCAACGCCCCTTGATGTGGCCAACTACCTTCTGACAGCCTTTATTAACCGCTCCTGAAAGTGACCGGTCAGCCTCGGGGACCGGGACATGGCTCACTTTGAAAGAATACAAAATTTTAGATCTAGGACTCTGAGATCTGGGAACTTACGTCCCCAAAAAATAGAATAAAGAATACTCAATGTGAGTTTTCCCCGACCTCCGGAGAAAGCTCAAGGTTTCTTATTGTCATTGAAATCCTGGAGGAGGCGGGAAATGCCATCTTCATCTACATCCTTCAGGCTGGCCCTTCTATGCTTGGCCACTTCAACTTGTTCCCCGAGGTCTGGAATATTTTCTTTAAATTCATCCGCCATTCTTTCTGCGTCATGACCCTTAAGTATCATGCTGGTTAATTTCACCATCTGGGCCCCATCTATCCCCTCCAGGAATTGATACCGGAATTTCATTATTTCATCAAAACTCCCCAAAACTGAATCTTCGGGGGTATATATATTTGTACTAAGGGGATCAGCCCCGGAAGCCTTTATTACAAAAGACTTATATAAATTAGAAGAATATTTACAGAATTTACCTTTTCCTGGAAGGACCTACCAGTTGCTTGGTTACCTCCAATGTGAGGTCAAGTCTGGAGTGCTGGGTTCTTACAAAATCAAATGATTCCTCACCCAGAATTCCAGATTCAGAAATTATATCTTCTCCCAAGGTAAGGAACTCTTCAAGCTCCACCTTCCATGCTTGGTAATTTTTGGCGTCACTCTCCCACTGCTCAATAAGTGCTTCGGCCTGATGAATGACCTGTCAGACCGTGTATAGATTTGCGAGGGTGGACGCTAGGAAATGTCGGGTGTTCCCTATCTGCAAGGTGACCCATTCGTCCACTGCCTAGGATTTCTTTTTCATTACTCACATGGAGTCTATGTCACTCTGCAGTAGTTCTTCTGACGTGGAGGTCTCTGAAGGAGCAGCGTTAATGGGTCAGGCCAACTCGGTAAGCAATCCCATAAGGTTTGCATTCTTCTCTTTTTCCACTTTGAGCCTCTGGGCCTCTTTCTCATACCAGGCCTCCACTGCCCTTGCTGCCTCCTTCAGCAAGTTTACCTCACCTTGCTTTCCCCTTTTGCCTAGGGATACCTCTGCAACATTGTAGTCTGTGGGGTCCGTGATTGCTTCATCAGCGTCTGGGGGAGGTGTTGCCACGATGGCAACTATTTCTCTACCCGGCCTAGTTCGAAGAGTGTGAACTGTCTAGGCATTATTTGCCTTTGGCGGGGCCTAAACTTGGGCCACCATTTCGGCCAGGGAGACAGGAATCACCAGAGCGGACTGAGCCTTTATCTTCCTACTTTCTACCAGCCACTGGGGTGGGAGAGGTGGCCTTCCTACCAGGGTTTGTTCTCCTAATTCTTTCCCAGTATCTTGTGGCTATCGCTCCTCAACAATGTGGACCTCATCTGTCTCTCTCCCTGCCTCTTCTTCTACAGCGACATTCTCTTCAGTCTCCATCTCCTCAGCCTTGTCCTGCATGTCGATTGCCGGGTCTGGACCTTGGTAGGCTTCTTCGGGGATCTCTTCTTTAGGCTGCTCTTCTTCTTGTTCTTGTTGTTCTCCCGCTGGGGTTTCCTCCTTAGTTGGTACCTCTTTCCGCAGTAGGGGAGGTGTTGGGCCAAGATTTAGAGTTTGGGCCACCGTGATCACCTGCCCAAAGGTTGCCCCTGGGAGTGGCCCTCGGAACATGGCGGCTGGGGTTACGGTTATTCCCGAAGGTCTGGTTCCCCTAGCGGATGCCATTTGTTCACCTTTTTTTTGTTGGTCCACCCCCAGACCTTGTATCGCTTGAGCCCTGGAGGCAATCTCTGGCTCTGGCTCCTTTTCTGCCTACTGCTCTTGTTCCTATTCTTGCTCCATATCTTGTTCTGCAGCCTCCTGCTCTGCCCCCAGGAATTCTACCTCCACTTGTGTATCGTCCCCCTATAGATTCCCAAACTCATCGGTCGCAAATACATCAATTTCTTCTTCCGGAGGGGGACTAGCTGGGGCCTCTGCAGGCTCTATTTCCTTTTCCAGTTCTGGGGAACTGGAAGAAAGGATTTCAACTTGTTGGGGGCGGGACGCCTCTATCCCCGGGTTTGCCTTAGACCTTTTGCTGAGTTTCTTCTTTCTTCGGGTAATCAAAGGAGGTCCCGCATCTCTTATTGCCGCCGCCTCCAAGGGATCCACTCTCGTTTCCTTTACCATTAAGGTTGCTAATGATGGGGAGGAGGAGGGACAAAGCGGCCCGGCCATGAGTGGTGGGGTGGCCAGCCTCATTATCAGTTTCTCCCTCATTTGCTAGCAGGCTGCCACTGACTATTTTATTTACTCAGTGATGGGGACTTCTTGTGTGGAAGGGGTTGTAACTATTCTCTTTCCTTTGTCTGCACCCTGCGAAGAAGTCCCAGCCCCCGGGGTCAATCTTGGTACCGGTGGTGGAGTTAACTTTGGCGTCGGCTGGGCTGCTTGGCAAGTACTCCCAGGGCACACCTTCTTAAAATAGGCATGGCTTCTCTCGACCACCTTTCGAGTGAAGTCTTTGATAGTGGGCCCTTTCTGGGCGTCCCAGTTTACTGGTGGAAGGGCCTTTTTATCTATCCCCTTTTCCTTGTACTGGGGATTGATAGTGGGGGCGGCATCTGAAAAGTCCATCAGAAATTTGTGGAGCTTCAATTTATGCATCATATCGGCTGTCATTCTGATGAAGTGCTAGCTCCACACATCCACATCATTCTGGCAATCTGCCCAGAAGTCCTCCATGTGTATGTGATGGGGTTCTGAAGCCCGGGGCATTGCTGCTGCAATTCTGCCGTGGGGATCAAAAATTTTCCGCGCTAGATAAAATTCCTGCAGGTTGTAGCTTTTTAGTTCATTATCTGCCTCTTTTACAGTGGCCAGACTGCAGGTGTAGTTCCCACAGGTGATTGGGAATGGGATGTTGGGGACCTTTTTGAGGGCAAAGAAGGCATGCACCTCCATTATATGACGGCAGTATTTCAATAGCATGATCTTGTCCCCATAATGCCTGGGCAACAAGTAGGGTTTCCTAGATAAGCCGGTGACCCTAATGTATGTATGTTGTTGGAACTAAATATAATAGTGTCCATAACTATGGACCAACTTCATCGCCTCAATGGACAGGCGGTATCCGGCGTCCTGGGTGGGCGTAAGCAAATGGTAGTAAACAAACGCATCGTTTACCCGGCAGAACCTGGGGAAGCTGGCCTCCAATTGAACCTATGGAAAATGGTCCCATGGTGATTTTTGTCCTGGGCCAATCCTGAGTATGCCATCAGTGAGTAGGCCATTAGAATGGGGCCTCTGCTGTGCTAGGGCCCAGAAAATGTAGGAAGACATATAGAACTTCTTCTTCTGGTTCAATTGCCGGAACTAGGAGTCGATGTGGTTAGAAATTATCATCACCGAGTCGAAGTATCCTCCCTTGGTGCTGATTCCAAGGAGGAAATAGTATATCCATTTGGAAAACTCTTGGGCGGAGGGTTTCCCGAAGACCCGGGCCAATGCTATCATCCCCATCTGGACGCTCTCTTTGAATTCAGAGTGGGGAATCTCTATCTTC
>MU226929.1:128402-141231 GCA_018584345.1 Thuja plicata | reverse complement strand
GTAGTCACTGAGCTTGCAATGATCTGAGAGCAAACTCATACTCCTGCCTACTAGGAGGCAACAGGTCGATTCATTCACACATGCAGGATGAATTAATCTGTATTCATTCCTGTATGTGATTGAAGAGCAATGACCATGTTGAAGTGTTCTGCTAAATCAGAGGCCCACATTTAGCATGCACACATACCACCACAAGTGTAACATGGCCCTCGGGTCTAAATCTATACTCCTTGTGTCCTAGGCTGTTGTGACCCTCCAATCCTAATAGAACCATTGAATCCACCCCTAGAGGACTGCTGAGTCCTAGCTAGCTATGCCTAAGGGGTCTATGTCCTTTGATCCTATCTAGGACCCTAAGATTGCCACTGTTTGGGCATAGAGCCCAGATAACCCTGTGAATGCCTCTGTCTAGAATCCTACTGAGCTCTCTACTGCTGAGACTATTGACCCTTAAAGGATCATGTTGATTGATTTTGTTTCCCTTTCCAAGGGGGTATCTGCTGTCCTAACTACTGGGAAGAGGGGTTTTGGTGCTGAGACCAATCCCAAGACTCCTATCTAGTATGGATATCCTCAGCTACAAGTGTCGTCTCAACTATCTCTCTGAAAAGGCTAGGCGTACTGTGCCCTAAAGACACATATTAAGTCCCTTAATGAAATAGTAGATATGCAGTTTCTTATACTTCATGTAATCAACATAGGAAAGGAGCTCGAGAAATCGACTCTCATACTGGGCCACTTTGAGGCCTCTCTGCTAGAGATCATGGAACTCCTCTATCTTTCTCTGTCTGAAATGCTCAGAGAGATACCTCTCGAAATTGAGCTACAAAAGACTCCCAAGTGAGTCTGTCAATACTCACTAAACCTATGGACACCTCCTGCTCCCACCAAGTGGAAGCCTTCTCTCATAGGAGATGAAGTGCAAGTCGGACCTTTAGATTAATCCAATAAGGGCGCAATCCAAAACATCATTGTAAAATCTGTAACCAGGCCTCTGCTACTTATCCGTCAATGGATCCCAAAACAAGGGTGACTAGAGTCGCAATAACTCTCATATCTCATCTCCAACATCTCTAGCAGGTATCTCTCTGGCATGTATCTCATGCTCGCATGGTATTACAACCTGATGAACTGACTCACCCTCCTGATCATTATGACCCTCAACAGATCTAGGTGGGGGACTCCTACTTCTCTCTCTTCTAACTGCTCTCTCATTTTCTGAAATATGTGCTTCCCCTTCAGGAATCTATTGCAGAACTATGGGTGGTAGTCTCTACTGAATTACCCCAACCAGATTTTGGAGAACATCCAAAATATCTTGGTTAGAGTTCTGAGGTGGTGGAGGTGGTGGATCCTCCTGTCCTGCCCCAACATGGGGAGCTCTACAACCTCTACCTCATCGGTTAGCTCTAGTGATGGAAGGCATCCTACACAATAATTTAAGTTTTGAATGAGTTGAAATGTATTGGGTTAGGTTCCTAGTGTCGAAACACTGCTCTGATACCAAAATGTCATGCCCAAAACTAGGGCAAAACACACGGACAAATTTTTTTTTTAAAATACACAAGTACATACAACTAACACTAGATGTGTTGAGGAAAGGTGATAACATGGTGAGTTTAGTCTTCAAGTTGCAAGTTATAATCATCGATTGAATTAGGGTCACACCACATACGAATGCAGAGTTGGAGCATCAACTTGATGTATGGGTTACATGAACTCTTAGGTCAGATTGAACTAACTATGGTTTTATGTTTATCCACGTGTAGTATCGTGATGGTAATTTAGTTGATAGGATCATGTGTTGAATTAGGTTGACCTAGTATTCACTTGATTTCTTAACCTTGATTACAACTAATCCATTTAAATATAATACCAATTCTCTTTCTCACTAACTACTAATTTAAATTTAATAATCAAAATCTAATCTAATCCCTAACCTACTAATATCAATTTAAATCAAATTCTCCCCTATTACCGAAAACACTTGCAACCATAATCCATAAATCCCCTAATAAAAAATTCAATTAACCTCCAATAAAACAATTAAATTAACCTCTAGTAGAAAATTAAATTACCTCTAACCCTTTTGAACCCATGAGCGATATAATCCAATTAACATAATAAAATTAAATTAACAACTAACTATACATTTAAATCATTTGAATAAATCTATTTCTCAAATAGGCTAAACTATTATTCTAATTAGGGCAATTAATAGAAGTATAACTCATTAACATATAATCCATATCTATACATTTTACAAAAAACTAAAAMTATAAATCTAGTAATTAACTGCATCATTAATTAACAAATATATCTATAAAAAGAACTATATAATTTAAAACTAAACAACAATGTGATMAACCTTTTTAACTAACTTAAACTATYTTACAYTAACCTAACTTACTAASATTAGTGATCCATTTTAAATAGTTAATCATAGGATAAAAATAAACTATTATTTAAAAAGGTTGATACATACTAAATAAATACTAAATACATCTTAACATGCTAAAAAGAATCTATTAATACTAATCCTAATCAAACTAACCTAACAACCCTACTAACCCTACCCCATCTACCTACCAAGCTGTCACATCACCCCCCCCATCCCCCAAGGCCCACTTGCCAAGTGGGTGGGGCTGTTGAAAATCCCAAAACTACTCAAGCCCTGCAAAATTTTAAGGGAGGAGAGCTTTTTTGCAAAAAGGCATTAACATGTACCAAGGGGAAGGTGGGGACCACCTCAAGTCTCCCATTTCAATGTGCGGAAACTAATGCAAGGTCAACCCCAAAGGATGCTAAAAGATTTTGCATGGATTGGAAGGGGAATAGTCCTTGGAAAAAGAATTAAAATCCATGCCAACCCTCATCATGCGCATGGTGGTAAGGAGGTAAAAGTAATTGGCAAGCTAAATGGGGCCCACCAAAACCTCCTTTAAGATCCCCTAGGAAAAATTTGCATGGTTTGGAGGGATGGGTGCAAAACCCAAGTAGTTTATAGCATGTTCTTTTTTTGTTTTAAAAATTTCCTTTCAACATTGACATCAGTCCCATAAATAAGGAGGTTAAAAAAATAAGGAAGGATATGTGTGGGGCCCATGGGAATGGGTGCAACATCATGCCTCCCTAAAATATAAATCTTATGTATTAGTACTAAAGGGGGTAATTAGAGGGGAAATTAAGGGGGGTTTAGAGAGGGGAATATATATAGAGAATATTCTCTGTGTAAGTGGGGGAATTAAATCCTTCCCCATACATTTTTCAAAGAGCATTTTTGCTCTAAAAATCTAGAAAGTGTCGTGCGTAATATTTGATTTTGGCTTCTATAATACTGGTTTCTTGATTTTATTGTTAGGGTCGTTGATTGCATGCTTTTGAATTTCTTGTTTTAGTGCAACACACTATGTGAATTATAAATTGGATATGGGTATTAGTTAATTTTTTTCATTAATAAACTAACTTGTTTGTTCTATTTTTATCAAGTTTATCTCTTCTTTTCAAAGATTGAGGTTGCAATGTAAATTTTAAAGTAGAGTATTGATCTTAATGCAATAGAATTCAGATTTCCAAGTGAATAATGAAGTGTTTTATTAACTTGAAACTTAAAAACAATTACATTATAGAGATTACAAGATTCCTAAATCTACAAGATTTCTCATACTATGAAAACTATTACATAATGAATAAGAGTTTTTCATATCTTACTTGACAAGTTTTCAATAAGGAGAATTACAACACTTAACAAGAAATGAATCTCAATACATGATGCAACCATGCAACACGAAAGTTGCTCTCACACAACTACACCAAAATGGAGATTTCTCCCAAGCTTTTTTCCACAATCATCTTGACTTCAAAACCTACAAATACATGAGGAGAACCCTGGGAAGCTCATCTCCCAACCAAGGTCTCAAGGAGACCACCCCTGAGCTTGAAGAACCAAGGCTAAATAGGTAACACATCCAAATTATCACAACCATCACATATGCACAACAAAACAATTAACTCCCAACCAAGGCTTCATAAATGAGTTTTCCAAATCTATTGAAGTAGGGTGAAGGTGGGCTTTTCCAAGGAGGAGAATGCCATTACCTATTCAAAACTTTCAACAAGAGTTTTTCCATGCCTTTCCAAGGCTACATTGACATTCCTTCCATATCCACATTTTTTCATTTCCTCTTCAAGGAAAAACCACATACATCTTCCATCCAATCTTCGCTTATCTCCTCCAAAATTTGGATCAAATACAATGGCATGCAATGGTCCATACACCTTGCATGTTCTCCCTCTTCTCTCCATGAGAAGAGATTCTCACTACAATGGAGATCCCAACTAACCCCTTCACCCAAGGCCACTTCTTCCCTTCCCAAGGGTGAGTAATTCCTTAAACACCCATGAACAACACTCCCAATCCAAAAGAACAAGAAATGATACAAAAATCCAAATGCATCCCCATCACAACACACAATAACAATATCTACATATAATAACACTATACAAGATTTACATATATGAACTCCATAAAAAATTTACATATATGAACACCATACAAGGTTTGCATGTTCATAAAAATAATAACATACAAAGCTAAAATGCAAGAATCCACCAACCTTGGTTCAAGAAAAATGGCAAGAATCTAGTTGAGAAGAAGCCCTTATCCTTTCCTTTTTCCTTCCTCCAACCCTAATTGTCTCTAAAATTAGAGAGTGGGTGAACACCCACTAAGTTTCTCCAAACCCTCTAAAAATACCCCTAGAAGAGTACTCAATACCTAGCAATTAATGAGACATGCCCTATAGCCCTTTGGTCTTACCTCTTGTCTCCTCTCTTAATTGACAGTTTAGTAAGGAGTGTGGGACAAGTTAGATGCATGAGGTCATCTCCATTTCGCCACTTTTGAAAAGTAGGCATTTTGGAGGGTCATAATGGTGATCTAGGCTTTCCCATAGGTAAAAACTAGCCCCCAACCCAAGGTACCCCCCTAGGGTTAACTAATTTTGGCTAAAAATACACTCTAGGGTCACTTTTGACCCCTCCAAAGTACCCCTAAAGTTCAAATCCGAGTTCTAACTTGATGTAATCCCTACAAGACATCTATATGCAAGTGGGATTAATATAAAATCCTATAAGGTTTGGTGATTCTTTCCTAAGCCCTTATTTGACATGTCACCATCCACATGGACAATACAAGTGTCAAGTGACACCAAAAAAAAATACACATCACATTCACAATGACATGTCCAAACAACAACATGAATTTAAACTATTAACACACATTTAGATTATGTTTACAAAAAAGATCACATTACATCAAGGTTTCAACCCCTTATTGGATTAAACCTTGGCTTACTCAATTTTACATGTGTTTAGCCCTGATTCTTTGAATAATTCCATGGTTCTCTTTCTTGCACACTAAGCTCAAGCATCATTAGTCCAAGATAATAAAATCACATGCAATATACATTTTCAATTCATACTTAGCAACATTAATCAATAAGAAGAATTAAATTCCTAATTGAAATTCTCATATAGAAATGTTTAAAACATAATAATTCCATAATCATCATGACATAACATCCATGAAATAATCAAGTCTAATCATGATCCGTTCTTCTCATCAATTCACTTATCTAAGCATATATAATCAAAATCAACCACATGTTCTAGGTATAATCCATATCAAAATATAATTCATACAATATAATCATCATCATAAACATAATATCTTGAGTCTCTATTAGGATAATCAAAAAGTGTATCAATGTAACAAAACATAAAGTATCAAAGTTTGATCGAACAGTAATGCTATGATGGGTCGGGGTGAGGCCTCACAGAAGGAGAAGCTCTGAGTTCTGATTTTTGCATACAGTCGACTTGTTTTGATTTTATGATTTAGTAGATGGATTGAACTAAGTGATCCAATATTTTATTAATGTGGTAGAGATATTTTTAAGAACTTTTCATTTAGTAGTGAATTTTTTTTGAGTTCATTAGATTAGCTTTTCAAATTGTTTTGCAAGTAGTATAGTTGTTGGTGTTGTTTTAAGCAGTTTAGGAAACATGGATCCCCCATAGCTCTCCATAGTTAAAATCATCTTGGCCCAAATAGATATAGAATGGAATCCATTGTACAATGTACATATGGAAGGAGAATCTCAGGAGAGTAAGCTAGCTAATTTTAAAGTCATGACGTAGGCGAGTTCAGTGTACTCGGTTAGGTGTATAACAATGTTCTAATGAAGTGTAATTGCAAGGGAAGATTGGGAACATGAAACCAAGAATTTTTACACAAGTATAGAGGTCCTATAGATACCTCCTAAGAGGATTAGGCATTTTCTAGTCCATTAAGATATATTTCCAAATAGAAATCAGAAGACTGCACAAAAATAGCTCTATTTGCCATATTAGCCCTGAATTCTAGGAACCTACTGTATGGAGGCCCTAGAACCCTAATACCACCAAAATAATTTGTATCTTGGAAAATGGTGTCTGAATATCAAGTTTTTTTGGGGGTTGTTTCAGATTTTTGTAAGAAAAGAGAGAAAAACCCATCGTATAGGGATAATTGACCTATTAGGCCTAAAAGACCAAATTCAGTGTTTATCTTGAGATCGTTTGTAGAACCATTGATGACCTATTCTAATGGGATCATATGGGAGGAAAGAAGTGTCTTAAAAATAATTTCACCCCCTGTAGCACTTTTGATGAAATGGCCATGAGAATAAACTTGGAATCTTCCATGGTGGAGTAAGAGATTAAAGAGCAATTGGTTGATAGTTACCCCCAAGGTGAAGCACAAAGATCACCAACTCATAGAGTGGTGTTGGAGAGGTTATAGGATAGCTAAGATAGAGTTGGAAGATCCTAGGGGAGAGAGTAGGATCTTGTGGATACTAGGAACTAGAATTTTCCTAGAAGAGCTTATGCAAGCACACCTTTGAGAGTTTCTATCAGATTGGCATTAGAGCTAGTTAAGATTTGGGATGTGGTGAATGTTCCAACCGGAAGAGTTAGTAGGAGAGTCTACAATGGTGAAAAATGTAGAGTTGGAAAAGAAAGTGGATGAACAAGAAGAAGAGAATATATTTCTCAAAGAGAGATTATCTCAATTGGAATGCAAAGTGCACCAAGTAGAAGAAAAGACTGAAGAAGTGAAAGATAAAGTTGAAGGAAAAAGAAAAGAAATAGCCTTGGATGATGAGGTCCCTGAAGCTGACCTTGTCCTCACCAAAGAATAATTCTTGAAGGCACTAAAAGATTTGAGTGGAAAGGGATTATAAGGATTTCCTATCTTCACTGGAAAGATGGAACCATAGATAGTCCTAGATTGGATAGAAGGACTAGAAAATCACTTTGAATGTGATGGTGTAACTAAGGCATAGAAAGTGAAAGTGGTAAAGGCTAGACTAAGAGGGTCTGCACTCACTTGGTGGAAATTTATCCAAGATGAGAGAGAGAAGGAAGGAAAGTGACCCATAGGAACTTGGAAGGATATGGTAGCCAAAATTATAGAATCATATGTACCTAAACACTATGAGATTGAGTTGCATAAAAGGAGACAAAGTCTTAGGCAAAAAGACTTGGATGTTAACTCTTATACTGAAGAGTTTCAAATACTATGCATGAGATCAAGGATTATAGAAGAGGAAAGTGTGAAGGTAGCTAGATACCTTAATGGTCTCAAATGGACTATACAAGATGAACTATGTTTTCTTACTCCTACCACTATCCAGAGATGCCACCAAATTACAATAAAGGTGGAAGAGAAATTGAGAAAGAAGAAAGACTCCAGTAATACTAGAGGCAAAGGTAGAGGAAGAGATAATAGATGAAAAAGAAGTGGATATGGTGGTAGAAGTTTAGAGTCCAAGAACCAAGGAGAAACCAAGATGATAGAACAACAAGAAAGAAGCTCAAGAAGAGGAGGCTTCAACAGAGGAAGAGGCTCTAAAAATAATTAGAGAGGAAGAGGTAATAGCCAAGGAATAGGCCCATACTTTGCAACAATGAAATGATATGACTGTAATCAGATGGGACATCCTGCCTATAGGTGTCTAGAGAAATGCCCTATTTATCAAGGAGGAGACAAGAGAATTAACTTTGTGCAAGAGGAGTCTAGTGGTGGAAATAAACACCCTGAGGTACCCTAGAATCAGAGGAGTGGTGCAGAGAACCTCTCTTTTTTTGTTGAAGGTTGTTTAGATGGTGTTTAGGGTTGTTTAGGGGTTTTTTATGTGTTTGTAATAATATCCACAAGTTTTGGATCCAAGCTTTTTCATATGTTTGTAAGAGCACAAGTTGCTCCTAGGTTCAAATGTTGTCAAAATGGTCTAAAAGTTATAAAGTTGCTAATTTTGAGAAACTAGGGGACATGGTCTCCTCTAGGGTCCTAAGTTTCCTAAATAGGGTCATAGGATGGGTCAAGAAGCATAGAGTTGACCAAAAAGGTCAAAAAGCAAGAAATGCTCAAAAGTTGCTAGCAACTTTTTGCAACTTTTGCAAGAAGTTACAAATGAAGGATTGGATAGTTGTAACCACCCAAGCTTGAGTATTTAAGCATGGGCTAAAGAATTTTTGAGGTTAATTAATTTTTAGTTGAAGACCACATGTGTGAGCAAACTATACAGATGTTTTCCTGAGTTTTCCTTGCATTTATAGAGTTTCTGCAACCTTGTATGGTTGTGTATGGATTTGATGGTACAATCAGACACCATGGGAGTGTAGAGATTTGTTTTAGCTTTATTTTTCATAGTCAAGTTTGAATTCAAGTTTAGGGATTGTAAATTTACACTTTGTTTTAGGTGATTGTGTCTTCAATATCCATTTGCAAAGTTGTAGGAACAGAAATGGCTCTAACCTAAGCATCCACAGTTGAAAATGAATGAAACCTTGTGGAAGGATAGGTTAGGGTTTATACATAATGTCTTTTTTTCATTTTTTTCTTTCATCTAAACTCTTAGGTTTGGAGTGATGCCCTAGGCTGACTGCTTGGAGTAGGTGAGCAAGGACAGTGTGAAGATCTAGTTGAAACAACACACCCATGATCTAGTACAGACATCTTAGTGTCATGTGAGGAAGCCCTAGCATGTCCCCTTGAAGGATTAAATGGTTTCAAAAGTTGGTATGAAGTTTTAAGACCAATTGAATGCAATTTGCAGTGACTAGTCCAGAGGCCTAAAATATAGGCTAGAAACTAGGGCCTGATACAAATTTGGGTTGTGGATTTTTTGAATACTTGTAGCTTTGGATTCTTGAAGGGATAGGTGGTAGATTTCAAAATCATATACTCTTCCATGGGTTTGTGTGGAAGAATTTGTTGAATTTAACCAAAAATAGTGAAAATAGACCTAATGCAATTAGGCCTACTAGAGGGTAGTGATAGCAAGGTGATTGCTAAGCAAGGGTTTAGGGTTCTAGAGGAAAATCTAGTGAGAAAACAAGGTAAATGGATGACTAGTTGGACTAGTTGGAGTTGGTTATGCTTTGTTTCTTGATCATTTCAACTATACCTAGGAGGAAAGTTAGAAATAGGGTCTAGGAGGCCAATCTTGGTGAAGGAGGCATAGGTGGTTAAAACCATAGGATGGTTCAAGGAAGTTGATTAATAATTTGGAGAAGGGTAAAAACTAGAACTATAGACCCTCTGCATCAAAGTGGTATCAGAGATAGAACTACAATAAGTTTGGTGTATGTTTGAATGGGTGGAGAGCCACAAGGTTTAAATCATGCAACCCAAGGCAATGATCAAGGATGCCATAGTGGACTTGGTGCAAGATCTATTGGCAAAGACCAATCTTTCAAAATCAAAGAGTAAGAGGAGAGTCACTAAAAGGGGAGATGAAAGTGAGGAAGAGGATGAAAGCCAGTTAGGAGAGATAGCTAGAAAAGGAAAAGAAGTGGAGATGGATAAGGAATAGAAGGTGTTCTTGGATGCCTTTGAATCCATCAACAAAGATAGTATGGAAGACATTCCTTACTATAGTGGCAGTTTGAATGGTGAAGAGTTGTTAGATTGGATAGAGGCCATAGATAATCAATTTCATTACAAAGAAGTGTCAGATGAGAAGAGAGTCATTTATGCCAAGCCTAGACTCAAGGGATCATCATTGGTTTGGTGGAATATGAGGCAAGATGACAGGGTAACAATCGGGAAGAGTAAAATAGTCTCTTGGGAAAGAATGAAAATTAGATTAAGGGCACAATTATTACCCACTGATTATGAGATACAAATGTATCAGAAGTTGCAAAACCTAAGGCAAAAAGAGCTAAAAGTAAATGCCTATACTTAGGAATTCAATAAATTGAGCCTAAGAGCAAGGAGACAGGAAGAAGAAGTAGAAAGCGTAGCAAGGTGCCTCAATGGATTGAGACAAGGAATCCAAGATGAGATCAGTATGATGGCCCCTGACAGTATGCAAAAATGCTTTCAATTAGACTTGAGAGTAGAGGAAAAGGCTAGAAGGAGGAATGATTTCCAACAAAGAGGAAGTGGAAATAGAGGATTTAGAGGCAGGGGTAACTTTGGAAGAGGTCAAAGCCCAAGTAGCCTAGAATAAACTTAGTCTATAGACAATAATGGAGGAAATCAGTATAGAGGATCATTTCAGAGAGGAGGATACAGAGGAAGAGGGCCTCCAAGAGGTAGGTTTTAGTCACAAGGAAAGACTAACTCTATCTTCACTATCAGATGCTACAATTACAACCAAGTGGGTCATACTATGGGTAGATGTCTTGAGAAAGCTACCACCTCATCCATGGGAGAAAGAAGGACTCAGTTAGTGCAAGAAGAGGACACATAAAGTGTCACCTCACCAATCTCCAAGGTAGGGCCAGTATTGGATGGAGAAAATATAATGTTGAGAAGGACATTGTTAAAATTTCCTAGTGTTGCAGAGCCACCTCAAAGGAAGAGCTTGTTTAAAACTACTTGTAGGTCACATGGAAAGATCCACAAGGTGATAGTAGACTCTGGTTCCATAGAAAACATAGTGTCAATAGAGATGGTGGATAAACTAAAGCTTAGAAGGATACCCCAGACTACCCCCTACAAAGTGTCATGGTTAAACAAGCGTCAACATATAGTGGTGGATGAACAAACTTTGGTAGAGTTTGAAATAGGAGAGTACAAAGACAAGGTTTTATGTGACATATTTCCTATGGATGCATGCCATATCCTGATAGGAAGTCCATGGAAATATGATTTAAAGGTCATTCGTGATGGGGAAAAGAACAACTATGTAATCACTAAGAAAGGTAAGAATTTTCAAATGGATCTTTTGATAGAACCTAATGAAGAGAAGCATGTGGGGACTAGTGTGATGCTCACAAGTGGGAAGGAGTTCCTTAAAGTCATGAAGAGGGAAAGAGGGGTCTATTATGCAATGATAGTGAAACCAAAAGAAGAGACTAAGGAGAAATTTAATATGCCACAAGAGGTACAAACATTGTTGGAGAAGTACCACGAGATAATGGATAATGGATTTCCTAGTGCATTGCCACCTATGAGGGATGTGATTCATCAGATAGACCTAATACTAGGAACTAATCTACATAACAAGGAAGAATATAAAATGACACCAAGTCAGAATGTAGAGATTGCTAAAAAAATTCAAGATTTCCTAGATAAAGGGCTTAAAAGGAAGAGTTTAAGTCCTTGTGTTGTGCCAATTGTCCTTGCACCTAAGAAGGATGGAAAATGGAGGATGTGTACTGACTCCAAGGATTTTAACAAGATTACAATTAGATACAGATTTTCCATGCCCCAGATTAAGGATTTGTTGGACAATTTGGAGGTTTTTGTTATTTCTCCAAGGTGGATTTGAAATCAGAGTTAGGCCTAGTGATGAGCGGAAGACAACCTTCAAGACAAATGAAGGGTTGTACTACTGGTTTTTAATTCCCTTCGGCTTGTCAAATGCACCTATCACATTCTGTTAGAATGAATTTAGAATAACTGAGAGGGTGAATCAGTTATCTTCAGGTCTAGATGTAGCAAATAAAAACTTTCTGTACTTCAGATCTACTCGGCAGCAGTAGCATAAATAAACAACTTAATCATGTAGTTTACTATCAATTGAAATTATCTTGTAGAAACATAACAGTAAAGAAAACCATAAGCATTCACACAAGTTGACACAAGTATTTAACATGGAAACACAATATGGGAAAAACCACCAGTAACATGCTACCAAGTTTTCACTCTTCTAAAGTGATGCCCTATGAGGAGCCAACCCTCTTAAAGGTTACAATAACACACTTCTAGGTGTGACCTAGTTAAAGGATTTAATCACCCTGTCAGGAGTGGCCTTGTTAGAGGACTTAGATCATTCCACCTGAATGTCACCTTGTTAGAGGATTTATACAAATGACTGTTAAGTCAACCTTGTTAAAGGATTTAACTGATACAATGGTAAGAAAGTAGTCAACAGTTGTGATCTGATACATACAACTTACTTTACAATTGAGATCCAATTACAGCTCTGATGTTAACTTACTGGGTAGCCTGCATTGTCATTTCAACCTTCTGATCTGCTTGGAAATCCATCAAGCAATCACACATGAAAATTTTTGCTTTAGCCTTTTGCCTTCTCTGCTAGATCATGCCAAATAGTAAATCAACTATGAAAACTTCTTGCATACACATACACTCTTGCACACACAATGAATAACCCCTTTAGGTTATCATATACCTCTCTGTCTAGGTCAAATAAATCTTTTTCCGCTTAAACAAGATCGTAGATCTTAGGTTAGGTCAGATCCAATGGATCATTCCATCTTTGCATTACATTTACTTCTCCAAAGTAGTCTCTAATTAAATCTTGAA
>MU226929.1:94642-117162 GCA_018584345.1 Thuja plicata | reverse complement strand
ACTTAGAATTATTTTATTTTTCAATTTAGTACATCAAAGTCGGCTCAAAATAACTTTTGAAACCTGAAAATTTTGAAGGAAAATTATTTTCTGCTATTTCAGGTGGCCCAACTTCTGGAGACCATAATTCATCACTAGTTGACTCGATTGACTATTATAACCCCATTTTGGAAATGCCACAAAGCGCTCTACAACACTTAAAATATGCAAGCATCATTCAGCCAAAGTTTCAACCTCATCTGGGGCCTCTAAAGCCTTCAAAACTGAGCTCGAAGTTTCTGTACCCTGTTTTCAATACCGAAAATTTTCAATATCTTCAAAACTAGACCTGATCTAGCCATGAAACTTTACTGGCAGGCTGATATGACTGAGATGAACCTCCACATGCAAAATTAGAACATTCTGAGATCGTATGACCAACTTACTAAAAATAGCAAGTTTCCAAAAATAGAAGCTCTGCACAAGGTAGCCCTTATTGAAAAGAAAACAAAAAATATTTTTGGGTGATGCAAGATTGCCCTTACACCCAGGATGCTCCTACATCAGCATGTCACCTATTACTTGGTAGACCATGGAAATTTGAGAGATATGCCATGCATGATGGAGCTAAGAATGCTTTGTTGGAAAGTGATCAATTTTATGTAAATGTGATTCACTTTTTGCTTGTCATTTATGGCAACACATTTGGGTTTCAGATCGATTCCTATAAAGATAAGTTTTGCTTATTCAGAAATTGACTAAGTATAGAAGCAAAGATACAGAAGTATTTTTGATATCAAAGATTGAGATCAATGAATTAGGGCAAGCGAGCTTAGAGGAAGACAATATGGGGTATGTATGACCTCACCTAAGATCAATTTGATTTTGGTAAAGTCTACGGTGAGTTAGAAAGAATTGAAGATAGATAGACTGTAGTAGAACATCGATACAGAGTAGTTGGACAGTAGCAAAGATTGAGAGAGTATGACTTGGACTCCAGGAAATTAGAGTTGGATTATGGTTGTTGATAACCTACACTTTGAGTATATAAGAGTGTCGACAATACATTTACTATTTTCCTTAAAAAATGTATTTGTACTAAGAGCCAACTGTGTAATATTTGTAATATTCATAGTGGGAGCCAACTTTGTAAATTTGTGAGATATATATGTAAGATCTTTTTAATAAAGATAAATAGATATTGATTGGATGAATATGGTTGAGTGAATAGCAGAGTAGAGAATGATAGAGATCATTGAAGAAGTATAAAGGAACTATCTAAGCACTAGTGTTTCTTGTTTTGTTCATGACTGAGAATACTTTGTAAACAAAATTACTTTGTAAGAGCTATAAGCTCAGTTGGCCCCTAACAGGGAGTTGTGAACCTTTAACAGGGTTGTAATTCCTTTAACAAGGAAATGTGCTATGTAATATTCAGCTCCTAACAGGGCTAGGTTTCCTAACAGGGACATTATAATTTAGTACATGCTTGTGGGTACCATTCCCACCGGGGTTTTCCCTTGGCCAAGGTTTCCTTGAAAATAAAATATGGTGTTATGAGTACTGTGTCATTTGCTTATATTATTTTCTTTACTGCAATTTTATGGTTAATGTTTAAAAGGTTGAAGAATTTAATTAAATTCTATAATACTGATTCACCCCCTTCTCAGTATTATCCAATCCTAACAATTGGTATCAGAGCTTCTATCCCTTGGAGAGAAATTCTAATAGCTTAAGGGAAATCGGAATGGATTTGGACTGTTTGCAAGAAAACTTTGATGCTGCACTTGAAGACCTTGACAAAGAAAAAGAAGAAAATGGAGAGTTGAGATTCAACATGCGAAGAGCAGAGAAATGTATAAAGAAACTTAAGGAACAACTTGAGATTTCCATAAGTCAAAGACAAGATCTTATGGTTCAGATAAAAGAGGATTCAGATGAAGATAATTCAGATCAAGTGAGGCAACTAAAAGAAGAGAATGAGACTCTGAAACTTAAAAATGAGACTATGACTAAAGAAATACATATACAGAAGGATGCTAAGAAGAAAGTTGAAGAAGCTTTAAACAATGCATTAGATCAAATAAATAATGAGGCTGACAAATACAAGAACAAGTATCTAGAAATGGAGAAATACAATCAGATTATAAAAGGTGAACTTTTTGAAGCAAAGAAACACATTGAGAAACTTCACACCAGCAGTGACTTGATTGACGAACAGAGAGACAAATAGAAACCTAAAGGTGATATGACTGGTATTGGCTTCAATGAATCTAAATGGTCAAAGAATCAGGAAGAGAAATCCAATGAGAAGATTGATGCTGAAAAACCTTCTATTGAAGAACCTAGAGAGAAAATCAGACCGTTCAGGGGTAGATGCTTTGGTTGCAACAAATTTGGACACATGAAGAGAGATTGTAGAGGTAATGCCCCTTTTATAACTTTTTTTGGTTATTGTTTTAATTGTAATGGATATGGGCACAAGAAAGCATAATGCAGAAAACCTAATTAATCTAGATATAGACAAGACAATGGAAGAGAATCTATAGTGAAACCTACATGCTACAAATGTAATAACATTGGACACATTGTGAAGTACTGTAAGCTGCAAGTTAATCAGGAAAGAAGACCTGCTATATATTATAAATGAAATAATCTAGGTCATGTAGTGAATTTTTGTAGGTATAATGGATCAGACAATAGAAGAGTGCCACCTCCTATGAATTCACGAAAGAATGGAAATGATATTGGTAAGAGTGTTGTAGATTTGAAGAATGATTTTGAAAAATGTTTTAAGAAAGTAGAAGATAACAACAGTGGTAAGATATGGAAGATCACAGAAACAAGTGAGACATCAGTTTAGGGAGAGTCAGTAGATGCTACTGGATCTTTGCCTGATGGTAGAAAAATAGAATCGACCTAATTGGCCAATCATGGCCTTAGGGGGAGCATTGGATACATACATCAGAATATATCCTGCCTCAAACTTTTTGGATTGAGCTCGAGTGAGCTTAGGTATGAACTTGGCCGACATCATATAATATACATCTAAGAGTGCAGCATTAGCCAACACATATATTTTGTTCGTGAGATCTAACAGCTGACTGGACAATATTGAGTAAAGTGAAAATTATGACTTAAAATTGTATAAAGCACTATTTGATGGCCTATCTCTTTACCATTCGATGAAGAGCAAGCTAAGGAGATCAGAGAGAAAAAAGATTCAGTTTATTCTACAATTGAGCTATGCATGATCGATTGAAGCATAAACTCAGAATTTAGTGGAAGAAATGTATTTACATCATCTAGCTATGGATGCACCTATTATTTTTGATGTTGTAGATCGACCTAGGTACAAATTTAAGAAACATCCATTTAAGTCCTGTGAAGAAGATCCAGAAGGAGAATTTTCTCAAACCCCATATGGTGAATTACACATAGAAGATATTAGGGCTTACATACATTGTAAGTATGATA
Source organism: Thuja plicata (assembly GCA_018584345.1). Taxonomy (NCBI): domain Eukaryota; kingdom Viridiplantae; phylum Streptophyta; class Pinopsida; order Cupressales; family Cupressaceae; genus Thuja; species Thuja plicata. The sequence goes on along the minus strand of MU226929.1, from coordinate 113,706 downwards.
TACTAGGAATTGATGAGATATCAACTAAGATGGAGTATATCAATGATAATGGAATCACGAAAGAAGACTACAAACACATTGATCAGTTGAGCATAATGAAAATTCTGGACTTATGTGAATTCAATGAGGATGAATGGTTTAAGATACTGTTGAGAAGGGTACATGATCAGTTCATTTGGATTGGTGATCAGGCTATAAATATTTTTAGTGACCTAATTCATGAAATCACTGGACTAGACAACATCGGAGTCATTCCTATCATAGAAAAACATGTAAAGAAAGAATTTGAAACCCTAACTCATTCTAAATGGGACATGCAAGCAATGAATGTGAATGACATATTTCAGCAAGATGTGAGACTTATTTCTATGATACTTGGATATAAATTCTACTATAGTAGTAGACCTAACTCAATATCTACAGGAGTAATCATGATGGTATGGAGAATGGTGAAGGAGAATGTGAAATATAACCTATGCGAAGTTCTAGCGCAATAATTTCTTGAAAATGTAAAACTAGTGAAGAAAGACAGAACTAAGACCTTCATATTTGGTTCACTATTAATGCATATGTTTATACAAATTGAGCACAAATTTCTTGGCTTGCACCCTAGTGGATGGAAATCAGGGATACCTACTGGTATTCTTATATTACAGAGCTACAAAAGATAGAATAGTACATGGTTTGATGGTGAACTATTTGGTATGATCAAAATACTACAAAGACAGATGAAGAACAAGTACAGGATACATGAGGACATTGTTGAAAAATAAAAGGATACAATCTATTTCATGGTTGAAACTGATTGTGTATGTTTTGAAGTAGTCACACCTAGAAAGAAATGGTGTTATCCCATGGGCTATGAAGTAAGTTTAGAGGTACTTACCATGTAAGTAGGACATGTTCTTGCATCAGAATTTGATACATCAGAAGAAATATGGGGAACATATGAGGAGAAATCAGCTAAGGTGAGAGAGGAACATACTAGAGATCTGAGGAAAAGAAAAATTGAAAATCTTGTGCATAAGTGTGGTGTAAAAGCAAGATTGACCGAAGAGGAACTTAAAGAAGTGAAAAATAAAATGACAGAAAGATCTCTTGGACTGGAAAGTGAAATTACCACAACCCTTCCCACTCCTGAGGTAGAAATGGTAGAAAATCTACCTCCTCCATCACACCAAACATCACAAACATAGAAAATTACTCCTAGAGTAAACACTAGATCAAGCATGCAGACATCACCTAAAGAACAGAGCACAGTGAGAGAAGAGAAGAAAACTAAGAAGCACATATGGAAGCCTGATAGTGTTGCTAAATCTCTTAATAGAGTAGACCTTAACCACTCTCTACATGATACTCCTAACATGGTAGATCATCATAAGTGATCAAAATTGTAATCCTTACTCAGCCCCTTCCATTTTGCAGATAGTGAAGCTTTGTGGGTTTCATCCCCACCGCATTTTTTACCTTATAATAGGGGTTTTCTACATTACTAAATCTTGTGTCATGTGTCAATACATTTCATGAATGTTTACATGCTAATTGAGTTTATGATTTGAAATAACATACACAAAGATAGAATAGCATATATTGTTGGTAATACAATTGATTACTAAAAGGATTAAGGTTAAGTGATAAAAATTTTAAGGGTGCTGATTTGCCCCTCCCCTCTCAGTACACACCACTCAATTATTTCCAACAATTGGTATCAGAGCTAGCTCTCTTATTTTGAAAAGTTTAAATACTTAAGAGAAAAGATCATACAATGGAAAGGTAGAAGCTAGACCAGAGTATTGAGAATAAAAAGTTAGAGATACAGATCTTCTATGAACAATATAAAGAAGCTAGAATCAAGATGAGATAGCTACTGGATGAAGGAAAGATTATGGCATCTCGCTGTAATGAAACAAACTATCATGAAGAAGAGATACCTAATTTATTTGAGTCTTCGGGATCTACATCTTGAAATACATTAGACACATCTGAGGGAAGAATTACAAGCCTAAATGAAATCAATCAACATCTAGATGGACAAGTAAATTAACTAAAAATCGGTCAAGAGGCACAGATGGTGAGAATGATTGAGGTTATGAATAACGCTAGACAAGATGAGAAAGAAAGAACACTAGATATTGATGACAGGAGAAAGATCACTGAAAGGCTACAAGAGAAAGAGTCAGAAATACAAAGACTTATAGAACATCATCATGAGATCACCAATCAGATTATTCTTATGAGTCAGGAGGCAAACCAAATGAATATAGAACTGAATGGAAAGATGGAAGCTATTGGTAAGCTAAGAGGAGAAAATGAAAGACTGAAGCATGAAGTGAGAATTCAGAAACAACACAATGACATGATCAAGAGAGCTGAAGAACGCACCAAAAGGATGGATGATTTTTTGGATGGACAAAGAAGAGTCAACAAAAATACCAGATTAGAGTATACCAAAAATGGAGAATCACCATACCAAGTTGATCCAAAGAATGTCTACACAAATCCAAGACCAAGAAAGCATTCATGCAATCACTGTAGAAAACCAAGCCACACATCAAATGTTTGCAAGAGAAAAATAAAACGTATTCCTAAATCCACACCTTCATTCATAGGAATTTTTTATAAATTTAACAAGAAAGGACATAAAGCATATGAATGTAAATCTAAGGTGAAACAAACAAAGAAGGAAACCTACATGGAAAAATATTATCCTACTTGCAAAATGCATACGCACACATCTCTTGAATGCAGGAAGAAGAAAAATCAAGCATGGAAGCCTAAGGAAAATGAAACTACTTATCAACTGAAAAGAGTCGGTAACTCATATGTTTGGGATTAAAATACATGGAAAAACTGTACAGCATGTGGTAGATATGGACACATAGCATAAAATTACATGATAAAATGGATGAGAAAGTCTAGAAGCTAGACTAACCCTGGAATGGCATGCTTACACTGTCATAAAGTTGGTCATCTAAGAAAATATCGTAGAGACCAAGTTATAGAGATAAGCACCTTTTCCAATGGAAACACCATTGAAGACATCAGGAAGATGAGAAAAAAAATGTGGAGGAAAGATACAAACACTGATGATGCTGGACCAAGCAATGCAATTGGTGACACCTTATCCAATGGATCTGGTGACATCACCACCCCCACCTAAGATGAACAAGTATGGAACTGCACTATACTAAGTTATACTTTGCATCAGTTCCATTATACATAGTTAAAATGCCAAATCAGCATGATTAAAGATGCACTATGGTATTACTTGTTATGATTTTGTGAATTCAATCTTGTCAATTAATACATACCAAAAAGCATCGATTAACATGAAAAAGCTAAGTTGTCAAAACATACTGAGAATCGTCGGTGTACATGTGAAAACCAAGTTAATCAATGTAACCTGAGACTCGTTAGTAATCATCTAAAATACATTGAAGACTTTGCCACTTCTCGATCACCGTCGGTAAACCTATGAAAGGTCAAGTAAGTTATCACTTACCTTGAGCCAAAATTTTGTGTGTAACCTAAGAAACTCAGTCTACGACAATTGAAAAGTGGGTAGAGCATTAATTGTGCCACTTAGGGCATCATCTATAAATAGGGTGACAAAAGAGCTCATTATTCACAAAGTGATTAAGAAGTAGAGCAAAGCATAGCAGAGTGAAAATAGAGTGACTAGATTGTAGAGCACTCCAAGAATATTCATGACATTTAGATTATGATCAATAGCAGCTATAGAAGGTTAAAGTAAGTAACAAGAATCACCAAGCTCACTATTTTATTTTACGAGAAAATCCCTAAATTTGTGAAATCATGTCAACCAATTCCCGTGCAACCAAGATCAAGAATGCTAAGGAGAAGAAGGTTAATCTGATCAAGAACTCCACTTGTGAAGAACCTAAGTATAAAATTTCTCCATAGGTTGCTTCATAACCCAATGACACTGGTGCCTTCTTTGGCATTCCACCTAAGTTTTTACTGATTGAAGATGTCCATTCCTACATACATTGTAAGGTCACTGAGATACGAGATCTTGAGGTTGATCAAGCTTACAGTAGCTTTGTACATGCAAAACCATTAAGGAGGAACATAAACATATTGAGGTCAAAGGGCTGAAAAATTCCCTAATGTTCCTGAGGGAGTTTAAAACCGAGTAGATTTGGGTAGTGCTGAGCAAAGTGCATGACTAAAATATGTGGCTAGATGAGCCAAAACCGATCACGAGAGATGTGATACATGTTGTGTCATTTATCCTATAAACGACAAGGCCAAGGCACTCAAACATCTTTCTCATCTTGAGATTGAGAAGATGACAGGTGCAGTATGGGATAACTAAGGATTAAAGGTTAACACCATCACCGATCCAAAACTCAGTTTCAGTGCATGTGTACTAGGTTACAAGATATACCAATCCAGAAGGTTAAACAGCATAGCATGTGGAGATGTTGACACTGCTTACAATATTGTAAAGAAGGGTCTACAATTAGATCTGTATGAGCTTCTACTGAAGCAGTTAGATGAAAACATGGGGACAATCATGTCTACAAAGTCCAATTCATGTAAGTTTGGATCACTTTTAATGTGTACATTTTTCTACTTTCAGAACTTCTTTCCATCTATAGGTAATGTCAACTAGGATACCACCCGACCAGTGACCATACAAATTAGTGAATTCATCAAGTCACTAAGTGATAACTTTTTATCAGTTACGAATGAATACTTCACTAGATTTAAGGAAAGGATGCAGAAAAGAATGAGGATACCAGAACAACTAGAAGAAAAGTATAAAAATAACATTTGTATTATGGTGGACACTGACAAGACCTTTATCAAACCAGCTAAACCAAGGAGAGCATAGTTAGCACCACTTGACTATGAAGTCAACATAGATAAAGCCACCAATGCTATTGAAGCATTGATAAATGAACCAGTGGACAAGTCACAACCTAGGTTTGGAACCTATGAGGAAGCCAAGGAAAGAATAAAAATAGGCTTAGTTGTGAAGAAAATTGATAGAAAGAAAGAGAAAATGGTAAAGACACTGAAGAAAAAGTTTTCAATAAATGATGAAGAGTCTGAACAAAAGGATGACACCGAGGGATAGTCACCCATCGGTGAAGAAGAAGAATTGAGTGACTTTGAATCTATAGAGTCTGATACACCACCACCACCAGCAACAAAGAAACCAATGAATACTTCTACATCAAGGACTAGAAGTCTGACAAATAAAGATGCAAGTGCATCACTGGTAAAGAAAGGACAAGTGAGGACTTACAAGAGAAAGCCTCAAACTAGGAAATAGGCACCATCAAAAAGAAGAAAGTTCATTAGAACTAAGGAAGACATAGAGGACACCAAAAAAGATGAACAATGGGTAAGAATAAGTTCCCTACCACAATTGATTAGGTATGTGCATCAATAATCAAGGCAGGTTTAATAAAAAACCCTAAGATTAGGAAATGAATAACACTGGGTCCCAAGGATCAGAATAAGTTAGAGGAGGAAATCATTACAATAATGTGCATATTCAAATATGTACCAATACAATTTGAAGGTAAAATGCCTAAAGAACTTCTAGACAGAATTTCAGCAAGGTGGACATTTGCATTACATTCTAAGAAATAAATAAGGGAAAGAGCCCTAGTTTCTATTATGCCACTTGAATCTAAGATGGAAGAGATTGAAGAAATGATGAAGTTTCATTCCAAAAGGTTCTCACCAAAATTAAGAGCCTACAAAGTGCTACAAGGAAACCTTATTGATCTTGATAGAAAAAGTGAGGATGAATGAAGAAAAATACTAGAGGTACCTAAAAAGGACACAAGCCCTCAGCCACTATTAGCTCTTACCGAGGAACCTCACAAAGAAGAAGATCGGGCTAAACCGATCCCAGTACAAATTTTTATAAATGATGGTGGTGATGTTAATGAAGAAGCATTGAACACAGCAACTAACAAGGATATGGACACTGCAGATGAAACATTCCTCGATAATACTATCATTGACATTACCGGAGAAGATCATACAGATGAAGTAAATAAATATGAAGATGTCATTGTTTCCCTAGACCAAACCGAGGAATAGGAAACAACAACAGATTCTTATCAAGTAGATACACCAGGCAAAATACCACTATTGATACAAGATATCAATATTATCTCAGAGAAGGATAAATCACCCAACAAGGATGTAAGCATACCCAAGGATAAGGGTGAACAAGAACCGAAAGACACATCTGATGAGCAGAATAAAGATGGAGAGAAAAATGAAATAGGAGGACAAAAAAAGACAAAGGTGAAGAAGAGAAACAAGGTGATACCACTCCTAAGGATACCAAAGGAGATGTTATAGATAAGGCTAAGGTTGATGTGTAGACATCCACTCCCAACTGACAGGCAGATAGCAAGAAGCAAGATATAGGTACACATACTCCAAAGCCTTCACCAAGAACATCAGACCAAGAAAAGGAACTTGCAATGGTACTGCATATAGGTCCCTCTACAACACTTTCCAAGAAGAAGAAGAATAAGAATAAGAATCCAGTTACATTGGATGAAATTATTGAGATACCAGCCTGTGATCCAAGGACATTGGATCCAGAGGCACTTACAAACTATGCAGAACTATGTAGAAGAAAAGCTATCCAAGATAATCTTAAGAAGGAAACCAAGGACACTCAGGTGCTTGAGACAACAAGGGATATTCTTCAATAGATAGTACCTGATACATATATTGATCAAAATGCATCTATCATTGATCAATTAGCCGCTCTTACCAATGCAATCCAATCATAGAATGTGGATACAAAAAAGGCAATAGAAGAACAATCCAAGAAAAAGTATCAATATAAATTAATAGAGAAAATCATCCAAGAAGTGGCCAAGAACAAAGTAAAGCTTTCTAGACATGTAAATGAATTAGAACCAATCATTTTAGAAGCAATGACCTTAGCTCAAAAGTTAAGCACATTAGAGAAATTCACTAAGGAGAATAGTGAAAAGATATCAACAATAGATGCAGATCTTACATCTAGTGCTCAAAGTCTCTCAACAAATGAAAATGCAATACAATTAGATTATGCAAAGGTAATGGAAGCAAAGAATTTGAGACTTAAAATTCAAGAGGCAAAATTAAATTTTAGGGATGAGGTAACCGAGCTATAGGATCTAATGCTACCCAATATTACACTACTGCAAAAACATATGACTATGGACAGGCAATTGATAGCCACCCTAGAGATTTTTTTCACCGACAGGATCTATGATATGCATGAAAGGATCACATTGGAGAAAATAGCCCTTGAACACCTTCAAGATAAATGGGAGAAGATGATGGAAGACATGAACAACTCTCATTCCCACATTTTTGACAAGTTGTAAGTGATTACACCTTTGCCCTTAATATCAAAAAAGGGGGGAAATATATGATATAAGAGGATACAAGGGTGAAAATGATATGAATAGATGGGAAAATGATATGATAAAGATGATAAGGAGAAAAGGGAGAATAGCATAAAGGTAAGTATACATACATATACTTATACTATACCAGCATATACATAGGGGGAGTCATAATAACAAGGTGAACACATGGTGTACAATACTAAACATTTTAGTATTTTGCACATATTAGTTTTTGATACTAATGTCAAAGGGGGAGATTGAAGACATATTTTTTCCATTAGTATGAAAGGAAAAATAGTTTTCAAACTATTGGTAACACCAACATCGAAAGACAGATTAGTACAACCTGATAGACAAGTTCACAAGGGAACCTGACGACACAGTTTACCAATGTAACCTAAAAATGTTACAAGTGGAACCTGACAGAGAAAACCCAACAGAGGAACCCAATAGTGTAACCCAATAGCATAGATAACAGAGGAACCTAATAGTGTAACCTAATAGCACAGATAATAGAGGAACCTGACATACTACAGAGCAACCCGAGCACCAGTCTACTGAGAGATAGTTAGAATCTTGAGAAAAATGGATCTGACTTCTACATTAGATAAAACACTTGTGTTTTATATTTTGATTTTTTTAATTAGCTTTAAACTCATTTCTTAAGGGACAAGCATTGTAATTGTAATTGTTTTAATCTGTCTAACTGATTAGAAACATGCAAACTAGGAGATCAATGTCAAGTTGTAAACCTTTGATCAGAGATTTATCATTGTAATATGTAAAACTCATATAGGTTAAACTCACTGTATAAATAGAAATGTAATCAATCAGAACATGTGTGTGATGATTGTAGCTGAGAAGTACACCTATGGATCAGACTAAGAGTTTTGTGCAGAAAAATAGAAAAAGATGAAACGGGTTATCAAGAACCAGATTCAAGGCTACTGAGCATAGCAGAGGTATTGATCAATCACTATAGGTGATAAATATACATGTAATCTTTATTGGATCTATAATCAGCAACTCTAGATTCCATATACTCAAGTCAATGAATATTTTTTACTACATTCTAACAAGTGTAGCAAATAGAAGAAATCCTTGAGAAAGGTAGATTTAACAATCCTTTGTAAATCTCTTAACTGAGTGCACACTAAATAGTGTTGCTAAAGCGCTTAACAGAGTAGACCTTAACCAGTCTCTACATGATACTCCTAGCAGGGTAGATCATCAAAAGTGATCAAAATTTTAAGCCTTAACCAGCCCCTTCCACAGATAGTGAAGCTTTGTGGGTTTCATCCCCACCGCATTTTTTACCTTCTAACAGGGGTTTTATGTGTTACCAAATCTTGTGTCATGTGTCAATACATTTCATCAATGTTTCTATGAATGTTTACATGCTAATTGAGTTTATGATTTGATATAACATACAAAAAGATAGAATAGCATATATGGTTGGTAATATAATTGATTACTAAAAGGATTAAGGTTAAGTGATAAAAATTTTAATGGTACTGATTCACCCCTCCCCTCTTAGTACACACCACTCATTTATTTCCAACAATTGGTATCAGAACTAGATCTCTTATTTGGAAAAGTTTAAATACTTAAGAGAAAAGATCATACATTGGAAAGGTACAAGCTACACAAGAGTATTGATAATAAGAATTTATAGATACAGATCTTCTATGAACAATATAAAGAAGCTAGAATCAAGATGAGACAACTAATGGATGAAAGAAAGATTATGGAATCTTGTTGTAATGAAACAAACTATCATGAAGAAGAGATACCTGATTTATTTGAGTCTTCGGGATCTACATCTTGTAGTACATCAAACACATCTGAGGGAAGCATTACAAGCCTAAACGAAATCAATCAACATCTAGCTGGACAAGTAAAATCACACCAAATCAGTCAAGAGACACATATGGTAAGAATGATTGAGGTTATGAATAATGCTAGACAAGCTGAGCAAGAAAGAATACTAGTTATTGATGACAGGAGAAAGATCACTAAAAGGCTACAAGAGAAAGATTCATAAACACAAAGACTTATAGAACATCATCATGAGATCACCAATAAGATTATTCTTATGAGTCAGGAGGAAAACCCAATGAATAAATAACTAAATGGAAAGTTGGAAGCTATTGGTGAGCTAAGAGAAGAAAATGAAAGACTAAAGCATGAAGTGAGAATTCAGCAACAACACAATGACATGATCAAGAGAGATGAAGAAAGCACCAAAAGGATGGATGATTTTATGGATGGAAAAAGAAGAGTCAATAACAATACCGGATTAGGGTATACCAAAAATGGAGAATCACCATACCAAGCTCATTCAAAGAATGTCTACACAAATCCAGGACCAAGAAAGAAGTCATGCAATCACTGTGGAAAACCAAGCCACACATCAAATGTTTGCAGGAGAAAAATAAAAGTATTCCTAAATCCACACCTTCATTCATAGGAAATTGTTATAAATGTAACAAGAAAGGACATAAAGCATATGAATGTAAATCTTTGGTGAAAAAAATATAAGGAAACCTACATGGACAAATATTTTCCTACTTGCAAAATGCATGGGCACACATCTCTTGAATGTGGGAAGAAGAAAAAGCAAGCAAGGAATCCTAAGGAAAATAATTCTTCTTATCAACCAAAAAGAGTCGGTAACTCATATGTTTGCGATTAAAATACATGGAAAAACTACACAGCATGTGGTATATATAGACACGTAGCAGCAAACTACATGATAAAATGGATGAGAAAGTCTAGGAGCTGGACTAACCCCGAAATGGCATGCTTACACTGTCATAAAGTTGGTCAACTAAGCAAAGACTGCAGAGACTGAGTGATAGAGATAAGCACCTTTTCCAACGGAAACACCATTGAAGACATTAGGAAGATTAGAACAAAATGTGGAGGAAAGATACAAACACTAATGATGTTGTACCAAGCAATGCAATTGGTGACACCTTATCCAATGGATCTGGTGACATCACCACCCCCACCTAAGATGAACAAGTAAGTATGGAACTACACTCTACTAATTTATACTTTATATCAGTTCCATTATACATAGTTAAAATTCCAAACTAGCATGATTAAAGATGCACTATGGTATTACTTGTTACGATTCTATGAATTCAATCTCATCAGTTAATGCTTACCAAATATCATCTATTAACATACAAAATTTAAGTTGCTCGTGTAAACCAAACATTGTCGGTAATCAAAAGAAAATATTTTCTTCGCCATAGACCAAGATTTGTCGATAAACGTGTGAAAAGTTAAATGAGTCAACACATGCCCTGAGCATCATGTTTTCATTGAAAACAAAGTTGGCATGTAACCTGAGCAACTCCGTCTTTGACATCTGATAAGTGGGTAGAGAATTAATTGTGTCACTTAAGGCATCATCTATAAATAGGGAAATGGAAGTGCTCACTATTCACAAAGTGATTAAGAAGCAGAGCAGAGAAAAACAAAGCAACCAAATTACAGAGCATTCCAAGCAGATTCATGGAATTTAGATTCTGAACAACAACAACTACAAAGGTTAAAGTAAGTAACAAGAATCAGTGATCTCGCTATTTTATTTTACAAGAAAAACCCTAAATTTGTGAAATCATGGCAACCACTTCCCGTGCAACCAAGATCAAGAATGATAAGGAGAAGAAGGATAATCTGATCAAGAACTCCACTTGTGAAGAACCTAAATATAAAATACGTCCATAGGTTTCTTCACAACATGACGATGCTAGTAAGTTCTCTGGCATTTCACTTAGGGTTTTATTGATTGGTGATGTTCATTCATACATACATTTAAATATCACCGAGATAGATCTTAAATTTGATCAAGCTTACAAGAAGATTTGCACAGGATAAACCATCAAAGAGGAACACAAACACATTGAGATCAAAGGGCCGACATGTTCCCTAATTTTCCCGAGGAAGTTTAAAACCAAGTGGATTCGGGTAGTGTTGAGCAGAGTGCACGACTGAAAGATGTGGCTAGATGAGCCAAAACTGATCACCAGAGATGTGATACATGTTGTAACCGATTATCCTATAACCGACAAGGCCAAGGCTCTCAAACACCCTTCTCATCCCAAGATAGAGAAGATGACAAGTGCAGTATGGGATAACAAAGGATTGAAGGTTAACAACATCACCAATCCAGAACTCAAGTTTGGTGCATGTGTACTAGGTTATGTAAGATATACCAATCCATCAGATTAAATAGCATAGCATGTGGAGTAGTTGACACTGCTTACAAGATTGTAAAGAAGGGTCTACAGTTAGATCTATCTGAGCTTCTACAGAAGCAGTTAGATGAAAACATGGGGACAATCAGGTCTACAAAGTCCAATTCATGTAAGTTTGGATCACTTTTAATGTGTACATTTTCCTACTTTCAAAACTTCATTCCATCCATAGGTAATGTCAACTGGGATACCACCCGACCAGTGACTATTCAAATCAGTGAATTCATCAAGTCACTAGGTGACAACTTTGTATCATTTTTGGATGAATACTTCACTAGATTTAAGGAAATAATGCATAAAAGAATGAGGATACCAGAAAAACTGATAGAAAAGTATAAAACTGACATTTGTTTTATAGTGGACACTAACAACACCTTTATCAAACTAGATGTACCAAGAACAGCATGGTTAGCACCACTTGACTATGAATTCAACATAGATCAAGCCACCAATTCTATTGAAGCATTGATAATGAAATAGTGGACAAATCATAGCCTAGGTTTGGAACCTATGAGGAAGCCAAGGAAAGAATAAAAATAGGCTTAGTTGTGAAGAAAATTGATAGAAAGAAAGAGAAAATGCTAAAGACACTGAAGAAAAAGTTGTCGGTAAATGAAGAAGAGTTTGAACAAAAGGATGACACCGAGGGATAGTCACCCGTTGGTGAAGAAGAAGAATTGAGTGACTCTGAATCTACAGAGTCTGATGCACCACCACCACCAGAAAAGAAACCAAGGACTACTACTGCATCAAGGACTAGAAGTCAGACAAATAAAGATGCAAGTGCATCACCAGTAAATAAAGGACAAGTGAGGACTTACAAGAGAAAGCCTCAAACTGGGAAACAAGCACCATCAAAAAGAAGAAATTTCATCAGAACTAAGAAAGACATAGAGGACACCAAAAAATATGAACAACCAGTTAAGAATAAGTTCCCTACCGTAATTGATGAGGTATATGAATGAATAATCAAAGCAGGTTCAATAATAGACCCTAAGATTAAGAAATGGCTAACACTAGATCCCAAGGATCAAAATAAGTTAGAGGAGGAAATCATTACAAAAATGTGTGTATTCAAATATGTACCAATATATTTTGAAGGTAAAATGCCTAAAGAACTTCTAGATAGAATTTCAGCAAGGTGGACATTTGCATTACATTATGACAAACAAATAAGGGAAAGAGCCCTTCTATCTATTATGCCACCTAAATCTAAGATGGAGGAGATTGAAGAAATGATGAAGTTACATTCCAAAAGGTTCTCAGAAAAATTAAGAGCCTACAAAGTGCTACAGGGACATCTAATTGAGCTTGAAAGAAAAAGTGAGGATGAATGGAGAAAAATACTCAAGGTACCCAAAAAGGACACAAGCCACGAGCGTGTATTGGAACTCGCCGACAAGCCACACAATGAAGAAGATTAGGATAAACTGAGCCTAGGGTACATTATTATAAATGATGGTGAGGATGTTAATGAAGAATCATTGAACATAGCAGCTAACAAGGATATGGACATTACAGATGAAACATTCCTCGATAATACTATCATTGACATTACCAGAGAAGATCCTGCAAATGGGGTAAAGAAATATGAAGATGTCATTGTTGCCCCAAACCAAACTAAGGAATAGGACACAATAATAGATGTTTCTCAAGTAGATACACTAGGAAAAATACCACTATTGATACAAGCTATCAATATTATCTCAGAGAAGGAAAAATCACCCAACAAGGATGCAAGCATATGTGGGGATAAGGGTGAACAAGAATCGAAAGACACATCTGATGAGCAGAATAATGATGGAGAGGAAAAATAAATAGGAGGAGAACAAAAAGTAAATATAGGTGAAGAAGAGAAGAAAATTGATAAAGATCCTAAGGATACCAAAGGAGATGCTGCAGATAAGGCTAAGGTTGATGTGGATACATCCACTCCCAAGCGACAGGAAGATATCAAGCAGTATGATATAGGTACACATACACCAAAGCCTTAACCAAGCACATCAAACCAAGAAAAGGAACTTTCTATGGTACTACATACATGTCCCTCCACAAATCTTTCCAAGAAGAAGAAGAACAAGAACAAGAATCTAGTTACACTGGAAGAAATTATTGAGATACCATCTTCTAATCCAAGAACATTGGATCCTGAGGCACTAACAAACTATGTAGAACTTTGTCAAAGAAAATCTATCCAGGATAAGCTTTAGAAGGAGACAAAGGACACTTAAGTACTTGAGACAACAAGGGATATTCTTCAATAGATAGTACCTGATACAGACATTGATCAAAATGCATCTATCATTGATCAACTAGCCGTTCTTATCAACTTAATCCAATCATAGAATATGGATTCAGAAAAGGTAATTTAAGAACGAGTAGAGCTAAATTATCAATATAAATTGACCAAAAAAATCAGCCAAGAAGCGGTTGAGAATAAGGTAAAGTTGTCTGAACAAGTAAATGAGTTAGAATCTATTATGTTAGAAGCAATCACCTTAGTTCAAAAGTTAAGCGCATTAGATAAATTCACTAAGGAGAATAGTGAAAATATTGCAAAAATAGATGCAGATCTTACTTCTCGTGTTCAAGGTCTCTCAAAAACTGACAATGTAATACAGTTGCATTATGCAAAGGTAATGGAAGCAAAGAAGTTGAGACTTCAAATTCAAGAGGCAGAATCAAAGTTTAGAGATGAGGTAATAGAGATATAGGATCTATTGCTACCCAATCTTACACTACTGCAGCAACATATGACAATGGCAAGACAATTAATTGACACCCCGGAGATGTCTGTCACTGACAAAATCTATGATATGCATGCAAGGATCAGATTGGAGCACATGGCTCTAGAACACCTTCAAGAGAAATGGGAGAAGAAGATGGAGGACATGAACACCTCTCACTCCCACATTTTTTACAATTTTTAAGTAATTACACATTTTCCCTTACTATCAAAAAAGGGGGAAATGATATGATACAAGGGAATACAAAAAGGAAAATGATAAGGGGAATATGATATGATAAAGGGGGAAAAAAGGTGATAGGGGGAGATGATAAATGTATATACATATACTATATCAGCATATACATAGGGGAGTCATATTGACAAGGTGAACACATGGTGTACATTACTAAACATTTTAGTACTTTGCACATATCAATTTTTGATACTAATGTCAAAGGGGGAGATTAAAGACATGTTTTTCCATTAGTATGCAAAGGAAAATAGTTTTGAAACCATCGGTAACACCAACACTGAAAGATAGGTTAAGTGCAACCCAATGGACAAGTTCACAAGGGAACCCAAAAAGTAGTTTACTATGCAACCCAAAAATGTTACAAAGTGAAACCCGACAGTGCAACCTGACAGAATAGCTACCAAGGAACCCAATAGACTACAGAGAAACCCAAGCACCAGTCTACCGATAGACAGTTAGAATCCTAAGAAAAGTGGATTTGACTTCCATGTCAGATAAAACACTTGTGTTTTATATTTAGCTTTTTAATTAGCTTTAAATCCATATCTTGAGGGACAAGCAATGTAATTGTAATTGTTTTAATCACTCTAACTGATTAGAAACATGCAAACTAGGAGATCAAGGTCAAGTTGTAAACCTTTGATCATAGAGTTATCATTGTAATACGTGAAACTCATTTAGGTCAAACTCATTGTATATATAGATATTTAATCTATCAGAACACATGTGTGTGATGATGATTTTAGCCGAGAAGCACATCTATGGATCTCAATAAGAGTTTTATGCAAAAGAATAGCAAAAGATGAAACAGGTTATCAAGAACCATATTCAAGGCTACCGAGCATAACAGAGGTATTGATCAATCACTATAGGTGATAAATATACATTTAATCTTTATTGGATCTGTAATCAGCAATTCTAGATTGCATATACTCAGGTCAATGAATATTTTTTACTACATTCTAACAAGTGCATCAAATAGAAGAAATCCTTGAGAAAGTTGGATTTAACAATCCTTTGTAAATCTCTTAACCGAGTGCATACTAAACAGTGTTTCTAAAGCTCTTAACAG
Source organism: Thuja plicata (assembly GCA_018584345.1). Taxonomy (NCBI): domain Eukaryota; kingdom Viridiplantae; phylum Streptophyta; class Pinopsida; order Cupressales; family Cupressaceae; genus Thuja; species Thuja plicata. Next base: position 97,976 of record MU226929.1, on the reverse strand, counting down.
AGTAGACTTTAACTAGTCTCTACATGATACTCCTAACAGGGTAGATAATTAGAAGTGATCAAAATTGTAAGCCTTAACTGGCCCCTTCCATTCTGCAGATAGTGAAGCTTTGTGGGTTTCATCCCCACCATAGTTTTTACCTTCTAACAGGGGTTTTCTATGTTACCAAATCTTGTGTCATGTGTAAATACATTTCATGAATGTTTCTATGAATGTTTACATGCTAATTAAGTTTATGATGTGATATAACATACACAAAGATAGAATAGCATATATGGTTGGTAATACAATTGATTACTAAAAGGATTAAGGTTAAGTGATAAAAAAATTTGAGGGTACTGATTCACCCTTCCGTTCTTAGTATACACCATCCATTATTTACAACAATCCACAGTGGAGAGTCTAGGGAAAAACCCATAATAGGGATCTAGGGGATTGGCAGTAGCACCCTCATTATAAAAAATTATTGCTATTTAATAAAGGAATCAACTATTATTTTGGCATGTAAACTAATCTTTCTAAATTACCGAAAAGGATTGATGAATAAGTAATTGTGAAATGTGAAAATCATAATATTGTAATTTTCTCTTCATTAATTGATAAATAGGAAGTGGACATGGTTGTTTTTCCATGGATTTAGATCACATTGGGTGAACCAACTTAAAAATTTGTTTTACTATGAATATTTAGTTTTGTCTCATTTATTTTTCATTGTGTTCAATATTATTTATTGCTCTCATCTACCTAAAACCTAACAATAATCTATTGGATGATATCAGTTTTGGTTACTGATCATGTTGTTGATATTCATGTTTTTTCACTGATGTCAACATATATTTCTATGGAGAAGACAGACTGACTACTTAACTAGAATGAGTGTACGGACACTGTATGGATGATTCAGAAGGATTGAAGTTGGATTTATGTAGAAGGCTATGTTTTGACCTTACTTCTAAGGTCGCTTGTCTTTATGTTACATTATGTGGATGTTACAGTTCATTTAGTGAAGACTATTTTTCTAGACTGCAACTGTGATTCTAGACAGAGAAGGTCTTTGTGTTTCGGTTATATCTTACTAAGGAAGATGTTTCAGAACTTGCAAGATTACTGATGGATATCTGACATATGATAGTGAAATGGGTTTAGTTTGATTTTTGTTTGGGTATTGATGACGTCAACTGTGGCATGTGTTCTAGAGAAGACCTATTTCTTGGCTGACTTCAAACTTGTAACATGTGGAAATTAATTATGAGATCGGATTGCAGATCTGAAAGTATTTGTGATGAATTATAAATGTTGTATACTTGTTATAGGTACCGTGTGTATCTTAGCAAGGGCTTATGTAATTATTTTTATGATGGGAAGCCTTAATTGGCCGACCTATTTAATTATGTATTAGGAAAGCTTAATTGGCTGACCTAATGGGTATTGTAAAAGGGTATATCTGAGTTATCTTTTCATTTGTGAAAAGTGTGGGAGAGAAAGAGAAGATCAAATATTTGTGAAGATGTGAAGCTTGACTGCTGGATAGAGAGCAGTATTGATACTTCATTGTAATTGATCAAGAAAAGATAGTTGCTATCAGATAGCTCACTGGATTGTGTATTTTCTGTATACACTTGATGCAAATTGTAAATCCTTGAGGGTGGCTTTAACCTTCTTTGGGTAGTGTGCCTTGGCAGTGATTCTACTATTTTCCTTTGACTCCTAACAGGGTCTGTCTCGTAACAGGGACTATGTACTGTAATGTTGTAACAAGCTCCTAACAGGGCTAATATCTTTTAGCAGGGATACTATACTCTTAGTACATCATTTGTGGGTGTTAATTCCCACCGGGGTTTTACCTTTAATAGGGTTTCCTCGTGAACAAATCTTGTGTTATGGTGTTGTCTATTACTATGTTATTATTTGCATTTGTTGATATGGTTAATAAAGTTTAAAGTTTAATAATCTAGTACAACTGATTCACCCCCCCTCTCAGTTGTCTTGTGGACTTTTATTCCTAACAATTGGTATCAAAGCTACTAGTCCTCAGAGAGAAAGTTTAATAACTTGAGGTGATCTTGAAGATGACTTACTACAGGAAGGATAGTCCAAAGTTTGATCCTGAAAATTTTGACAGTTGGCAGAACAAGATGAGAACACATCTGATGTGTCTAGGTCTCGACTACTAGATGATCATAAAGAAGAAAGAAAAGTTAGCAAATAGGGATGAATTAGAGAAGGCCACTGAAGATAAAAAGAAGATATTTTCATGTAATATGGTTGCAAGGTAATCTTTAATCAGTGCTCTATCAGAAGGAGAATTCACAGAAGTGAAGGACTTGGACTCTGCACATGAAATCTGGACAAGACTTGAAGCACTATATGTTGGAGACAAATATACAAAGCAAGCAAAGTTACAGAACTAGAAGACAAAGATGGAATCATTAAAGATGAGAGAAGATGAGAACTGTAAAAGATGATAAAACTTCTATTAAATTATAATTCTTGATATCATATACTTTATTGTTTTCCGAATTTTCTTCCTTGTATGTAAGACACCTTATAATATTTTCAGATTTCTATATTTTTGTGTGTCTTTAAGGAACCAGGCAATTAAGTTTATATATATTATTGAGTGGTCATGATTTGATGGATCATGACTCATGAATGAGTCACGATACATCAAGTTGTGACCATTCTTATTAATATGTTAGACTTTGCTTTGTATTATTATGTCGATTATCATATTAAACATTGACTAGTTTATTTAAGTCGATTTGTATCGATTGTTCTATTTTATGTGTTGCATCATAACTTGAGGTCAATAACGTTGCATCATAACTTGCAGTCTGTTATTGACCAATACTAATTTGTGTAAGGTGGCAGGTTATGTTAAACGCCCGATAGCAGTGTATAACAATTTCGGTGAAATATATATATAATCATAATTATGTATTAATGTATATGTAATATAATTACATATACATTAATATATAGTTATAATTAAAATATAGTAAATACATTTAAATGTAGTTTTATCATAATTTCATATATATATTAATATAAATTACTTTAAGGATATATGTGGATATATTAAGATGTAATAACATTAATTTTCATATGTAAATGTATTTGTATTTATCTAATTATCTTTACGATGCTATCGGTCTCTAACACTCCCTCTTAGTTAGGAAAGATAATTTTCACATACCACCTTGACTGGATTTTACATATTACCTTGGATTGTAATATGAGGAATCACTTCAGATTGTGATACCTAATTTTCATGTCACTTCTGAACGTGACATGAGGAATCATCTCAAATTATGATACCTAATTTTCATATCAC
>MU226929.1:74619-89829 GCA_018584345.1 Thuja plicata | reverse complement strand
TATATATATTAATATAAATTACTTTAAGGATATATGTGGATATATTAAGATGTAATAACATTAATTTTCATATGTAAATGTATTTGTATTTATCTAATTATCTTTACGATGCTATCGGTCTCTAACAAGAACATTAGAGCATATGCACAAAGAATTACTAAGGTGGTGACTGGTATTAGGAACTCTGGAGGAACTTACAGTGAAGAAGAAGTAATCGCAAAGATACTAAGATCTTTGACATCTGCATATAGAACCAAGGTTCAGGCTATAGAGGAGATCATACCGTTGACACCAAACTTCACCAGAGAAATTTTGATTGGCAAACTAACTACATTTGAGGTCGCATAATTGGGAGACACTTTACCTAAAGTTGATTCAGCATTCAAAGCAACCATGCACAAAAACAAGAAGACCTTAGCTGGAAATGCAAGCACAAGTAGTAATGATCTGAGAGAAGAACTTGGAGCCTATGCTGATGAATGGGAATAGATACAGGAAGAAGAAAGGAAGATAGATGAAATTTTTGCACTGATTCCCAGAAGAGAAAATAGAGGTCATGGTAAGTTTGAAGGAAAATTACCTTTGAAATTTTTTTCATGTAATAAGATCGGTCATTTTCCATCTAGATGTCCTACAAGAATTCCAAAGAACAAACCTAAGTTTTTCAAGTCTAAGTTGTCAAAGGATAAGGAATGCTATTATTCTAGTGAAGGAATATCTGATGATGAGGATGATAACTTTGATGAAATTGGATTCATTGCTATTAAGGATGATGAACCTATGCATGAGGAAAAACCATTAGTATCTCAAGTTGAAAAGAAATCTGAATGGGTCATATATAGTGGTTGTTCACATCATATGATTGGAGATAAAAATAAATTTGTGAGTTTGAAGAAGCATGATGGTGGTGTTGTTAGATTTGGTGACAATACTCCTAAACTTATTATTGGGGTTGGATCTATCTCATTGGATGGTAAGACTAACGCTGACAATTTACTACTTGTTGATGGACTTAAGCATAATTTGTTCAGTGTTGGACAGCTAGTGGACAAGAGTTATCAAGTGAACTTCATCAATGGGAAATGTTCTATCAAGAGTAAAACAGAAGACTTGATAGCATCTAGTACTAAATCCAGAGGTAATGTATTTGAACTAAACACATTTGTTTTATTGCAAAGATTGATGACAGTTGGTTATGGCATATAATATTTTGTCATGTTAATTTTGACAATATTGTGAAGGCAAGTATGACAAAATTAGTAAGAGATCTACCTAAAATTGTTAAGCCATCTAAAACTATGTGTAGAGAATGTGCTATGGGGAAACAGACTAGAAGCACTTTCAAGAGCAAAGCATGTTTAGTAAAAGGGAAGTTGGATCTGGTTTAAAGATGAAATGTCTGAGATCAGATAGAGGAGGAGAATTTACATCAGAATTGTTTAACACATATTGTGAAGAAAATGGAATACATAGATAGACTTCAGCTCCTAGAACTCCACAACATAATGGGATAGTAGAGCAAAGAAACATAACTATATTAGATGCTGCTAGGACTATGTTGCCGGAAGGAAATGTATCACATGTTCATTGGAGAGAAGTATTTGGCACTGTTGTGTACACACTAAACAAAATTTAGATCAAAGAAGGTACAAATAAAACCCCTTATGAATTATGGTTTGATCATACACCTACTATGAAATATTTTAGAATATTCGGTAGTAAATGCTATATCAAGAGAGATGATGAGATAGGGAAGTTTGATGCTAGAAGTGATGAAGGAATCTTTCTTGGTTATTCTACTAAGAGTAAAGCATTTAAATGTTTCAATCTGAGATTGAGAAAACTAATTGAAAGCGCAAATGTGAGGATAGATGAGAAATTTCAAATTCAAGAAAGAATGTATGATTGTGGTCAGATAATAGAAACAAGAGAAGTTGTTGTTGAAACTGAAGAACCTTTGATGATTGAGTATGAGAATGAAGAAGAAGAACAGGTAGAAGCTACTGAGACATTGAAGACTCCAAGGTATGTTAAGAAAAACCATCCTGAAAATCAAATTATTGGTGATGCAAACAAAGGCATGATGACTAGATCTAAAGTTAGAGATGAGATCTGCTTTATTTCTCAAGTTGAACCCAAGACTACTGATGAAGCATGTAAAGATGAATCTTGGACTAAAGCCATGGAAGAAGAACTAGAGTAGATAAAGAAGAACAATACTTGGGAGTTGGTTCCAAGACCTGAAAACAAGAATGTGATTGGAACTAAGTGGGTTTTCATAAAAAAAATGGATGAGGAAGGCACAGTGGTAAGAAATAAGGCTAGACTAGTATGTAAAGGTTACTCACAACAAGAAGGCATAGACTATGAAGAAACATTCGCACCTATTGCTAGACTGGAAGCTGTGAGACTATTCCTTGCTTATGATGCACATAAAGACTTCAAAGTGTATCAGATGGATGTGAAATCTACATTCTTGAATGGTGACCTAGAAGAAGAAATGTACATTGAGAAACCTGATGGTTTCCCTTTGACAGATGATGAAAACATGGTTTGCAGACTAAAGAAGGCACTGTATGGACTGAAACAAGCACCGAGGGTATGGTATGCAAGACTGGACAAACATCTACTTCATCTTGGTTTCATAAAAGGTAATGAAGATAGTAATTGTATTTAAGAACTGATGAAGATGGAATCTTAATTATAGAAGTTTTTGTTGATGAAATCATTTTTGGAGGAAATGATAAAATGAGTAAGAAGTTTGCTAAAGAAATGGAGAATGGGTTTGAGATGTCAATGATTGGTGAGATGAAAATTTTTCTTGGTTTGCAAATTAATCAGAGTAAAAATGGCATATTTATATCTCAGACCAAGTAGCTTAAGGAAATGTTGAAGAAATTTGGAATGGGTGATTGTAAACCTATTGGTACACCAATGATAATAGGGAACAAACTAACTAAAAGTGATGAGACTCAAAGTGTTGGGCAGACTAAGTACAGATCAATGATTGGAGGTCTATAATATTTGACACACACTAGACTAGATATTACCAATGCAGTTGGAATTGTGGCTAGATATCAGGAAGATCCTAAAGAAACAGACTTTTCTTCTGGGAAAAGAATTTTTAGATATCTAAAAGGAATAGTAGAGTATGGATTATGGTATGAAAAATTTGATGATTTTACTTTGCAAGATTTTACTAATGTTGATTGGGCATGTAATGTGGATGACAGAAAGAGCACAAGTGGTGGTGCATTTTTCCTTGGGAAGAGATTGGTTTCCTGGTTAAGCAAGAAGTATAATTGTATTGCTCAATCTACTACTGAATCAGAATATGTAGTTGTTGCAATTAATTGTACACAAGTTGTTTGGACGAAACAAATATTGGAAGATATTGGTATAATTTTCAAGGAGGCAATGGTTATTCATTGTGATAACACAAGTACAGTAAACATGTCAAAGAATCTTGTAATGCACTTAAAGACTAAACATATTTCTATCAAGTATCATTTCTTGAGGGAGAAGGTAGCTGCTAAGGAGATTAAACTAGAGTACATAAGCACAAAGGAACAGATAGCAGATATATTTACTAAAAATTTGCCAAAATATTCTTTTGAATACCTCAGAGGCATGCTTGGGGTGATGGCCCCTCCCAGTGGTAATTAAAATGATGCAGATATGTATCATTCTAGTGGATCTCAGAGCTATATTATTCTCTAGACTTGCTGTATGGATCTACTCCTTAGGGGGAGTGATCGTAGAACACTATGGAGCACATTTGGGTGATCTTGCACCTGATCAGACATGAAGATTTAAAAAATCTATTGAAGACTATAGATGAGTTATGGCACCCTTTTCCATTGTTGCCAAAGGGGGAAGGAATCTATGAGAAAATCCCTACTATTTTGGGAAATTTATGTTGAGGATATTGAGAAGATTGTATTGAGAGAGAGAGTACTTTTGGGTTGATGCATATGGATTTTCCCATATGTTTCCATCAATTCCAAAGGGGGAGATTGTTGGATGATATCAATTTTGGTTACTGATCATGTTGTTGATATTCATGTTTTTTCACTGATGTCAACATATATTTCTATGGAGAAGACTGACTGACTACTTAACTGGAACGAGTGTATGGACACTGTACAGATGATTCAGAAGGATCAAAGTTGGATTTATGTAGAAGGTTTTGTTCTAACCTTACTTCTAAGGTCACTTTTCTTTATGTTATATTATGTGGATGTTACAGTTCATTTGGTGAAGACTATTTTTTTGGACTGCAACTGTGATTCTAGATAGAGAAGGTCTCTGTGTTCTGGGTATATCTTACTGAGGAAGATGTTTCATAACTTGTGAGCTTACTGATGGAGAGCTGACATATGATAGTGAAATGGGTTGTGTTCTATTGTTTTTTGGGTACTGATGACATCATCTATGGTGTGTGTTCTGGAGAAGACCTATTTCCTAGCTTACTTCAGACTTTTAATGTGTGGAAATTAATTATGAGAGTGGATTACAGATCTGAAAGTATTTGTGATGAATTGCGAATTTTTTATACTTGTTATAGGTACCGTGTGTATCTTAGAAAGGGCTTATGTAATTATTTGTATGATGGGAATCCTTAATTGGTCAACCTAGTTAATTATGTATTAGGAAAGCTTAACTGGCCAACCTAATGGGTATTGTAAAAGTGTATTTATGAGTTATATTTTCATTTGTGAAAAGTGTGGTAGAGAAAGAGAAGAGTAGAGATTTGTGAAGCTACAAAGCTTGACTGTTCGATATAGAGTAGTATTGATACTTCATTGGAACTGTTCAAGCAAAGATAGTTTCTATCAGACAATTCACTGGATTGTGTATTTATTGTATACACTTTATGCAGATTGTAAATCCTTGAGGGTGGCTTTAACCTTCTTTGGCAGTGAGCCTACTATTTTCCTTTGACTCCTAATAGGGTCTATCTCCTAACAGGGACTGTGTACTGTAATGTTGTAACAAGCTCCTAACAGGGCTAATATCTTTTAATAGGGATACTGTATTCTCAATACATCATTTGTGGGTGTTAATTCCCACCGGGGTTTTGCCTTTAATAGGGTTTCCTTGTTAACAAATCTTGTGTTATGGTGTTGTATATTACTGTGTTATTATTTGCATTTGTTGGTATGGTTAATAAAGTTTAAAGTTTAATAATCTACTAGAACTGATTCACCCCCCCTCTCAGTTGTCTTGTGGACTGTTATTTCTAATATAAACATCTACATATAGCATAAGGATCAAAATAGTACCTTTTGAATTGTATTTAAATGGACCTAGATACATAAACCAATATCAAAATCACTATCATTCATTGAAGGAAATATCCAACAAGACCCAAATTCAATCCCTAAGGAGAGTTGGATATTTTGTATTATTATATCCTCTTTTTTATTTGATTTGATTTGATGTTGTAGTGCTATAAATTGCATCCTTATACAGTTTCACACTAATTTGGAGCTCCCTTTTGTGGTTTTCCCTCATGCCCATGCTAGATGACTATTTTTTGTTATTCCATCACATAATCTAGAATCCTAGCACAATTATGATCACACAAACTAAATTTCATGCTAAAATAGAAGGACTACAACACTAGGCACTAGTTTAGTCAAGGGCTTGGTGTTACCTGCACCAGTCTCCATCCATTTTAGTCCTAAATTTGAACCACTAAAATTCAAAAGTTTCTTTATTAGGAAAGTGCTCCCAATGTCAGTCTTCTTGAAAATTATCAACATGTTTCATGAGGTTGAGTATAAATACAGGCCTCACCCCCTCATTTTTACATCTCATATCTCATCAAGAAATTCAATTATCATCAAGAAATTTTCAATGGGGAAAGAAATTAGTCATATTCAAGGCATTGAAAGAGAGTTCAAGCATTCAGGTTAGCATCCATGATCAAGTTTATGTCTTTCCTTCATAAGTGAAGGCATGTATGAACTCCTACTTGGTAAAGTCAACATTTCATGAAGCTTCAAGGAAAGATCATAGAAAAGGTATAATTTGTAAATTTAGCATTTCCTTAAGGTTTTCAACCTCTTCCTGATTAAAGGAATTCTCTCTTTCTATTTATCATCATTATAAATGATGTTAATTCCCACTTGGGGTTTAACTTAGGAAAGCCCTTTATATAGCCTAAAAAATCTCTTTTTCACTATGTAGATTCTAGATTCAACAAAAAAGAATTACAAATCCATGAAGAGAAGAGTAAGAAAAATAGATCTATACTTTGAAGAAATGAAAAAAAAACCTAGTCACTTCAATCATTCTAGTGTCTAACATTTATTCACTTAAACTTTAGGAGAATAATTTGTAAAACATCCTAATCTAGAATGTGCTCATGAAATTTGCATCAGAGACCTTTAGTTTAATGGTGCCTTTTGATATAGATCGGCACTTTTGGGCTCAAATTATAGGCTAGGGTTCCTTTGTAAATCCTATTTCCACATATATCTTCAAATTTTGCATAATTTTTATGTAGCTTAATGTTTATGCTAATTATTATCAATTTTGCATCATTTTACCTAGTTTGTTGATCCTCAATTTAACCATATCCAATCAACATTTAAAAGGTAGCAATCAACCATAATACTTAGCCCTCCTAATGGGTTGAAGTAGGGCCTAATTGGTTGTTCCCCAATGAAAGTATTTGGAAATGATTCCTAGATTACATTCTTAGGCTAAATCCCATTATCACATCATTTTATTTTGGTGAACCTGATGTAACTTGCATATTTTCTTATTTGGATGTTTATATCTGAGTTTAATTGAATATAATTTTTATATTTAGAGACATTAATTGTTGATATTTATCATTTTTATAGCTCATTTTGCTTAATTAAGTGGTTAATTAATTGTTTTCTTTCTATTTTACATTGTTTAATTACTTGTTTCATTAGTAGTGCTTGCACTTTATTTTAGAACTGTATAAAAGGCATTGACAGCATAAACAAATTTATGTTCCTTTTTCTCTAACATTCATTCTTATGCTTGTGTTTTTGTATGAGTTTCATTACCTGTTCTTCTAAATCAAATATCCCCGTGAGAAGAAGTTATAGAACCATGGCCTCTCATGGTTTAAACTATAAGAGTGTTGAGCCTGAGTTGGTTGTTGACTTGTTCCCACCAAGGAGATTGGGTGAAGTTTCATCACTTAATACAAAACCTATCATGCCTAACATTGTTGAGAATCCTTCCCTCCATGCTTCTCATGATGAGTATGATACTTCAATATAAATTTCTAATGAAGGATTGAGGAATATTGATAAGCATCTGGAAGATCATCAACAATTTGTGAGTCAAGAGCGCTTGGTTGGTGATAAAATCCCCTTGATTGGAGGTTTAAGCAATTTGATTCAAAATGGTGAATGTGGTGTGGATTTTCTATGTGGTATAACTCACATAGTGGATTTAAAAACTATGAAGTTGGCTAGTTGGGATGAAGTGATTTGACTTTCCATTCCTCCAACTCGAGTTGAGAAATGCATGCATATACCTACATCTAAGCTAATGTACCTACATAGACATCAATTCCATCAGGGCTACCACTTTCTAAATGATGGCACCCATATCTCATCAAGCATGTATGGAGATCATTGATGCCTCCTATACATAAAATTATCTAAAGGAATAAATTTCTAGCAATCAAACTAATGAAGAATTATCTCAAAATAAAGTATCTTTGGTACTAATATTTCTTCCTATAGTAACCTTCTTATCTCTATTGATCATAATGTTTACATCTTCTATGTCATGTGAATATGATTTCTAATATTTATGTTCTTCATGCTTATATTTTATGTTGGTATGTTCATAATGATTATACTTTTTCTTAGCACTTATTATTACAAGATTGTTATTGTATTCATGGTTTTGGAGTATTTGATTTATGTCCCTAAGTGAGAAATATTGGGGTTATCTTAATTCTTATTATTATGTGTGTTTTTCAAACAAATGACATTTTTATGTGCATATTCTATGGGACCAAAAGATTAGATCATCTAATAAATTTTCTCTTTCTTCCAAACATTGCATTTTATGCATGAAACTAATTGGACTAGGCATATAAGGACCTTACCAATATCAATTTATTGGATTTTATCCCAAGGACTATCACAAGAATATTTGATTTTACATTTTTTAGTGCAATATCACTTTAGTCACTTATTTAATATCATATCCATTTCCATTAAGTGGTATTTTATCAACTATCACTTAGTGGTTTCCTCTAGTGACCAAGTGTAGTACAACTTTAGTTTCTTATGAAATATATGTTGGAAAGTGGTCTAATAAGGATAGAATATATGTTTTCACTACATATTAGCATGGTTTATTGGAGCATATCCCAATTTTGGTTGTTTAGTTTTGGAAAAATGACTAAGTCCAGGAAGCAGTTAACAGGATATAGTTGCATTGTTTTGACTGGCGAGAACAATCTATGATGATTTACATCATGCAAGCTTAGATTGATGTATTATGGGATTTATTGTATCTACATTTAAGGTCATTTGTATTTTGGAGTTTCCTGGTGAGAGTTACAGCATGTTTTGGGTACGCGAAGATAGTATAGTAATGGAACAGGGCACATGAGTAGTCGTGATCTTTGAAGGAGTAACATATGGATTCCATAAGTGATACTTTGGATTTTGGTTGGTTCCTATCCTATATTTGTGGATGTATGATCTACCATTGTTTATTTTCTATTGGGTAATGTTTTGAACACATTTTGTGATACATTTGTGAGCCGACAGGGAAGGTTATGAGATTGGGTATATATGTAAAGATGTTTTTGAGATGTGAGTGAGTGTGTGATATATGTGGATATATTGAGCTATAAAAATAATATAGAGGATGTTGCAAGCTATTACTAGAACTACTTAAGCATAGAATATTCTTTTATAGTTCATCTTTTATGATAAATCATTATAAACACATTATTATTGTAAGAGTAGTGAGCTCCTTGTATTACCCCTAATAGGGTTTCTATCCTTTAACATGGATTTCTACTAAATGTAATAATCATCTCCTAACAGGGCTAGGTCTCCTAAAAGGGACATTATAATCTTAGTGCACTATTTTTGGATATCATCCCCACCAGGGTTTTCCCTTAATAGGGTTTCCTCATTAACAAATCATGGTGTTATGAGTTGTCTACTTTAAATGCATGTTCTCTTTATTTCATTAATTTCATGGTGAAGTTTGAATATGATAAGTTTAATAATGAAGTAATACAATATTGATTCACCCNTTCCCCCCCCCCCCCCCCTCTCAATATTGCTTAATCCTAAAAATTGGTATCAAAGCTTCTGGCCCTTGGAGAGAAAACCTAACAGTTTGAGTAAGATCCTAATGGATTCAAGTTGTTTAGAAGATAATCTTGAAGTAGTACTTGAAAACCTGGACAAGGATAATGTTGATAACAAGGAATTAAATTTTAAATTGAGAAGAGTCTAGGACTATATCAAGAAGCTTAAAGAGAAGCTTTAACTCTCAAGAAGAAAAAGGAAAGAAATTGTGGAAAATATCTAGATTGAACCAAAAATTGATTCATTGGATCTAATAAAGCAACTTAAGAAAGACAAAGAAGTTTTGAAACATGAATACGAAGTTACTACTATTCAGATGGGTAAATAAATCCAACAAAAGAGAGATGGAAAGACCAACCTTGAATAGATCTTGAAGAATGAAAATGTACAAATGGGAAAGATGCAGTTTGAACTTGATGATTACATAATCAAGTATCAGGAATTAGAGAAATATAACCTCATCATTAAGGGAGAACTTGTTGAAGAAAATAATCACATGAAAAACATCATGCGAGCAGTGATAAGATTGATGAATAGAGGGAAAGAATAAAACCTAAAGGTGACATTATAGGAGTTGGTTTTGATAAAATAGAATGCTCTAAATCTCAAGAAAGACAATCAGAAGGTAAAATAGATGAGAGACCTAATCGGAAAGAAGATCCTATAAAGCAAGATGAACCCAGAGAGAAAATCAGACCTTTTAGAGGAAGATACTTTGGATGTAAAAAATTTGGTCACATGAAGAGGGATTGCAGAGGTAAGAATCCTTATAAGACCTTTTATGGTTATTGTTTCAATTGCTATGAATATGGGCAGAAGAAAGTAGAATGTAGGAAACCCGATCAATCTAGCACTAAAAAATATTACATCAGAGAGGAAAGTGTAGCCAAGATTACACGTTACAAGTGCAACAAATTTGGGTACATCACAAGGAACTATAGGTTACATGTCAATTAGAACATATCATCTCCTACATATTATAAATGTAACAATCAAGGACATATAGAAAAAAATTTGTAGGTATAATGGAGTTGTAAGCAATAGAAGAAAACCACCTATTGTAATAAAGAAAAATGTTGGTAATGTTGTTAAGAGCTTTGCTAAGTATAGGGATGAGTTTGATCAAATGTTTAAGTGTTAGAATAACTAAGAGGGGGGTGAATCAGTTAGAATCAATTTCCTCACAAATTATCCTACATTCCCAAATTTCTCCAGATGTATATCAAAACAAATTCAATCATATAACTCAACTCGGTGAAAATGTATTATGTAAACTTAAACTTTCATCAATAGTGTTTACCGAGTATCAGTAAATTAATACTGTGATTACCGATCTAGGTCAACAAAATAAAGTGTAAAGTAAAGTAACAATCCACAACATTCATGCACATTGACACATAGATTTTTAATGTGGAAACCATGCTAAGGGAAAAACCACCTGGGACCGGTAACCCACAATATTTTCACTCTTCTGAAGTGAGCTCGGTGAGGAGCCAACCCTATTAAAGGTTACAATGCACACTGTTAAATGTGACCTTGTTAGAGGATTTAAAACTCCAGTTCTCTCTTGACCATACATTCACTATGGGGTCAACAAGAAAACAATCAACATTATCTGAATGTTCTAATAAGGACTCACTGTCCCACTCGGTTAAGAGATTTATCTATAATAATAGTTAAACTAATATAGTAATGATCTGATTCAAATAAAACTCTAATTTGTAGATATTCATATCTATACGAAGTACATAATACCTCTGATCAATTTTTTTCACTTCAATTCATCTCATTCTTCATTTTTTTTCTACTCGGTTATCCTTTGTTTGCTCGGTGATGTCTACAGAATTACAATCGGTTCTGTCTTTAACCAGTTTGATTAGTCATGCATGAATTCTCATGTATGCTTCAGTATATGTCATCATGATTCACAAATGAATCTCTTGTCTCTTAAATAGACATCATGTATCATTTAATTTTTATCCTTCAAATCTTGTCGCTTAATCTCCATCGTTCATTTTCCCGCTTGATTCAACTTCGGAAATTGTGTTAAAAACATGTTTCAATCACTATCATCTGATCTCCATTGAATTTTAATAATCGTTTGATCAAATAAAAAATTTATCTTTTACCTCAAAATCATCAATTGCTAGCTAAGCATCCAAGTCGGCCTTGATTATAATTAAATTGATTTAATTCAATAGTTGTATCGGCAAACCCTTGCTTGATTAATATTGTCACTCAGTATACACTAGATTTTACTCAGTATTCTCTGTCACTCGGTGTATACATAATTATTCAATTATCGACCAAAAAAATTTGTTTGTTCCATATCTTCAATACATAAAAAATGTTTTCCACCATAATAACACTCAAATAAGTTGACATCAATGACAATACATTAACTGATAATGTTTATCATCACTTCTGCAACTCAGTTGAATATCAACAAATGACTTCAAACATATAAATAGTTATAGTTCATCAATCTCTCCCTTTGGCATTGATGGAAACACAATATGAAATATGTAATATAAAATGCCATACAACAAATACCAAACTTTTGTTCTACAACTGTAACAATTTATTATCTCTATCTAGCTTGAATATAATCTTTGTTAGTATAAACAAAATATGAAAATATGCAGACTCTCCCTACAATTTTGTCTTTTCAATTCTTGAATCTCTCTGTAGATTAAATATGTCTCTCCCTTTCTCTTTTCTCACTTTTGTGGATAGATATCTCCCTTTTTATTTCATCAAAAATCTATCCCTTTGACAAAAGTGCCAAAAATAAATATGCATCTCTTCATTAGCCAAATGAAATACCTTAGATTTTTGGTGCAGTAAGTACCTTTATGTGTATTGATATCTTTGTTTCGGTCCAGTTCATCTTTTGCATCAACATGATTGATATTTTGATTTCATTTGGGTTGATGCTACCTCCTAATCTTCTTAGTTACCACTAGACAAGGGGAAAACCCCTAGTCTACCTCTCAAGCACTCAAATGTATCCTTTGCTAATGGTTTTGTGAATATGTCTGCAAGTTGTTCTTTTGATTGTACATATTCAATTATTACTTGTTTTTCTTGTACTTGTTCACTCAAGTAGTGATACTTTATAGAAATGTGCTTTGTCTTTGCATGCATTATAGGGATCTTTGAAATATTTATAGCACTTGTGTTATCACAATAAATCATCACTGGTTTGGTCATCTCCTCATTCATTCATTTCAAAAATTTCTTTATCCATGCTATGTTAGAATAATTTGCAGCAGCAGCAGCAACATACTTTGCTTCTGTAGTTGACTGTGATATGCATCCTTGCTTCTTGCTAATCCAAGTAACTAGTTTGTCTCCAATAAAAAATGCTCCACCAGTTGTGCTCTTTCTGTCATCAATATTTCCAGCCCAATCAGCATCTATATAGACTTTCAATTCAAATTTTCCTTCTCTTTTATACCAAAGTCCATAATCCTCAGTATTCTTCAAATATCTAAAAATTCTTTTAACAGTTGTCATATGTGACTCTCTGGGGTTAGCAAAAAATCTTGCTACTATTCCAATAGCATGTGCAATGTCAGGTATTGTGTGTACAACATACATCAATTTTCCAATCATATATTTGTACAAGGTTTGGTTTACCTCAGGTGTCTTGTCCTCTTTTGTCAGTTTACATCTTGTCACCATAGGTGTTCTGACTGGTTTAGATTCCTCCATTTTGAATGTCTAATACTTTCGTGATGTATTTTGATTGAGTTATGTATATTCTTTTAGTTTGTTGTAAAATTTGCAATCCCAGAAAAAATTTAATCTAACCAAACATAGACATCTCAAACTCTTTCCTCATTTCATCAGCAAATGAAGTGCATAAGTTATCATTACCTCCAAATAAGATATCATCAATAAATATTTCAACAATAAGTATCTTATCATCATTTCCTCCTTTTGAATACAAATTTTTTTTGTCACTAGTTCTAATAAATCCAATACTGATTAGATAAGAATGCAATCTTTTATACCATGCTCTTGGTGCTTTCTTTAGTCCATATAAATCTTTATGTAACTTACATACCATGTGTGTCTGATTAGGATCAAAAAATCCCTCAGGTTGTTCAATGTATACCTCCTCTTCTATTATTCCATTCGAAAATACAGATTTCACATCCATCTGATATACCTTGAATCCTTTACATGCAGTGTATGCAAGTAATATATGTTGGAGATTTACTTCTGGCAGCTAGTTGATTGTATGTTTGTCATTGATGACAACATATACTATACAGAAGTGTTCTATATGTACTTATCAGAATGATGGTATCAATACTTGTGTGGTTATATTCATATTGTTGACATTATGTTTATGTTTTGTTCATACACGCAGACTCAGATATGAATTTTCAGTTGTGTTGTGTAATTCTGTTATGTGGCAGTTACAGTTTCTGGAGTTTGTTTGTATAGAACTGACTTATTGCATTGGATCTTGAGTTGCACCTATCATCGGGATATGTGTGTGTTTATTCAAGTGTAGTTATGAGTTGATGATAGTTATCTAAAGGTGCCAAATGTGTTTCAACAAGATTACAAAGTTAGAGTTAACTTAGTAAAGCCGACAAGGATGTTATGAAGAGTTGTCTAACAGGTCCCTTGATCTTATAATTTTAGGAAGATACTTATAGCAAGTCATTTGTGGAATGCTAAGTGTGAATGATAAGAAAATATGTAGGAAAGTGCAGAGTAGAATATCAGTTGAGTTTCATTCATCAAGGATCTACGTGAAGAAGAATTGAACGATTACAATACACCAGAACTAATCAAGACAGCAGGTCTACTCTACAATTCATCATCAAATATAGTGCATATCTATTCTACAGAAGGTTGTAACCTTCACCATCAAAGCAGTGATCTTTTGGACAGTGAGTCCTCACCCTTAACTGGGTTATTTGTAAAAGACTCCTAACAGGTTCAGACCCTTAACCAGGTCACTATACTTATTGCATTGTAAAGAACAACTCCTAACAGGGTTGCAAGATCTTCTAACAGGGATTATTATAAACAAGTATAGTTCATTGTGGTTGTTAATTCCCATCGGGGTTTTTATCATTTGGTATCCCCGTAACCAAATTGTGGTGTTATCTATTGTGTTATCTCAATGTGCATTTACTTTATTGTATTCTGAAGTTAATAAGAGAAAATAATATAATTAGCTGATAACTAATTCACCCCCCCCCCCTCTCAGTTATCCTTTGGGACTATTCTAAAAATTGGTATCAGAGCCAAGTGCCTTGAAGAAGAATCCTAACAACTTAAGGTAGATCAGATGTCTTACTTCAGAAAAGAGAGCCCCAAGCTCGATGGAGAAAATTATCTGGATTGGAAAAACAAAATGATAACACATCTACAGTGTGTTGGTTTTGATATCTTTGAGATAGCCACACAAGAAGTTGTTATTCCCTCTTTAAAAGACCTATCAAGAGATGATGCTACTAATAAACATAAGGATACAATCACCGCTAATGCAGTTGTAAAAGAAGCCCTTATAAGTGAACTATCTGACAGTGAATTTTCTGAGATCAAGAAATTAGACAAGGCATACACAATATGGAAGTATTTAGAAGACATGTTTGAAGGAGATGTGCAAGCAAAGAATGCACGCAGGAAGACATGGAAAAAGAAATACAACAATCTTGAGATGTTATTTGAAGAGAACATTAGAGCCTACAATCAGAGGATAAATGAAGCAATTTATGGAATCAGAAACAATGGTGGAGAAATATCAGAAGAAGATATAATGGACAAGTTGTTGACTACTTTAACATCAGACTATGAGAACAAGATCAGTATTCTAGAGGAAACCATGCAATTTTCACAAGAC
>MU226929.1:44825-66406 GCA_018584345.1 Thuja plicata | reverse complement strand
AACTCAATAATTCATGTGCATTAATAAAACATGGAATACTTATCTTAAGTTTCAAATATTTCCTTTTGTAAGGTGAGCCCATATAGGAAATATCAACTCTCATCAAATTTTGAAGTTGTTTGTGGAGCACACGCTGCAAGAGATCATAATGGTATTCATGCTAGCCATGTCAATGACCTTCATGTAGAGCGACAACCTAGAGTAGATGATCACCATTTTCTCACTCTCCACTAAGGATGGTTCAAATGGAAATGTAACATTGGTTATTATTCCCCCATAATTTACAATTCCCACTCTTATATCGTTGAAGAATATTCATGTCTTCTTGTTAAATGAATTGATTGATCCAAGAGAGGTGAAACTCTATAATTAATTCTTTTTTTCTATAAATGACACACTTCCTTGAATACATTCTTCTTTGTTAATGCTTGACCATGATCATAACAAATTAATATATCTCTTTAATGAAAGCCACTTTCAGGAATTTCACATATACCTGTACACAGCCCATCATAACTTTTTAACCCCATACTATCTCTCCAATCGCTCTGGTGGGATTCTTCAAAATTTGTTTTTCACCAACATACCCGAACTTCAAAAACATCCAATGGTGGATTTGTGAGATATGGTCCCTTTACTGAGACTGTATTTTCTGATACAGTCACACATTCACCATCAACAAAATACTCTCTTACATTTGCAGTCTGGCTCTTATACCATGTTAAGTTTTAGGATAGTTTCAAATGTAATAGAACTCTATGTTGTATGTGATTTCCAAATGCAACAATCTCTCTTTCATTTATATTGGGAATGAGGCTAGGAGAGACATGTCCCTTCATAGGACATGTCTATTCATTATTATTTATAAGAAAGGACATGTCTCTTCCCATTAATTATAATTTAATCAATATTATAATGTTTCATCAATCAATTATTAATTAAGAATAATATAATAATTAAAAATTGAATATTAAATTTCATATGATTAATAATAATATAACATATATATTATATTATTATTAATCAACATGTATTATATGTATTCTAATGATCATACGACTGAAGCTAAAAACATTAACATTACCCATTTGACAACTTTTGCACATTACATAGTTTGGTTTAGTTAAGCTTGGTAAGCCTCTAACTTTTCTTTTTCTACTAATCTTAACCATGTTGTCAAAATTTACATGACAAAGTCTTTTATGCCATAGCCATATATATTTAGTCTTTGCCAATAAACAAGTAGTTTCAAGTGTGTCAAGATAAAATAGGTCACCTCTTGATTTTTCACCAGTACTGATCAATTTTCCTTCTCCATCATAGATTATTTCTTTTTTGTTCTCAAATGCAACTCGATGTCCTATGTTATTCAACTGTGAAACACTCAACAGATTGTAGTTAAGTCCTTTTACCCAATAAGAATTTTCACATTTGATTTGGTTGTTCAACATAATAGTACATTTTCCTTTCACTTTACAGGGTGTATCATTTCCCATTCTTACTGATCCTCCATCATAATGTTCAAGAAATTCAAATTTACCTTTATCACTAATCATGTGATGTGTACAGCCACTATCAATAACCCAAATATCATGTTTACTAACTTTAGAGATAAGTGTTGTCTCTACATACCTTTCATCTTCATCTGAATCATCTTTAAGTGATACAAATATTGTCTCAATATCTTCATCACTTTCAGATCCACTTTTATTATTATCTTCAATAATGTAACAAGATTTCTTACCTTTATCCTTGTAGTCTAGGTTATCTCTTCGATCATACTATCGGTTGTTTCTGAAATCTCGATCATCTTTTCTATCAATATAAAAATCTATCATTTATATCATCATCTTTTCTGTTAGGTCATCTTACAGCAAAATGGCCAATCTCTTTACAGTTAAAGCATATCAAAGTTATCTTACCTTTATATCTTCCTTTGCCTCCCATTTGAATTTCTGAAAAGCTTCTAATTTTTCTCTGAGAAACATGAAAGTCATCATTCTGGAATGATCATCAACAAACAGAATAAAATATTTCTCTCTAGTATAGCTTTTTGTTCCAATTTGTCCACAAAGTTCAATGTGTACCAATTCCAAGATTTCATCAGTATTATAATTCTCACTTTTGAAAATTTTCTTGCTCATCTTTCTGATTTGACATTGTTTGCATGTTGCTAACTCTGGTTTCTTCAAAATAGGAATACCTCTAACTCTCTTGTTTTTGCTTATGTTTACCAGATTATCAATATTTACATGACATAACCTTTTATACCATAGCCAACTTTCTTCTACTTGTGCAATGAAGCATGAACCTTCAGTGAGATCAAGATAGAATAGATTACCTTTTGTTTTCTTTCCAGTTCCAACTAGGTTCCCTTTACCATCTAGGAGCTTGGCCTTACCATTCATGAATTCTACCTTGAAGCCAATTTTGTTCAGTTGTGCTACACTGAGTAGATTTCTCCTTAGTCCTTCAACCCAATAAGCATTATCACATTTGATTCCTTCTATCAGAGTAATGCAACCTTTTCATTTCACATAGAAAGGTCCATCATTCCCAAAACTGACACTCCCACCATCATAGCATTCAAGATGTTCAAATTTTGTCTTATCACCAGTCATGTGATGAGAACAACCACTATCAATTATCCATGTGTCATTTTTACTGATATGTGAGAAAAGTGTTGTCTTTTCATCTTCTTCATTTGACTCATCCTTAATAGAACTATAAACCATTTCATCTTCTTCTTCATCACTATCAGAATCCTTAGCAATATAACAAGACTTCTTACCTTTTTCCTTGTAGCTCTTGTAGTTCTTGAAATATTTCTTGCCTTTGTACTTGTTGAACTTTTTCTCATCTTTGTCTTCTTTGTTCGAACACTTGGCAGCAATGTGACCAACCTCATTGCATGAGAAACAAATCAATGGCATTTTACCTTTGTATTTTCCTTTGGCAGCTCTTCTTGCAAGTAATGCTTCAATGATATCTAGATCTTCATCATCAGATTCATCATCACTGTCACTTTCAATCTACTTCCCTTTTGAGTATATATCCTTCTTACCAAGGTTTAATTTAGCTTTGAATGCAGACTCAAGACTGTTGGAGCTAGGAGAATAATTGTCAAAGTTGTCCGTCTCAAAAGTTGTAAGCCTTCCAACTAATGTATCCAGAGTTATATCCTTATTGCACCTCATCTCTTGAATAGCTGAAACTCTAATAGCATAGATAGGAAGTAAATTTATTAATACCTTGCTGACCACTATTGTATATTTAATTATTCCTCCTGCTGCTCTGATGGCACTCACAATTTTCTTGATTCTCTCATTTTATTTTGTAATGTCTTCTCCTTCTTTCATTTTCATCTGGTCAAATTGTCCTCTGAGACTTTCTGCTTTGGCTTGCTTTACATTTTCATCTCCTCCATGAATGTCCTGTAATTTCCTCTCAAATATCATAGGTTGTAGGGTAGTCCTTGACTTCATCAAATTATGAGTAGCTGAGTGAAGAAGCTATATCAATCATCATTATGTTATGAAGCTTTCGTTCCATCATTTGTTCCACATTCATAGTCCCTATTGGTTCCACATATTTGTTGTCTGAAACTTGCAAACCAGCATCTCCAATAGTAGATAGATTTAGTTTCATCAGCCCTTGCCACGCAAGGAAGTTGTCTTTTTTTAGCTTTGGGATCTCCCTTCTGTAAGACATCTCTGATCTTTAGCTTAGGCCTTGAAACCCTTTTCTGAAAGCACTTGATGATCTAATACCAATTGTTGGAAATGAGATAAGTAACTGAGACGGGAGGGGTGAATCAGTTACTTCAAAACAAATCCCTTGTCCCTTAGATGTCTTAAACAATATAACATTATTACTCGATTAATTAATATATTTTTCTGTAACTTGGGTGTTAAAGAAATCTTCATGATATCCAATGCAATTATAGTTTAGTGATTAAGTGCGGAAACATAAAGCATGCAAAAAATAACATATACACAGGTGACACCAAGATTTAACATGGAAACCTAATATGGGAAAAACCACCAATATAACTGGTTACTATTTTTCACTCTTCTGAAGTGAGCCCTGTTAGGATCCAACTCTGTTAAAACTTACAAAACACACTGTTAGGTGTGACCCTATTAGAGGATTTAAATCACCCTGTGAGGAGTGACCTTGTTAGAGGTATTTAGAACTTCAATATAGAAATTCTACCTTGTGAGAGGATTTACAAAAATATTGTTAAGTCTACTCTTTTAAGAGAATTGAGATCACTGCTACAATTTTTAGAAAGTAACAATGAATTGACATGTATGTGTAAGAAACTATCTTTGCTAATTCAGATCTCTATTTTGATTATAACTAGATCCTTGCTGATCAAATATTCTATTACAGCTCTGAGTGTTTTGTACTCAATCAGAATCCCATCTGATTTCGCCTTCACTCTTCATATCACATAATTCCACACTTCTTCTTCTCTTCCACTTTTGCACACTTTCCCACATTCAATCCAAACATGACCTTTTATATATATGATAATCCCTATCAAGTCAGGTTGAATATACTTCTAAATAAGTAATAATTCATAATTCAGTCGACCTCATATAACCAATTAATTATAGAATGTAAACCACTATTAGTCGGCTTACACTGAATAATCAACTTGGTTAACACTGAGTTTCTTTGATGCCTGACCATGACTGAAATGCACGAGTGACTCGGTCAACACTGAAAAATTGTTTCTATTCACCAACTGTGCTCGGTCTGAATATAGACATTTGTGTAACATCACTACATAAGTGTAAATACATGTGTAACATCAATGACAATACACAATTGAATAATTATCTTCAACATGGTAACCCAAAATATTTTCACTCTTCTAAAGTGATCTTGGAGAGGAGCCAACCCTATTAAAGGTTACAATGCACAATGTTAAATGTGGCCTTGTTAGAGGATTTAAAACTACCAATTCTCTCTTGACCATGCATTCACTATGGGGTCAACAAGAAAACAATCAACATTCTCTAAATGTTCTAATAAGGACTCACTGTCCCACTTGGTTAAGAGATTTATCTGTAACAATGGTTAAACTGATACAGTAATGACCTGATTCAAATACAACTCTGATTTATAAATATTCAAATCTATACTAAGTACATAATACCTTTGATCAATTTTGTTCAATTCAATTCATCTCATTCTTCATCTTTGTTTTGCTCGGTTATCCTCTATTTGCTCAGTGATGTCTGTAGAATTACACTCAGTTCTGTCTTTAACTAGTTTGATCAATCATGCATGAATTTCCATGTATGCTTTAGCATCTGTCATGATGATACACAAATGAATCTCTTATCTCTTAAATAGACATCATGTATCATTTAATTTTCATACTTCAAATCTTGTCGCTTAATCTCCATCGTTCATTTTCTTGCTTGATTCAACTTCGACAGTTGTGTTAAAAACACGTTTCAATATCTGTCGTCCGATCTCCATTGAATTTTAATAACCGTTTGATCAAATAAAAAACTTTATCTTTTACCTCGAAATCATCAATTTCCATCTAAGAATCCATGTTGGCCTCAGTTATAATTAAATTTCTTTAATTCAATAGTTGTATCGGCAAACCCTTGCTCGGTTAATACTGTCACTCAGTATACACTAGATTTTACTCGGTGTTCTCTATCGCTCGGTGTATACATAACTCTTCAATTACTGACCACAAAAACTTTGTTTGTTCTAGATCTTCAATACATGACAAATGTTTTCCACCATAATAACACTCAAATAAGTTGACATCAATTAAAATACATTAACTGGTAATGTTTATCATCACTTCTGCAACTCGGTTGAATATCAACAAATGACTTCAAACTTATAAACAGTTATAGTTCATCATTAAGAAGGAAGGAGACAAGGACAGTGATAAGGTGTGGAAAGAAAAGGAATAAAGTGAGTCTAAGGTCCACGGAGAGTCAGTAGATGCTACTAAGTCTTTGCCTGATGCTAATACTGCTACATCAACCTAAATGGCCTAGCATGGCCTTATGGGGAGCTTTGGAGAAATATATAAGTAATCTATCCAAACCATGTTTGTGTAGAATAAGTTGGTGTGAGCTTATAGATAGACATTATAATACATTTGAAGTCTATATCTATGGCCGCATGGGTATACATATTGTATTGGATGATGGCTAGAAATATGGATCATTGGAAGCTTTACAGACTTACAGGTTCATCAGGAAATGTGTCAATTTGAGTTCTGTCAATTATAAGTTCATTTTCTCAAATCATTTTGAACATCATTCGAGCAAGATTTTAAGGTGACTAGAGCATCAAGTGAAGCTATATCAACTCTATGATCGCGGAATGCACATACCCTACTTTCGCGAGAACGAGGTACTTATTTCAAATTGTAAGTTGTGTTTGTCATGGATACTCCATTGATCTTTGATATTAATGAAAGACTGAGGTACAAGTTCAATAAACATCCTTTTAAATCCAAGGAGGATTATCCCAAAGGCGCATTTTCACAAACCCCATATAACGTACTCTATGTGGAAGATATTAGGGCCTACTTACACTGCAAGAATGAGACATTGGGGGATTTCAAAATCTTTAAGGAGATGAAGGACATGGTAAAAGAAGATGGATCTTTGAAGGATGAGTTCTCTCATTTGTAGAATCTTTTCATATTGTGAATGATATATATTTATGAATTCGATGAGGAAGAATAGATCAAGATCATTCTAAGCAGAATCCATGACTAGTTTCTATGGATAGGAGAGCACCATGTTAATATTACCAATGAGATGATTCATGATGTAACTGGATTGAAAAAATATGGTGTTGTTCTTGTAGCTGAGAAGAACATGAAGAAGTAGGTAGAATCCCTAACTCACTCAAAGTTGGATAAGAGGGAAATGACAATTGTTGACATCTTTTAGCAAGATGTGAGACTGATTTCAATGGGGTTGGGCTATAAATAGCACTATAGCAGCTGACCCAACTTTGTTTCCATGGGTGTGATAATGATGTCATATAAGATTGTGAAAGAAAATGTGTAATAGAATTTGTGTGAAGTCCTCAAACAAAAATTCCTGGAGAATGTAAGACAAATCAAGTGAGACAAGTCAAAGGAATTTGGTTTGGATTGCTACTAATACACATCTACATTCATATTGTGCACAAGTTTCTTGGAATGCACCCTAGGGCATGGAAAGGAAATGAACCCACAGATATTCAAGTGACAAATAGTTATAGAAGAAAAAATAGTACATGGGTAGATGGAGAAATATTTGGCATGTTCAAGATACTTCAAAGAGAAATGAGGGAAAGATTCAAAATTCCTAAAGAAATAGTTGAGAAGTACAAGGATACAATTTGTTTCATGGTTGAAATTGATTGTATATGCTTTGAAGCAGTAGAACCTAATGGTGTTATCCTATGGGTTATGAGGTCAGTGCAAAATTTCTCACCATACAAGTTGAACATGTGTTATCTTCTGAGATTGACTAGAGGAGAGAGATGGGGAACCTATGAAGAGAAGTTTGCTAAGATCATAGAAGAAATTACTAGGGCATAGAGAAAAAGGAAAATTGAGAAAATGTTTGATGAACTTGCAGAAAAAGAAGGTATAAGCATAGATGAGATGAAAGAGGTAAGAAAGAAGACAATAGCTAGAGCTTCTAGGTTGGCAAGCACTTCTCCTATAGCCCTTCCACCTTCTGAAGTTGTAAAGGTTGATGATCCACCTTTTGTTGTGGTCATTGTTCTTGATACAACCCCTTCACCACCCAAAAGGTCATCGCAGAATGAAATAGAGAAAACAATAGAGATTATTGTGAGGAGAACAAGGTCCTCTAAGCCCAAACAAGAATCTCCACCTAAGAAGCAGGAGATAGAAGAAAACAATATTAAAGAAGAGAGAACTAAGAAGAAAGATGAAAAGATTGTGCAAGAAAAGCCTGTAGAGAGACAGTTATGGAATCCTGATTTGAAAATGTTGAACAAAAGAATAATAGAACAAGGTAAGATCAATCAGCTATTTAGATACTATGAGAGATACAATAATGAGGATAAAATACTGATTGAGGATACAATCATAAATTATATGTAAATACTCAAGAAAAACTTGATAGAAATGGATGGTAGCATTCCAAAAGAGTTGTTTGATAAATTAGAAGTAAGGAAACAATTAGCTCTTGAAGAAGATGATAATATAAGGGTAAAATCCATAAAGAAAATGTTCCCTGTAATATCATGAAATGAACATGATAGAATAGTGAAATAAATTAAGCCCCTACTGAGATCAAAGACAAAGCTAATAAAGATTATGGGGAGAAAATATGATGAAGTGATAGAGGAAACAAACAAGGCTATTGAAAGAGTATTGATAGATGTTGAAGTAGAGAAATCTAAGTCTCCTAAACCTAAGGCTACTAAGCCCAAAAAAATTTAGATTGGAGAATCCTCAAAATCTGCACAAATACATATTGAACCCTCTAGGGATGAGGACAGTAACAATCAGTTCTATAGTACAGTAAAGCAACCAGATTTCTTTGTAGTTGGTGTGTTTGTTTCTTTGGACACTTCGCAGGATGTCAGTGACCTTTTCAAGGGAATGATGATACTGTTCTTGAGGTAGATGGAATCAATGCACAAAGTACAGTCAATATGACAGATCTTGGCACATTAACTGGGGGAGAAATGAAAAAAGTTGTTGAGGAAAGAAAGAATGAGGAAGTAAAAAAAGGTATAGATAAAGAGTTCAAGGAAAGTATGGTTGAGGGAAAGAAAGAATCTAAAATTAAGATTGAGGTTGGGAAAGAAACAAAAATACCCATCTCTATTAAGGAGATACCTACTTCTTCAACTCTATTGTTGGCAAGTGAAAATGAGCCTTTGAATACTAATGTTGATGGATTAGATAAGGATGATCTAATTAATTTATCATTCATGGCCTTTGCTAAAGCTAAGATGAAATCTGAACAAAAGGCAGAGAAGAAGGCAAAGGTATTGGATAGGGCAGTAGACAGAATCAACAAAATTCTACCCATACCTTTCACCTTTCAGGGAAATGACGCAGTAGATAATCTGAACAAAATCCTTGATGACTTTTATGTTCACTTTGATTCATTGGAGAAGGTCACAACAGTTAAAGCTAAGAACGAATACATGGAAAAGAAATTAGAAGAGGTATGAAAGTCCATTCAATGGGATTTAAGTATATTGGGTGTCACTATTACTGAATTCAAGTCTTGCATAGCTCTTGGAAGGAAGTTATACAGCTACTATGTAAATCCTTTTAATCACATGAAGAACATGGAAGACATAATTCAAAATGATGAAAAGACACCGGATGGATTGGTAAAGAATTGTGGGTCCTCCTCACAAGTAGTTACAGAACTAGATAAGGAAGTGTCCAAACTGTTGGATAAAATCAATGTGGTTGAAGTGGAAAAGGGAAGATTATTAGGGAGATTTGGTGTTCTAGGGAGTCTAATCACTCTGAAACTATCAATTATGGAAAAAAAACCTTAAGGATATGGAGACAGTGAAGAAGTCTCTTGATGGATCCATGCCTACAGTACTAAAGGATGCTAATATTTCATCATTTTCTTTGAATGTCTTAATACATGTTGGTCAAGCCTTGGAGAAAACATGGAAAGCAAGTGCAAAGATCTTGGAAACCTCTTTCAAAGATATACTTCATATGGTATGAATTTTTTGTGAGCAGTTCTACACTTTTTTTATGTACATTTTCAGTATATCTTTTCCATTGATGTCAAAGGAGGAGTAATAGGTGTGAAAAATTTATAGAGGAATGACTAGAGATGTATAGAGAATATAGACAATAGTTTGGCATTGGGCACTTAGTCATTTTTTACTAAGTGTTGACATCAATGCAAAAGGGGGATATTGTTGGCAAGTGGCCTAATAAGGATAGAATATGCATTTTCATTTATAGAAACAATACCTATTAGCACGGTCTCTTGGAGTATAGTCCAGTTTTGGTTGTTCACTTTTGGAAAAATGACTAAGTCCAGGAAGCAGTTAACAGGATACGGTTGCAATGTTTTGACTAGCGAGCATAGTATGTGATGATTTACATCATGCGAACTTAGATGGATGTATTATGGGATGTATTGTAGTTATAGTTAAGTTTGTTTGTATTTTGGAGTTGACTGGTGAGAGTTACAGCATGTTTTGGGTACGCAAAGATAGTATGCCAGTAGAACAGGGAACATGAGTGGTCGTGATGTTTGGAGTAACGTACAGATTCTAGAAGTGCTACTTTGGATTTTGGTCAGGTCCTATCCTATATTTATGGATGTATGATTTGTTGGATGATATTAGAATTGGGTACTACTAATGTTGTTGGCATTCATGTTTTGTCACTAATGTCAACATATGTTTATGTGGAGAGAACAGACTGGTTATTACTATTGTATGATGACTGACAGAAGTGTATGGATACTGTACGGATGAATCAGAATGAGCAAAGATGATAATATGAAGAAGGATGTGTGATGATCTTATTTCTAAGGTTGTTTGGCTTAATATTGTATATTAGAGTTGTTACAGATTTTTTTAGTGAAGACTAGTTTCTAGACTGTGACAGTGATGCTTGACAAAGTGAGTCTCTGTGTTTTGGGGATATCTTATAGGTGATGATGATTCAAGTTATGCGAGCTTAAGAGATGACAGAAGGCATATTGAGGAAATTTTTCTATTGATCGCAAGTCATGTGGTTTTTGGTGACATCAGCTGAGGCATGTATTCTAGAGGAGACCTATTTGGGGCCGACTTTAGAGATGTAGCGTGCATTGTGGATTGTGAGCGGGGATTGTGGATCTTGGATTATATCTGATGTATTGTAATTGATGTTTACTTGTTTTAGGTACAGTGTGTATCTTAGCAAGGGGTTAAATAATTATTTGTATATTGGGAAAGCTTAATTGGCCGACCTAATCAATTATTGTAATAGGGTATATATGAGAGATATTTTCTTTTGAAAAGATGGATGTATGATGAGAAGGTAATTGAAAAGACAGAGAAGTGTGAAAGTTGTGAAGCTTGATCGGTTGTTGGATGTAGAACAGAGTTTGTTATTATAGTACTTCATTGGAACTGACCAAGCAAAGACATGCTATCAGAAAGTTCACTGGATTGTATATTTCTTATATACACTTTTTTGGATTGTAAATCCTTGAGGGTGGCTTTAACCTTCTTTGGGCAGTGTGCCTGGGCAATGAGCCCACTATTACTTTTGACTCCTAATAGGGTATGTCCTTTAACATGGACTATGTATTGTATTGTTGTAATGTTGTAATAAGCTCCTAACAGGGCTAAATCTTTTAACAGGGATACTATACTCTCAGTACATCATTTGTGGGTACTAATTCCCACCAGGGTTTTTCCTTTAATAGGATTTCCTTGACAATAAAGGATTGTGTTATTGTGTTGGTATTTACTGTGTTATCATTTGAATTAAAGTTTTGGTTTATAAAGTTTAATGTTTAATAATCTATCTCACAACTGATTCACCCCCCCCCCCCCTCTTAATTGTNTTCCCCCCCCCCCCCCCTCTTAATTGTGTTGGACTGTTATTCCTAACATGATCTCCCATTGTGTATTTTCTATTGGGTTATGCGTTCAACACATTTGCGATACATTTGTGAGCCGACTAGGAAGGTTATGAGATTGGGTATATATGTAAAGATGTTTTTGAGATGTGAGTAAGTGTGTGATATAAGTGGATGTATTGGGATGTCAGGATAATGCAGAGGATTCTGTGAGCTATTACTGGAATTACTTAAGCATAGCAGATGCTTATACAGATCATCTTTTATGATAAATCATTATAGAGCCAGTTTTTTATTGTAAGAGCAGTGAGCTCCTTCTATTACCCCTAACAGGGTTTCTATCCTTTAACAGAGATTTGTACTAAATGTAATACTCATCTCCTAACAGGCCTAGGTCTCCTAACAGGGACATTATACTCTTAGTGCGTTATTTTTGGGCTTCATCCCCACCGGGGTTTTCCCTTAATAGGGTTTCCTCGTTAACAAATCATGGTGTTATGAGTTGTCTACTTTTTGCACATTTTCTCTGTATTTCAGTAATTGCATGGTTGAGTTTGAATCTGATAAGTTTACTAATGAAGTAGTACAATATTAATTCACTCCCCCCCCCCTCTCAGTATTGCTTAATCCTATCAATATCATGTTATTTTTCTATGGGTAAGATCTTTTTTATCCTTTAAAGACAGAAGTTATGTTTTGTGTTTATTTTGAAATGCTTTATAAATGCTACTCATTGGATCTTTCTAAGTTTTTATTTGTAGGTTTTTAGATTATGTGATCATTACAAAGGATTGTATATTAAAATATCTACATCCATAATCATATTTTTTATGAGTGTCGAAATACTTATTTTTTATGTTGGTTGTTCAATTTTACTTTGACATGCATTCTCACAGTATTCCACATATAAGTTAAAGTGGGGACAAAATGTGATGATGAAATTTATATAGCTTAAAATTTTCTCTTGTTTTACATTCACTTTACCAATATAACGACCTTGCCAATGTCACTTTCTTGGATTTTATCCCAAGGACTATCATAAGTTAAAGTGGGGACAAAATGTAAGGGTGAAATTTATATAGCTTGTAATTTTCCTTTGTTTTACACTCATTTTAGGCACATAATTCAATCCATATCTACCTCCATCTATACTTATTATCTAGAACTAGTTCTATTCTTCGAATTCACCCATCTCCAACTCCAAATAAAATCTATGATATACAAAAATGATCTAAATTACATGCATGATCTTTATCAACCTCTATCTTTATTTTTAAAACTTTTATTTATTATACTAATTTAATTGTTTTATCCTCAAAATTTATGTAAAGAATGTCTTGCATCAAGTTCCTTCTAATTTATTATTCATATGAGGGAAATTCTTACTTGAACATTCTTATTTATTATTCAAATTGTAAAGAATTTCCTCCATCAAGTTCCTAACTATATATTGTTTTATCCACAAAATTTAGACTCCTAAGAAATTTATGTTCCTAAGAATATTGTTTTATCTTCAGTTAGGAACTTGAACAGTTCCTTGTAATTTCCTCCATCGCTCTCATCCACTCCTAAGATATTTTTCTGTAGGATGCACAAGGAGGTGGTTGAGTTGTGCATAACCTGCAGCTTGAACCTAGAAACACTCTCAATTTGTCTTTCAAGTTCAGTGACCCTGGCTTTAGTCCTTTCTAGCTCATCAGTCATGGTGTTGCATTTAGAACAGGTCTCGTCCTACTAGGTTTTACGAGTCCTTGTTGTCCTTGATTTTTTCACTTCTTAATCTTGCATCATATCATTAGTGAGGTCAATTAGTCTAGTTTTAAATACTTTCAGAAACATCGGTAGAGTTGTTTGCAATGTCAGAGCTTTCCCTATCCTCATCTTGTTCCCCCTCTTTTTCCTCTTCCTCACATTTTCTTTCCTCTTCATTCTTCTCACTTCCCCTAACCTCCTCTTCGAGTGGATAGTTGTATAATTCATTTTTTTCAAAAGAGAAAATGTTTTTAATACAGAGTTATGAATTGGTGAGGTTACAAATGAGGAACCTCATTCCCAATTTAAATATTCAACAATTATACTTCGATAAAGTTTGAACCTTGATGACAATAACAACAATATCACAAACTTAACCATCACACTATTCCAATGCCAATTAATTCACATTTTAATTTAACATTATTAAAAATATATTTTATTTGTATTGATAATAATCTTGATTATTCCTTTGATTTGTAACTACCCAAATATAAAATATAATATTTACTACAGCTCGCCTTCAGACATTTGTGCCATGGTAGAAACACTTCATTGGTGAGGCAACCACCAAGGTTCAAACCCCAATTAGACCACTATGCTCGTAGCCTTATACCTTTGTTGGGATGTTAAACTCGTGAGTTTCAACAAGTGAAGTGTGGGAAATAATGGCCCTCCAAAAATAACCTTGTGTAAACAAATCTTTCATAAATAATCTTTCTAAACTCAAACTAGACTAAAGATTTGAATTTTCCTAATTAAAAATATATATTTACTACTACTCATAATTTAATAATTAATATTTTCATTTTCAATTTTTTATATAACCTTATAGTTTTAACCTAATTAAAAATAAGGATAAACTAAGCATCCCCTCCCAATGTGATCTTAATCCTCACTTAAAGACAAAGACCTTTCACCATCGAACCCACCTAGTATACAATAAGCACTATCTTTTCATAGTGATCCATATCTACCATCACTTTAACATAGATTATGTTATCCAATGTTAAATCACTAAACAAATAGGCCAAGCCTCTAAGATATAGCCTCCAAAGAGGTGTTTTCTTCTACCCAATTAAGTTTAGGAATCCAATGTAGAGTAGTTTTCAAATTTGATTGTACTACACATCATAGGGAACAATTGGGTGTTTTCATAGCCATCCTAGCTTTTTAGTTTTGCACTTTACTTGCCTTGAATTTGTCTTCTATTGCATGTGGTCATATGTAAAACCACCGCCACAATCCCAAATATATCACTTTATTCTTGCTTTGTTGACTATACGAATCACTTTATTGAAATTATGGACATGAATAAAGTCATGTGAAAGAGAACGGTAAATTAAATTTATTTTTCCCAAACTATGGCAACTAATTAGAATAATAAAAACTCCTTAAATAAATGCAAGTATTTATGTCTCGTGTACTATAGACAATAAATCCTTGGAGTGAAATAGAAATGTACAAATATAATGATGAGGTGTCCATTATAACAAACGTGAAATACCAATGGTCCCCCATGTGACATGGCTGGCCCGCCACTTTTCTTTTGACCACGTCATTATATTGTCGGTGACAGGTGGCACTTCCCCCTAAAATTTACCGTGGTCCAATAACAATAATACAATCGCCTAAAGTGCCAAGGTTTTTTCTACTACAAGAATTTTTTTGGCTAATGATTTTCTTTTTCCCTTGGGGGTCCATTAGACCATGGCGACTATATCTAACCTAATGTGGGGTTTTTAATTTATGTATTTTTGGTCATTTATCTACTTGGGTTTCTCCTATGTACCAAAAACAAGGTTGTTTAGAGAATGAGAATGTCAATCTTTTACAAAGTGTTGTATTGTCAATGGGGGACAAGTGAAGATAAGGTAGTGACAATTATCATCATCTCAGGATGGGTCTAGGATGGGTTTAGGTTGAGACTATGATTGATTGGGAGTAGTTTAGAGCAATTATAGGTATATTTTTGGGACAAGTTTGGACCTTAGTACAACTTGCATGGACTTTAGAGTTGATTGCATGTGGTTACTCAAGTGGAGGAGTGAAATAAGGCTTTATATGTAACTAGCATCCTTTTAACTTAGGGGCATTTTTGTTTTCACTATAATAGACTAATGATAGCATGAATTTTTTAAACTTTTAGTTTTGGCTTCATCTTCTTTTTTTAAATATATTTACATGTGTGAAAACATTGTTAAAATCATGGTGATTAATTTTTGTTTTTATTTGTGTATTATAATTATATGCATTATTGAAAATACTTTAATTGATACACGTGATAAATGTATTATTGAAATAACAATTATTATTTAAGTATATAATTAAAATTTGATAATTATTTATAATCATTAAATAATTTGTGAGTGAAAATATTGTTATACGAATAGTGATCAATTTTTGTGTTTATTTGTGTAGTATAATTATATGTATTATAGTCAAAATAATTTTATAATATGTATGTCATTTAAAAAATATTTAATGGTTATAAATGATCGTCAATTTTCAATTATGTATGAGTAAATCATTGTTATTTTAATGATAATTTTTATCATGTGTGTTAATGATAATCATAAGGCCAAGAAATTTACTTAGCATAGAAGCCTCATTTGATGGTATGGTTGTTGAATTTGGATGTGGACCATGAGAAGTGTGTACACTAATACCATTTTTGTGTACATTGATGATAATTATAAGAAAAAAGAATCTGAAAATATTTGTTAGTAAGAAAAAAACAATGAATGTAATAATCATTTAAGGCTTCTCACCTTGTAGTCTCATTTTTTATGAATGAAATCAACTTTTATATATTAATAGTTATGCACATTTAAAATATTCATTTTTTTTCAAACATAAAGTTGTCATTTCGTTTTAATTTAAATATCTCTAGATCACATGGATGACATGGAAAAGTTGAATTCATCTATAAGATTCAACAACTCTCTTTTTTTAAAGTTATGTATGATTTATGTTTTGTTTTTTTTTACTAAAAGAGGGCTAAAAATGTATTCAATCCCAAAAGAGATACAAACAGAGTGCCCAGAAGAGAGAGCACTAGAGAACCCTATCAAGTGAAAACTAATTGATCAAACATAAGAGTCATATTAGAAGGCAATTGCCCCTTATCCACTATATTCCAACCCTGCATTTGATCTGGGGTCAATTTGGCCAAACAATCTACAACACCAATCCACTCCCTAGGAATATGAGTGAAAGTAACTGAATCCAAGGAGTTGCAATACTGAAGAATCTGTCTGATAACTAAAGCTAAGTGCCAACTAACATCCTCATGCTCTTGCTTGGTTAACAAGTCCACCACCACCTGAGAATCAATCACAAATAATTTTGCGCCAACCAAGAGCAGAACAATGTTGGACATCGTAAAAAATAGCAAGAGCTTCCATTAAATTATTGGATGATTTATGTGTTTATATATGTTGATGATTACAAATATATTTACAATTGCTTATGTTATTGTATAGTGCATCCATGTTTAAGAAATGTGTCTTGACACTTTTATGTAGAAGAGGTGGTATGTGCTTGGACAAATCTTAACAAAATTATTGAGGGATAGATATGCTTTAATATCTTGTATCTTCCTTTTTTTTTTTAAATATACATAGTATAACAAAAAATTACTTAGAAAATGTATAGTGCATTCAATTAACTGTAGCAATACAAACATCATTATTACTATATGTTGGCATCTTGTCATACATTTCAAACTCTATAATTTTTTTAAAAATCAATAGTGCATTATCTGAACAATTGACCTCTATATTTTTTCTAACAAACACTCATCGTAACTTGTTTGTTCCTCTAAATATATGACAATTACAGCTAACCATAAATTTGTTTTTAACTTATGTTGATTTTATAATATGCATGCTAAAATAATCTTCAATGATTGAGAAAACAATTACAAGAGTGATGAAATCTAAAATTATTAAAAAAAGAATGTACTATTTTATAGCCTGAATATATAGTAACTTTCTTCAACAATTGCAAACACTAAGACGAAAGTGTATATGGAGTATCTTAGAATGTAATTAAACAAATTAAAAATATATCACTCAATTAAAAATGATAGTATACCTTATTTCCATATTTGAGGTAAGTAGCTTCTTATTGAAAGAAACCATGTGCAAACAACTATAAAAAACTAAGAAAAAAGTAAGTGTCATCAATTTAGCATAGTTGCACGTGCATTAAATCATTAACATTACACGCTTTCTTTGCAATCACATACACTCTAGTTGAATGCATAGTTCCCTTCCACATAAACATAAATCCAATGGTGTTGCTTGGTACCCAATCAAGGAAGCATTAACCTTCTAACTTCTACTTGTTCAAACTTTGAAGTTCTTTGAATACAAGTCTCAATAGCCTCTTCAAAGAATCCTTAGCTCTTTATAGTATTGTGATTTGTATATGCTTCGCATCTCCACATTGTACACTACAAGTTCATGCTCTACCTTTGCAATTCACATTGGATCATGTGTGTCCAACACATGGAACATCACCAACCACATTTCATGCTTCAATATGCATTTCACAATTGGCAAGCCCTTTGCCACAAGACTTAGCTCCATATAAGCATGATATTTGACACCATATGCATTCGAAACATAATATAATTTATCTTGCAACATGTTTTCCACATCATACAAGTATAAAATTCGCCAACATCATATCCACATCTAGTATGAAAATATATGCATGCAATGAAATAGGAGCATCCATTGTTAATGCATTTTCTATGTGGGAGATAGTGTAGGAGGTAATTTAGGATTTTAAAATTCAAAAATACCCATCTAGGTGTGGTTTTTGGAGACTTGTTACTTTACTACATCTCATTAAATTATCCTTAAATGTATCAATTGAGATTGCCCAAGTTTTGTTGACCATCTTTTCCCAATTTGAGCTCGTGTTGTGAGGAGTGGGAGTCCATTAGCATTAGATTTTAGCAATTTTCAGAGTGGAGTTTGAAAATGCCTTTAGGAGCATTTAAAGAATTTTCTAAATGAAATTTGATGTTTTGCCTAGGTATGGCATACCTTCTTGTGAGTTACTAAAATCTAATTTTAAAAAAAACTCTTTTGGAGCTTAATATTTGCAACTTCTAATTTAGGTCATTAACAATAATTGGGATTGGAAGAATTGGCCATAGATTTTTGGAGAAGAGGTTCAAACCTCTATTTTTCTGGTTATTGTGATTGTATTGCATCAACAAATATGTAGAAGTAGACATTGTTGAGTGCACCAAGTTTTAATTGAAGATTCGTAGAAGTTTCACAAAGAAAGAAGATCATTTTAAATGAGAATTTTTTGTAATTCTTCCTCATTGTTTTCGGCTATTATAGGATAGTTTTACATCAAATACGAGATTGTATTCATCAATCCATAGGCTAAAATCTCTTGTATTTGCATATTTTCAAAGACATATCTAATAATTGAAGATGTTGAATAAAAATATGGAGTTTCCTTTTGCAGATGTTTCATTTATGTTTCATGAATATTTGTCATGTTTTGCTAGTGAGGCCTTGGAAGTTTGATATGAGAGCAGTGCACGATGGCTATGCTAATACATAATTATTGATGAAGGATGGAGTGAAACATAATTTGAAGTCATTGTAAGGAGTAATAGAAAAGGTATACAGTAGTGAAAGGGTTTATTTAGTAGATAACATAGATGGTATGAAGAAAGAACGTGTTTGTCTTGTTAAAACTAACTAAGAAGAAGTTGAGAAGGATGATTTGTTGATGTGTATTGAAGTGGTTGATAGAGAATGGGGAGAGTTGATTTCACTTGGGAAAAATGTTGCAACAAAAGGAGAGTTAAAATCAATTTTTTCTAGTTTATTTGATGGGAATCAAAGTTAAGAGATAGAGAAAATTATTGCAGCAATAGATGACTTTGATAAAACTAAATTTGAGGAACCAAATATGGAGGTAAATGAAGGGTTTTTTTATGAATCTTTCTTTGAGAATAGTACATATGAAAGCCCCTTGAAAGTGATCTTGATTCCTTGTTAGGAAATGAGGAAAGTGGGCATCGTAATTATTGTACTAATGCTATTTTGAGTGAAGAAAATCTGATTGCACAAGTAATGTCTTTCAAAAGGCACTAAAAGAGTCAAAATTGATAAGTAGACAAGGTGGAAGGAGAGGGAAAAGGTAAAATAACAAACAAAGTAGATGAAGAGATTTTTTTGTTGAAGGAGAAGGTATGAATTCAGTTCTTTATTCTACTTTTGATAAACTCTATTAGTGGGAGATAAAATTTGATACTTTAAATTTTATGAAGGGTAGGAGTAGAAGAATGATGAAAGGGGATAATGTTGTGAGACTGCAGAAAGTAATGAACAAGTGAATTTTGAAGGAAAAAGCAGAGAAATTGATCCCAGACAAGCATAGGATCTACAAATGTTTATGGGCTTAACTAAGGAAACATTTTCCTTCTACCATGGGTGTTTGATGCAGGAGCATTCATTGTTAATGCATTGTTTATGTGGGAGATAGTGTAGGAGATAATTTAGGAGTTTAAAATTCAAAAATACCCATATTGGTGTGGTTTTTGGAGTTATTACTTTATGACAACCCATTAAATGCTCTTGAAATGTAGCAATTGAGAATTTGGGTGCCCAAGTTGTGTTAACCATCTTTTTCCAATTTGAGGCCATATTTGTGAAGAGTGGGAGTCTAGTTGACATACAAATTTGGCAAGTTTGAAAGCAGAGTTTGAAAATTAATTTAGGGGTACGTAATGCATTTTCTAATAGCAATTTGATGTTTTTCTTAGGTATGGCTTACCTTATTGGGAGTTACTAAAATCTATTGTTAAAAAAATTATCTTATGTTATTTAATATTTGCAACTTTCAATTTAGGCCATTAACAAGAAATTAGAGTTTGGAGATTTGGGTGTAACTTCTTGGAGAGGAGGTTCAAACCTATATTTCTCAAGTTATTGTGATTGTAGTGCACAAAATATATTTATAAGTAGCCATTGTTGAATGTAGCGAGTTTCAATTAAAGATTTGCATGATTTTCATAGAGAAAGAAGATCATTTTGAAGGAGATTTTTTGTAATTATTCCTTATTATTGTTGGTTGTTATAGGATAGTTTTACATTAGATTTGGGATTGTATTCATCATCCCATAGGTTTCAATCTCGTGTATTTGCAAATTTGTCATAATTGAAGATGTTGAATGAAAATATAGAGTTTTGATTTGCAATTTTTGCGTGTGTGTTTCATTGCATTTGAGTTTTTATATGTGAGAGAGTGACATTGTGTTTACCCTCACACATCATGTAATTATTATTGACATAGGTTTTTTCAACCTAAATTTAGAGACATAGGTGTTGTCAACCTAAATTATAAATTCAACTAGTGTACACCTTATAATTATCACTCAAGTCCATTGAGTCCAACACTGCAACTCAATTTTTGTACATTAGAAAGCTCCATTCATGATGAAGGGTACTCCCCTTACTCAAACACACACACACAACACAATGCAAGAACTGAACAATTGCAAGAACAAAAACACTTGCTTTCTATTATCTTCAATGAAATGACATTACAATATTTAGAATAATAACATGTTACAGCCACATGGGCATTTTCATTACAATAATCTGCAAAACAGAGCCACAAGCTACCCTTCTAGGACTAAGCTTTAAACTGTTAGGATTAAGTAATACTTAGAGGGGGTGACTCAGTATTACAGCACTTTAAATTAAACTTAAACAAATTCCACATAAACCATATGATTGTTGAAATGAAAATAACATAAGAAAATAACACACAACTCATTACACCATTATTTTTTGTCGAGGAAACCCTGGCCAAGGGAAAACCGTAGTGGGGATGGTACCCACAAGCATGCACTAAAGTATAGTGTCCCTATTAGGAGACCTAGCCTTGTTAGGAGCTGAATATTACATATTACATTTCCTTGTTAAAGGAATAACAACCCTGTTAAAGGTATACAACACCCTATTAGGGGTACACTAACCTTACAGCTCTTACAATCAATACTTCATAAAAGTATTCTCAGAAATGAACAAAAACAAGCATCTCCAATGCTTAGATAGTTCTAGTTATAGCTCTCAACAAAATCTGTCAATCTTTGATCTCACATCTGTCACCATTCATCTCTATATATCCATATATTTCCTTACCTCTTCACTTTACAAAATCTTCTTCATATATATATATATATATATATATATA
>MU226929.1:16534-27066 GCA_018584345.1 Thuja plicata | reverse complement strand
TGAAGGCTACAACCTTCTGAAAGATGATATGCACTATATCAAAATGAACTGTTGTGATGACACTGTTGTCTGATCAGTTCCGTGTATGCGCGAATGCTCTTACTCTCTTAAAGAGCTATATCATATATTGACTTCATTATATTGTCCCTTTGTATCTTCCTCTTGCATAATAATTGACACTTGTAACATTACATACTTATATGTTCATATCCGAATAGACGCGACCCAAAACAAAATAGTAGTCGGCCCTAAAACAAAATATACAATGCTTCCAAACAAGTCAGCTCAAGTGTGTTTACTACAATGTTAATTACATCATTACAAACATGTAACCAAAGGCACTTAGCCATTACATTACAAAATAATCCACGCTGATCAAAACAGTAGTCGGCTTTCATGCTCTATCTTGTGGACTACTGGTCTACTGATCTGCCTGTAACTTTGTCATACTGTTGTTCTGTACTATGCATGTATGGATGTAGCATGTACACATGTCATACAACTTATATCTGAACACGCATAAGCTGAATCAATCTCTCGTACGTGCGTTGTTGTGTTGATCGTTGAGTATCTTTGTCTGCCCTATTTTCATACTTAGTCATTTTGTCTTTCATGACAGAAACTAAACATGACTTTGTTACCATGATGACAACACAATATGAGTCATGCATCCTCAGGAAATCAACTTGCCAACAATTATATGAAATGATCTCTTTGTACTCGGTGAGAAACTTCTCAACTTCTTTAGGAACTTTATCTCCTATTTTCTCACTCGGTTTGTTAGGAATCAAAGCATAACATATATTATTTCTCTTTAGATCCTTAACAAACTATCTACCTTCCATCAAACAAACTTTCACAGATGTACATATCTCACCAATAGATTCTTCAACCAAAGGTAACAAGATTTGTCTCTTTCCATCAACTTAAATAGTATATTTGTTCAATATTCTATCATGTATAGTATTTCTATCATATTTCCAAGGTCTACCCAACAAAATATGACAACAATCCATAAGCATAATATCACACAACACCTTATCATAATACTTTTCAATTTTTAGATTCACAAAACATTGTTCACTTACCATCAATGTATGCTCATCCTTGATCCATGAAATCTGATAGGGCTTTGGGTGCTTTGATCTTTCCAAATACAACTTTGTAACCATCTCCTCGGATGTCAAATTCTCCGAACTCCCACTATCAATAATCACTTTCCAAACTTTGTCTGCAACTTTGCATTTGGTCTTGAACAAATTCTTTCTTACCAGATCTTTCTTATTATTTTCACTCCACAATATTATTTTGACCATCAAGTTTCCTTCCTTCTCAAGTTAATTCAGTGAATCTTCTTGCACCAAATCATTTTTACTACTACCAACCTTCTTGCTTGCATGTGTACACTCAAATGATATATGTCCCTCTTCTCCACAATTGTAGCAAGTTCCTTGTAATCCTCTTCTGCCATATCCACCTCGAGAGTAATTACCTCTTCCTCTAAATGAACTTCCACCTCTCTACTTGGTCTTGCCTTTGTCTTGATCTGTCTTTTCCTGATCAGATCTACTATTTTCACCATAAGATCTACCCCTTTCTCTAGGGAATCTTCCACCTCTTCCTCTTTGTCTTTGCTCATGTCTTTTATTCAATTTCTCCTCAACTTTTAGGGAAAACTGATAAGCCTCTTGAATACTCTCCATCTTTACTATACTAATCTCTTCTTGAATAGAACTCCTTAATCCATTCGAGTATCTTACAATTCTTT
Organism: Thuja plicata; assembly: GCA_018584345.1. Taxonomy (NCBI): domain Eukaryota; kingdom Viridiplantae; phylum Streptophyta; class Pinopsida; order Cupressales; family Cupressaceae; genus Thuja; species Thuja plicata. Next base: position 25,298 of record MU226929.1, on the reverse strand, counting down.
CCACCTCGTCTTTATCATGTCCAGATCTGATATCTAACCTATAAAATTCCTTGATATAATCCTTCACAGAGCTATCTTTCTACTTCAAACTTTGCATTCTCCTAACTAGTTTAATCTGATAATCACAAGGTAGAAACTTTCCCTTCAATTTATTTATCATCTTGTCACATACCTTGATTTTGTATTTTTGTTTCTTCTTTCGATCCAATTGTAGATGCTCCCACCACAAGGATGCATGACCTTTCAATTTTGTGCTTGCAATCTTCACCTTTTTTCTTATGATATGTTCTCATATTCAAAGTATTTCTCCATCTTGGTTATCCATTCTATCAAGTCATCTGAATCCAACTTTCCACTAGACTCGGGAGGATTAAATTGTGGTGTAGACTTCAAACTTGTCAATACTTTCAGGAACCTTTCTTCCCCTTGATCCATTATAAGTGCAGGTGCGGCTTCTTCCTACACTTCCTTGATTTTATAATCAGTAACAACCTCAAGATGTCTTCCTCGGTGTTGGGTTGTCTCAACAGCTTTTAATCTTGCATCAATTTGCCTTAGCATATCCGCTAATCGTGGATCTGCATCTCACCTTCCTCGAACTATCTTGAAACCCTCTTCAATTAAAGGTTAGACCGCAATCTGCTACCCCACAACAAATCAACCAACTAGGATTTACAAGAAGGAACCTCATATCTAACCTTCAATCTAATACCACTTGACGCAAGGAGGGACGCACTCCCAAGCACCAAACCAGATTGTAGATACATAACTTAGAAGCTCAAACACAGAGAAGGAGAGAAGGAATACAGATAGTTTTCATTAATTCATTAAACTTCATACACGTCGAGTTGTAAGGCCTTCCTAGTTACGGCCAATACAATCTAAAAATATTATAGAACAATCCTCATACATGTGAGATCCACAAACCCTAGATCCCCAAACTACTATCTATATATTCCCAAACTAAGAACAAAACATGAAATATATACAAGAGTCTATCGAAAAGGTCAGCCCAAAAGATCCTAAAGATCCAGCATAGGAGAGAGCAATGACCCAGATTTAGGTCCACACGTTCCCCAATGGGGGATCCCAAATTAATTAGGCGATCCAAATTAAATGTACATGTTGGCTTGAAGATCCAACAAAATAAAACACACCCTATGAGATAAGAAACAGGAAGCCACCAAGCCATCGAGACCGTTCGGTGAAACCACGCCAAGAACAGTAACCGAATTCGGTCAGTGAAAAGAAACCGAAACTTTCAACCGAGAACTCCAAAGAAGTTACCCAACAGTCTACTACAAGCTACCGAGCTCAAAGAAAACATATTTTTGTTTGATACAGGATTTCCATGAACCCAAGATGCTCCTACATCACATATTGTCTTGGATTATAAAATCCAACCATATGGTCATGTCTAGAGTAATAGGTTATGTGCAAGCTCTCTAGGCCTCACCACAATCAAGATCCTCAAGATGCAAACTCTTGAGTTCTTGGAACCCAACAACTTTGATAGACATCTCTATCAACAAAGTTTGCCTCCTACTCAGGGCATCTACAACCCTATTAGACTTTCCACTCATGTGCTTCAAAAGAAAAGTGTAACTCTGCAAAAACTCAACCCAATTTAAATGTCTTTAATTCAAATTTCCTTGCCTATTCAAATACTGTAAAGCTTGATGGTCAATAAATAAAAGAAATTCTTTAGGAAAAACATAATGTCTCTGCTTCCTGAATGACTAAACTATACCACAAAACTCTTGATCATAAATAGAATATTTTCTTTTGGCATTTGTATGCAACTAAGATGTATGACAGCAAAATTTAAACACTAAACCACTAACTAGCTTAAAAAATCCTATCTAACATGCACACTCAATAGAATATGAAGTAACAAAATGACAATTTTACCTTTTATACTTACTCCTTGTAGACTGACTTTGGTGTCTTCCTCTACCTTGAATTCTTGGTTGTTGAGCTCTCAAAACTTTAAATCAGCTTTCCAAGATGTCTTCAAAGTTTGGAATATAGTGGATTAAGAAATATAATTAGGAGGAATTCCTATAATATTCAAAATTTTATGATGCAATATGGATAAATAATAATCTAAAATTATGAATTGAAGATAACACTAAATGGCTTATGATGAAATGATTCTAAACACTAATGCTATGATAATTGCTCACAAATGCTCTCAAAATGATCTTAAAATTCTCAAATCACTAGAATACTAAAAATCTCATAAGATGATAATGTGGATGCTAATTGGCTTCACGTGGTGGAAAGGTGATCCTTTTATAGTCTTTTGCAACCCTCAAACCCATGTGTCAAGATCAAATGGCTAAGATTGAAAGGTGGAAAGATCAATGGTTTAAATTGACTTGGTTAAAGAGGTTTAGAAAATGTAGGGAGTAGTTGGAGTGTGAGAGGGAGAATAGGAGGAATGTTCCTCCTACAATGACAATGTGGAGGGTCATGTGAGGAGAGACACATGTCAAGTGTTTCTCCATGACTCTTGAGAGGAAGAAGGAAATACATTTTCCTCAATAGGAAACTTTGCACAAGTGTCCCTATGAGTCATCACTGACCAAGTGAGGTGAAGCAACAAGCCACTACTTTGTAGGCAAGGTGGCATAGACCAATTCCTATGAGGACATGGATCCATGAGACTAAGCCCCCTTAGGCCACATACCTCTTTGAACCCTTTAGGAATAGGACTCTTGGTTGAGGATGAATAGGCTAACTATAAAATAAATTAAATTAATTTCCTTAGCCTAGGGTGAGGTGTCCTATGAGGCGGACTAGGAAGGCCTAGTCATGTGATAAGGGGGAAATTAAGTAATTTTAGGAAATCGCTTAATAAGGGTAAATTAGAAGACTTGGGATTAGAACAATAAGATGAAGTGAATTAGCTAAATAATTTATTTAGTAATAGTATAAAAGTTATTAATTAAATATTTAATAGTTAATTAATTATTCAAGCCATTTTTAAGTGTATACAGCATCATTCAACTTCTAACTAAAATAAGCAATGGGTTTACCTTCTTGACTCAAAATATCTCCAATGGCATTGCCACTAGCATCATAGTCTACTTGAAATACCTTATTAAAATTTGGAAGTGCCAAAATAGGTTGTTCTGTAACTTTTCTTTTCAACAAATCAAAACTATGTGTTTCTCATGTAGTCCACTAAAACTCTTTTCTATCCCCTCTCATTGTCTCAATTAGGAGTCCACAGGTACTACTAAAATTCTCGATAAACTTCATGTAAAAGCTAGCCAAGCCATGAAAAGAGCTTACCTCAGTAGCACTCCTTGGAGTAGACCATCCAAGGATAGCCTTCACTTTCTCTGGGTTCATTTTAAGGCCATCTACTAAGACAACAAATCCTAGGTACACTGACTCCTTCACAAAACTGCACTTCTTCAGGTTAATCAACAACTTTTCTTCCCTCAACCTCTCAAAGACCCTACGAATATGCATTATATTTTCTTCCAATGTCTTATTGAAGATCAAAATATCATCCAAGTAAACAATGACAAATTTACTCAAAAAATATTCCAATACCCCATTCATGAGTCGCATGAATGTGCTCGATGTATTGGTTATCCCAAAGGGAATAACTAACCACTCATAAAATCCCTCCTTTGTCTTGAAGGTTGTTTTCTATTCATCTCCTTCTCTAATCCAGATTTGGTGATATTCACTCTTCAGATCTATCTTTGTGAAGTCCTCATGTCCACTCAAACAATCCATAATGGCATCCATCCTTAGCAAGGGAAACCTATATTTGATACTAATTTTATTGATAGCCTGAGAATCTGTACACATCCTCCATTCTCCATTTTTATTTGGTGCTAATACTGCCAATACAACACATGGACTCAAACTCTCTCAAATCAACCCCTTCTGCAACAACTCTTGCACTTGCATGTTCAACTCTTCATTCTCTGCTTGAGTCATTCTATGGGATGCCTTATTCGCCAAACAAGCTCCATGAATCAAGTACATATGATGACTAATCTTTCTTATTGGTGACAATCCATCAACTAAATTATCAAATACGATATCTTGAAACTCATCCAACAAATCTACAACTTCCACAGGTACATTTCTACTTCCTCTTTATCAACTTTTTGAATTAAAGCAAAATTTACATGTTCATGCTTCATACTTTATAAAAACTTCCTTTCATCAACTAAACATATTCTTACATTACCACATACCTTTTCCTTTGTTTCCTTCAATGCCTTTAGCTTGTGTCGGACTTCATTCTTTGTCAAAAAATAGGTATTTGGATACCCATCATCTATTCCACGATGATCAAATTGTAATGGTCTCCCTAACATTAGATGACAAACATCCATAGGCATATTATCACACAATACCTCATCATGATAGTTTCCAATTTTAAACTTTACCTGACATTGTTCATTGACCAAATTCTTGTGATCCTTCTGCAACCAAGCAATCTGGTAGGGATTTGGATGCTTCCTTCTCTTGAAATTCAATTTATTAATTATTTCCTCTTAAACAAGTTATCGGTACCACCACCATCTATAATGACATTGCATACTTTACCATTACACTTATATCTTGTGTGAAACAAATTCTTCCTTGGCTCAGGTTCCTTCTCATCATTTAGCAAGGCTCTACTAGTAACAAGGACCTCTCCTCTTTCAGATCTTTAGAATGTGAAGACTCAGCATCCTCATCTACATGTGCAAATCGTGCATTGTCCTCTGGTCTCCTATTGGTCCTCCCTTGATGTTGGGGACACTCATAAGCTCTATGTCCTTCTCCACACTAAAAACATGTTCCCTAAAAACCTCCTCTTCCTGGTCCTTTCCCTCTTCCTTTTCCTCTTTGATCTCCATTATTTTGATCACGAGGATGATAGGAATTTTTTCCCCTTTGATTTTGACTACTACTAGAGTCATCATTCTTCTTCTGATCTTCATTTCGGCCTCCATAAGACCGTCCACTAAGGTTTCAACCACAAAGCAAATTGATATTCATCTTCAATGGTAGGCATTCTTACTATCATCAACTCTTCTTGAATACTCAGTCTCAACCCATTTATGTAGCGGGCAACCTTCTCCTTGTTGGCTTTAGAATGACTTGTTCTGATAAGGACTCAATAGAACTCTTTTGTAGATTCCTGAATAGATCTTCCTACTTACTTCAACCTTTGCATTTTCTTCACAAATTCAAGCACATTGTCAACGGGAATGAACTATCTCTTCAATTTTTTCATCATCCAATCCCACCTTGTTATCTTCTCTTTCCCTCTTTTATTTCTCTCCAACTAAACCTCTTTCCACCAAATTTTAGCATGACCTTTCAGCTTGGCCTTTGCAAATTTGACCCTCTCAAGATCTTCTACTTCATACTCAAAGTACTCTTCCATATCATTGATCTAATCGATCAACTCTTCCAAATTAAAATTTCTAGAAAATATGGAAACTTCAATTTTTGGTCTCTTTCCAATCTTGGAAAGGACCCTCAAAAACCTAGCATCATCAGGATCTCTGGTTGTTTCTTTCTCTTCTTTAGACTGTCCTTCTTCATATTCATAATCAGTTTCATCCCTTGCCCTAATATCAGCCCCTCTATGCAACTCCTCTTGCAGTACTTGCACTTGTCACAAGAGGGCTCTAAAACCCTCTTCTATCACACCCATGATTCTTCCATCGGGGTTTCTTCATGGAGACATTTTCCTTACTTATTCCTCATACCCACAACCACAGTCCTGGTGTAAACTGCCTCACATTCGGTGATGTGCTTACACACAAATGAACTTCTACTCTGATACCACTTGATGACGGGCACTCCACTTACTAACCCAAACACATACAACACAACAGGGAAATAAACAAAAAATTGCAAGAATCGAACAATGGTAAGAACATAAACACTTGATTTCTATTATCTTCAATGAAATGACATTACAATATTTAGAATAATAACTTGTTATAACCACATGGGAATTTTCATTACAACAATTTGCAAGACAGAGCCACAAGCTACCCTTTTGGAACTGAGCTCGAAAAACCACCTTCATCCATGTATATGCAACACCAATAACTGCCTTAGAATATTTTGGAAAGTGAAACTTTCCCATTTTGGCGCCCAAGGTTCAATTTCTCACCTAAGTGATTTTCTCTCTTCCTTTTTGTAAAGAAACTTGAATTTGATGGTACAATTTTTTAAATCCATAGCTTTCGACTCCTATAGTCGATTTACTATTATAGCCACTTTTTTAAAACCTCTCGAATCACTTTATAGCCTGGGACGATGAAGCACTATCCCCCATTAGTTTTGACCCCTTTTGGAGCCTCTAACGCCTTCAAAATTGAGTTCAAAGTTTTTCATACCACCCCGCCAAAATCAAAAAATTCAATATCTTCAAAAGTGGAGTTCATCTTGCCATGAAACTTTATCGGCATGCTTATATATCCAAAATGAACCTCCAGGGAATAATTTGGAAAAATGAGAGTGTTGACGGGACTTTGTGACCGATCTCATTAACAGAGGAAGAGTTGTCACCGAATACCAGGGTACCAGCCAACTTCACCTGTAAAGGTTGTCCGGGGAATAAATTCTTCAGGCCTTCAAGCACCTGAGTGTTGGGTCTCGACGGTGCGGGGAGCTAAGTTGCGCAAGTGACTATTTTTTTTGTTGGGGGGGATAGTTGGTTTTGACCCATCTTCTCCAGGGATTTTGTTGATAGATCAGGGTTTCCTGCAAGCACGCATGAGTTTACCAAATAAATAGCAAAAGATAGATCAATTTTAGGAGTTCGTTATTCTACTTATAGTCATGCAATATATCTTTATCATCAAGAATTCTCTAATGAACTACACTAAATATTGAATGCATATAGAACCATTAGCTCATATATATTCAATAGCAAGGGGAAATGAGATCATCTAATCTAATGAAACACTAGAGCAAAGGACATTAGAAACATGCAGCACGAAAGAGATATTGCTAACTCGGAGATCAGAACACTAACAACATCATTTTCAGAAACTCTTCCTTCTTCATTAACAGGTTGTTCTAGCATCACTGGTGTGTACATTAATGGCCCCAAGGGAGAATCTAACTACTGAGAACTGCTGAGCATTGAGCTCTGCAACTACTGAGAAAAAAAATGCTAATAGTATTGGACTGCAAAATCATCAATTTTGCTGACCCTTGAAATGAGGTCGGATTTATTATTTATACACATAACTGATGAAATGTAAATGATTGAATGTTTGATAATGTTAAGTTGAAGATAATGTAAGACATTAAATCAGTTAATGGTTTGTATTGTCATTGATGTCAACTTGATATCATTTGTACGGTCATGTACATAATGCCAAAGACTTCAGACAATCAATGGAACAAAGGTTGTGCTTTCAGCAATGCATAAAAGTCAAGTATTCAACAAGTGACAGACAACACCGACAGAGTGCACACCATCGGTAAAAGCAAAAGTGAAAAGTCACAGTGATACCTGATGAGCAGATGACAGTGTTGCTTGATGAAGCAAAACCACAGGATGCCAACGAGTAAAATCCAATGATGCCCGACGGACGGAGATCCCGAAGCTAACTGGAGTCACACCGATGAAACTACCAGTTGTCACCGATGACTAACTGCAGAGTTGATCGATGGAACAGAGAGTTCAGAAAATGACAAAATATCTAGTTGGCAAGTGCTAAAGATATACTTAACTAGTTGTTTTCTTTGTTTTATTTGACCAGAGTTAAGTGATTGATTTAAAGAAGATTTGTACAGTTGGCAAAAAGATAACTACGAGATAAATCTGGAGTTATGCTTTAAATCAGATTGGATGGATTGTTTGTCACGCCAAGAATCAAGAATCAATGAATATCATGTCTATATAAGAGACAAGCTTAATTCATTTCTGTATGCATGGGAAGGGGAGTGAATAGAAAGAGGATGCTAAAGAGAAACTGATGAAGAACTTCATACAATCCTAATCAATCAAGCTAAAGGAGAGCTAAAAAATTCTGCAGACATCGATGAACAGTGAAGCATAGCATCACAGAGCAGAAAGTGTGGAGCACAAAGAATTGAATTGATACATTGATCAGAGAGGTAATGTACTTAAATATATCTAAAAATCTGCAATTCAAAGTTGCATCATAAATAGGTCATAGTGTTTCAGTTTAACCATTGAAGCATCAAGTCTCTTAACCGAACAGGACTTAACAGTCTTCTATATATTGAGGTACGTCCCAAGGAGTGCCAAAAAGGTTGATTCATGAAAGTAGCATTGGACTTGCCCGATACCTATTGATAGTCTAAGAAGGAGGCTAATTCAAGGATGGTAGCAATAGATGCCCGATACTAAGTGACAACATCTATGTATAAAATCCTCTAACAAGGTCACACTTAATAGTGTGTTTGTAACCTTTAACAGGGTTGGCTCCTAACATGGCTCACTTTAGAAGAGTGAAAATTTGGGGTACCGGTCCTAGTGGTTTTTCCCTTAACTGGGTTTCCACATTAAAATCCATGTGTTATGTGTGTATGGTTTATTACTTTACTGTTTTACATTTCACATATTCATTTCTAAATTGATTGGTATACTCTACTTATTTACTGAGTTTCGGTAAATAATTTTACTGCTTATCGGTAATCAAGGAGAATAAGGACAGACAAGGAAAACTGACAGACAGTTAATCATTATAAGTATTTCATGGCATGCATCTTGTAGGGACTTAATAATCTGAGGTTTATTTGATTG
>MU226928.1:267298-290086 GCA_018584345.1 Thuja plicata | reverse complement strand
TCTTTGTATTTGCATAGAACAGCCTTACTAATTAGCTTATGGTCTTGTGTGCACTTGCAGTATCATATTTCCAGCACTGCAAAGGCAGCATAACAATTTATGGGTTCGCAGTGGATCGCGGGTCTATATATGGAATTTTTGTGTTGGAGCTTTCCTTGTTGTTGTGGACTCTCGGTAAAACAATTGCTGTCGGTCCTCAGTGACCACCGACTACCATCCACTTGAATTTATTCATCTATTTCCAATTGCTTTTCTCAGTAGTCAATATGGGTACAATTCTTGATGAGATGACAAAGATGAAATACTCTTTGCATTCGTCCTTTTGATGCATGCCAATATGTGAAATCTTTAAACAAGATCATAATTTGTACCTGAAATAACTAAGTCTTCCTTCTCCATTTATTGTAAGTAAGTTTAGAATTATTGTTGAAACGTGTAAAGATTTGATGGTAAGAGTAATTTGGGAAATTGAGCAAATCGGTATTACCAAAAAGAGCTATATCTTATTTTTTAAGTTAAATGTTTATGAGAAATTTAAATTGGAATTATTTTATCTCAAAAATTGATGTTTAAGATATGTAAATATAAGGTGTTAGATTTGCAATTCAAGTGTTTGAGAAAATGAATTTGAGAATTTAACCTTGATTACATGCCTTGATTCTTAATTGGTGCTCTAATGTGAAGAAACTTACAATTAAGAGAGAGGCTTGTAAGGTGCTACACTCTAAGAGTCTTGCTGTCACCTTTGACTCCTCTTGAAGAATGATGTCACTCAAGACTTGTTAATGGAGTTCACTTCTAAATTCTATTTTGATATTGAATTTGGGCACCACATTGGTGGAGTTGTATTCCTACTTTCTCTCTTGATCTTTCTTGGACTACTCGTTTTGGGGTCACTTTGGAGAAATGGATAGAAGGAGAAGTTGATAGAAGGAATATTAGATTCTTCATTGTTTCTTGCATGAATAAGGCGGAGAATGAGAATTTGAGACTTGATATGCAATGTTGAAAATCCCTGGGGCTACAATTGATTTCCAAACACTAGCACTTATTTTATAATTTTCTTATTGAGTAGTGGATCACTTGTGTCAATTTTTAAATTTGGATTGTTGTAAGAAGTTGCAATCACGTATATATCAATTTTACAATGGCAAATACTACCTAAAGTTCCTAATGAAGTCTTGATGTAGTCTTGCTTAATTATGATAATGAAATCAACATTTCCTACACATCATTGTCTATGAATCATCTTAAAAAATTAACTAATTTTGAGATATGAAATATGGTATTTTTGTTTTAAATTAGTCAATTCTTATTTTGTGAGAGCTTTATAATTCTATTACAAACTAACAGGGTAAGTGCACAAAGATGGGGGACCAAAAAGGGGTATAAGATGTCACTGTTTTTTTTTTTTTTTTTCTAAAATCAACAAACTCTGAACTTCGACGAGAAATTGAAGATAGTTATACTAAAAATTTGAAGATGCAACAAAAAAAAGAGTTTTAGTACTTTGAATCTAGTTTCTAAGTTGCTATTATTTTTGAAAATGGTGGAGATTAAGGACCTCAAAAAGGGGGAGTACAAAAAGGGGGAGTACAAAAAGTGGTCCTAATTTTTGTGAAAAAATATAACATAGTGTCTATTGTGCTCCCCCTAAAATCTTAACATTTTTATTTTGAATTTTTTCAATTTCTCTAGTGATAAATTAGCTAACGCCATGTAGTTTATCCCATATTTTTCTGCTAATTTTTTTATGAATGTGTGATTTTTTATGAATTTTCGAAGTGGACACATCCTGAAAATGTGAAATTTGAGTGTGCTCCCCCTAGAAATCATTGAAAACTAATAAACTATCAAAACTTCTTTTTTAAGGTGTGTAAAATGGAGTCTAGTTTCTAAATATGTGACTTGTTTCAAAATTTGATGAACAAGCCAAAATCTATGTCGAAAATACTACACATTAGTTTTTGACATAAATCAGACATACTTACAAAAGATATTAGAGATGAAAAGCTTAACATAATCAAAATTCAAAATAAATTATATCGTTAGATAGCTAACAGAGAGCTCTGGAACATCATGTTGTCTGATTTTTAAGGTGTGTAAAATCAAAACTTGTTTTTTAAGGTGTGTAAAATAGAGTCTAATTTCTAAAAATGTAACTTGTCTCAAAACTTGATGAACGAACCAAAATCTATGTCGAAAATACTACACATTAGTTTTTGATAAAAATCGGACATACTTATAAAAGAAATTAGAGATGAAAAGCTTAACATAATCAAAATTCAAAATAAATTATATCGTTAGATAGCTAACAAAGAGCTCTAGAACATCATGTTGTCTGATTTTGTCTATGTTGAGCCATGTGTAAACTTGAAGGGGAGCACAGACAAAAATTTATGATTTTTTTGCATATTTTTTTGAAAATACAAGTTAAGCCTATTGTAGTCATACAAGCCTTTTGGTTGGATGCCCAAGGAAAATTCAAGCCTTAGGCTTGGTGTTTCCCAAGGAATCAATATGGCATGCACCATATGCAAAAAATTCTCTACATATGGCGTACACCATATATGATGTGTGCCAAATGTAAAATATGCAATTTTTCATTATCAAGCCACAACTAAACTCCTAAAATGAATATATACATAAAATATAACTTTAATCACAAGTCACATTTCAATATGTATTTTTCCTTGCTTATAATTTAAGTTATATATCATGTATATATTGTCAGGATGTTTGAGAGTGGTTTCAGATCGTAGGAGTTATAATGTAGATTCCATATTTTTGATGATCATATAAATTTTTAGACTAAGTCAAATTTGAACAATCAACATGCTCCTATCAGTACTCTCTCATTCTCGATATCTCACTCTCTATATACACCCCAAACACTAGACATATCTCCCTCCCTCTCGTCTCTCTCACATCTCTCTCCAATCTCTAGGTTTCTACCACCCTATCACCCTCTCTACCCCACTTTCCCTCTTGAGGATGTATTTCATATATTGATACATATTCTATCTCTCCCTCCCTCTCCCTCACTTATATCTCTCATAAATACCTCATCCTTAAGTCTCTCCCTCCCTTTCTTTATCTCTTCATATCCCCCTCCCTCTTTACCCCACATCTCTCTCTCTCTCTCTCTCTCTCTCTCTCTCTCTCTCTCACACACACACACACACACACACACACACACACACACAAAACCCTAAACCCTGTTCCCAAAAACCTATAACCACGAACCCTAAACCTTGAAACCTTTCTCCCCTTCTCCCTTCAACATCTCTCTTTCTCCCTGTCTCACTCTTTTTGCTGAAGACAAGGACATGAGGAACCTCAAAGAAGATGGTCCAATTGGTGTAGGGGCACCCCAACATGGATAAGACAAGACCTAATGACACCCAAAGTTGTGTTCCATTAAGACATTTTTTTCTTTGAGTGTTTTTGATGTTTTTAATAAAGAACCCTACCATGTAACCCAATTTCATGGAATGGTCATCTATAAAACACCATAGAAATATGGGCTTAGGCGCATGTAGAACAGTCTTAAAAGTGTTTAGGATGTGTCTTAGGAGGTTGTTTTCTTGTTGGCTGCGTTAACCGATAGTTGTCGGATGTCAGCTTCTGATAGTGGATTCTCGTATATTGATAAGTCTAACTTCTTTCCGATAGTTAAAAGTTGTTAATGTTGCTAACGACAAATTTTGCAAAAAGTTTCATTTTTGCACCCAATGGTCACCACGGTTTAAAAAATGGTTAGAGACTATTGGGAAACACATACAAATATTGAAACAAACCTCTCCAATTTGAGAGGAGAAGATTGTAATGATTTTGCATCTAGAGATTCGAATAAAACTGCGAAATTCCTATATTTTTTATGTTCAGAGATTTGTGTATAGCCATGTACGGTGTGTAGATGTTTTGAATCCAATTAGGGATGGTAGTGTTATCTTTTATCTTTCATACACAAAATATTTGAAGTTGTGATTTGTTGTTAGGAGGGAGAAAACACAAAATTACTTACTCTAGTTGTCTGTGTAGACGACATTCCTAGGGATTGTGGACCAAATGACCATATCTTGCAATTCCACCCTTGGTTACTAATGACCCTATAGGAAATACAAGTATGGTCAATGTATATCAGGAATCTAGTTGTGTTTTGCAGGTTCCTAGCAGGAGCAGGAAGAAAGTGGATACCCTAGCTGGACATCTCTATGTGACCACTAGAGTGAAGGACACAAACGGTTCTATATATGGAGTTGGATGATTGATCAAAGGAATTTACTTTGGATTTGATGAAAAATCCATGCATAGAAGAAAATTGAGTGGTTGGATTGATGGGGCAGCATCATTGAGAAGCACTTCCTTTGGAAAATAAGCCTAATTAGGAAAACTAGGTCCCCTAGTCTCTGTAGGGGTTGAGACCCTTGTTTAATGAACGTTTTGGGAGCGTTGTATAACTTTGTGAAGGGTGTCAGAATCACCTATTTTTTGGTTGGGTCCTTTGGAGGAATAAGGAGTAAAGTAGGAAAAATAGTCCTAAAAGGACTACAAGGAATTGGGGTCTTTTGTGAAGAAGTGTTCACTAGTGGATTTAGAGTGCAGAATCAGTGGTTGATTCTTGTCATGTTTCCTTAGAAAACACCACTTTAAACCCCTTTAGTTATTTTGGGTCTTGGGTAACACAACAAGCCTAAGTAAACCATTTTATCCTTAAAGGGTCACTTGGAGTCCATGAGGAAAACCTAAGGGTTTTAATAGGTTTTGGAAGCAATAGTTTGGAGGGGATATGGAACCCAATAAAAAAAAGTGTAAGTCACCATATTAAGTTAGTATTAAGATGTTAGGGTCCTTGGCTTAATCCTAGGATTGAGGAACATATCATAAGGATAGAAGGTAGAGAAGCGAGGGCTTTGCATCGATTGGTATCAGAGCCTAGAAAGATCCTTAGGGAGAAGGATTTTGGGAAATATGTCAGAGAGAGGAGAAGAAATAGAGGCTAGAGAATTTATTCCAAGATTAACCAATATAGAAATTGAAAATATTATGCGAGAGAAGATGGCAGAGAACAGAGAAATTAGAAGGGAAATAGAGAACTTGAAAGGCAAGGTTGATAGGAAGGATGGAGATGACTCTGGAAATGAATAAGAAAGGGGTGAAGAGGACACCCTTGGGTAGGAAGAAGAAGAGACCCCTCTCAAATGCCTTGAAATCCATGGAGAGAAGGACCATGGAGGGAAATTTAGATCTCCCACTGTTTAGTGGGAAGATGGACAAAGATTTGGTTATGGATTTGATAGGCTCCATTACAAGTTTTTTTGAATGTGAAGCGAACTTTGAACACCATAAGGTAAAGATAGCCAAGTCTAGATTGAAGGGAGGAGCTCTGACTTGGTGGAACTTCATTTGAGATGAAAGAGTGAAGAGTGGTAAAAGTATGATAACTACTTGGAAGAGGATGGTAGCCTTGGTTAAAGAGGCCTATGTGCCAGAAGATTATGAAGTACAACTTAATAAGAGAAGAAAAAGTCTGAGACAAAAGAAGATGAATGTTTCTAGTTATACAAAGGAGTTTCAAAGGCTCACAATGAAGTCCAAGGCTGTGGAAATAGAGAGTACTGAGAGGGTGGCCAAATATCTTAATGGCCCAAGAATGAACATCCAAGATGAAATAAGTCTCTCTACCCCCAACACCATCCACAAATGTCATCAATTGGCTTTAAGGGTTGAAGAGAAATTGAAGAGGAGACATGATCAAAATAGTAGAGGGAGAGGCCAAAGAGAGTTTAATAGAAGAGGTAGGGGGATGCCTAGTGGAAGGGGTCAAAGTTTCAAAGCCCCCGGTAAATCCAATCAAGAGAATACTCAAGGGGAGTTTAGTTATAGGGTTTCTTTCAGAGGAATAAGATCCAATTCAAGGGGAAGAATTGGGGGGAGGAATTTTGAACCATTCAAGTGTTTCATATTTCACCAAGTTGGACACGTGGCTTCAAGGTGTTCTGAGAAAGAGAGCTCGAGTTCTCAAGGAGAAAGGAGGAAAAATTTGGTGAGAGATGATGAGTGTTAAAGTGAACTCTTCTGGATCATTTTTAGCACCAGAGAAAGGGGAGTCACTCATGATGAGGAGGAAACTACTAAATACACCATGCCCACCAGAACCACCATAGAGGAAGTCCTTGTTCATAACCTTATGGAAGGTTGGAGGTAAGGTATGAAAATTTGTAATTGATTCTGGATCTACTGACAATTTGGTGTCTACTGAAATGGTTGAAAAGTTGAAGCTAAGGAGGGTACCAAATCAAAGTCCTTACAAAGTGTCATGGCTCACTAAGGGTCAACATACCATAATTGAAGAACAGTCATAGGTGGAGTTTCAGATTAGAAAATATAAAGATAAGATACTCTATGATATAGTGCCCATGGATTCCTATCACCTACTTTTAGGGAGACCTTGGCAGTATGTCTTGAAAGAAATTCATGATGGGGAGAAGAATACATATAGTATTATACACAATGGAGAGAGGACAAAATTTTTACCACTTCCTGATAGCCCAGAGTATCAAAAGGAATTCAAGTTCATGTTTATGGGAGGAAAGGAATTCCTTGAAGTGATAAAGGAGAAGGACACACAATGCTATGCCTTGGTGATCTTACCCAAACAAGATCAGGAAGAGGTAGTAAAAGAGAAATCATTTCTAAAAGGAGAAGTAGAGGAACTACTGAACAAGTATAAAGGTATTGTGGCCAAAGACTTTCCAAATTCCTTACCCCCTATCAGATAAATTAGTCATAACATAGATTCCATCCCTGATGCCACTTTGCCTAATAAGGATGCTATTGACACCTCAACAGAATGAGGAAATGGCATGACAGATCCAAGATTTGCTGCATAAAGGCTTGATAGCTAAGAGTTTGAGTCCATGTGCAGTCCCTACTCTATTGGCTCTAAAGAAGGATGGGACTTAGAGGTTATGCATAGACTCAAGGGCTATTACCAGGATCACAATTAGGTATAGGTTCCATATTCCTAGGATTAAATACTTATTGGATTGTGTGGGAGGGGACAGATACTACTCCAAGGTGAATTTGAAAAGTGGATACCACCAAATAATAATAAGGACTGGAGATGAATGGAAGACTTCCCTAAAAAATAATGAGGGCTTATATGAGTGCAAAGTGATGTATTTTGGCTTGTCAAATGAGCCTAGCACATTCATGATTCTCATGAATGAAGTGTTGAAGCCTTTTCTTGGAAAAATTGTTATGACATCCTAACCTTCATTAGAACCAGAGATGAACACTTGAGACATCTAGATTTGGTTTTGAAAAGATTATTTAATGAGAAAATCCTAATCAATATGGAAAAGTTTGTTTTTCTGCAGGAGGAGATGATTTATTTGGGTTTTGTGATATCTGGAGGAAACCTAAAGATGGATCCAGACAAGGTGAAATCCATCTTGAATTGGCCCTCTCCGAGAACCATGACTGAGGTGAGAGTTTTTCATGGACTCGCCACTTTCTATAGGAAGTTCATTAAGGGTTTCAATTTGATTTGTGCTCCAATCTTGGAGACTATAAAGGGAGGACAAAAATGTAGATTTGTGTGGACAAAGGAAGTAGAGGACTCTTTCCAAACTCTAAAACAAAAGGTGGAAAAACAACCAATGCTTTTTTTTTTCCATATTTTTACAAAGTTTTTACTATAGAATGTGATGCATCTAACATGGCTATAGGTGCAGTATTGAGTCAAGAAGGAAGGACCATAGCCTTTTTTGGTGAAAAGATCAATGAAAATAAGAGGAGATACTCTTCTTATGATTTGGAGATGTATGCTCTAGTTCAAGCATTAAATAAATGGAGGCATTACCTTTTTCCCAAGGAGTTTATGGTTCTCACAGACAACCAAGCTTTGAGTTTTATGAACAACCAGGAGAAGCTAAGTCATAGGCACATGAAATAAGTGGAGTCCATTAAATCCTATACTTTTACCATTAAATGTAAAAAAAAAGGTATAGCCAACAAAGTGGTAGATGCTCTAAGAAGAAGGGGTCTGACTGTGCAAGAAGTGAAGTTGCAGAGTGTGGGAATTGATTCCTTGAAGAACATGTATGATGGAGATGAAGACTTCCATGACATATACAAGGTTTAATTTGAATTTTTTGATGCTTATCATATTGAATACTCTAATTTTCTGATACAAGATGGTCTATTGTTCAAAGGTATCCAATAGTGTATCCCTAGGTGCTCAATGAGGGAAAATATCATCAGAAAAACTAATTGTGGCATTATGAATGGACATTTTGGGTTGGAAAAGGCCCTAGAACATGTGAAGAGGTTCTACTTCTAGCCTAAGGTGAAAAGTGATGTTAGAAGGTTTGTAGAAATATGTACTATCTACCAAAGGGCAAAGGGGACATCCACCAATGCAGGTTTGTATCAACCACTCCCTATCCCTACAAGGCCATGTGAGAATTGTAGTTTTGATTTTGTCAGGGGTATACCTAGGACTCAGAGAGAATTTGATAGTATTTATGTAGTGGTGGATAGGTTCAGCAAGATGGCCCACTTCCTGCCCTGTAAAAGCACAAGTGATGCCATGTACATAGAAAAATTGTTTTTTAAGGAAATAGTGAGAATACATCGATTGCCTTAGAACATTATATCTGATAGAGATGTGAAGTTCATTGGCCACTTCTAGAGGACACTATGGAAGAGATTGGGCACCAATCTGAAGTTTAGTTCTTCCTACCATCCACAAACAAATGGGAAAACTGAAGCAGTGAATAGTTCCTTGGGGAACCTATTGAGATGTTTAAATAAACAACATGGAGAGAAATGGGAATCTATCTTACCACAGGAAAAATTTACCTACAAATATTCAGTAAACATGAGTACTGGTAAGAACCCTTTCCAAATAGTGAATGGAAAAAATCTTAGGAGGGTATTGGAGTTGAGAGACCTTCCTCAAGATGGACACATAAGTGTCAAGGGAGAACAATTTGCAGATAGTATAACAGAGATTCATGAATAGGTCAAGCAGACACTTCAAAAGACTTTTGAGAAGTACAAGGAGATAACAGATAAAAGAAGGATAGATGTTCAGTTGCATGTAGGAGATTTGGTATCAGAATTCCTAAAGAAGGAAAGACTACCCAAGGGGAATTACTCCAAAATGATGATGAGGAAAGTAGGCCCTTGCAAAGTGTTGAACAAACATGGTTTGAATGCATATGAGATTTAACTTCCCCCAGACCTTGGAATTTCTCCTATTTTTTATATATTTGATCTAACACCCTATAAGGGAGATGTACATGCATGAACAAATGTACAAGTTGTAAAGTTGGAATAATTTATTGCAGACATTCCTCACCATGAACCAAGAAGAATTGAGAAGATCTTGGATACCAAGGTCATCAAAAAGACCAGGAACCACACATACAAGAAGTATCTTGGTAAGTGGGAAAGATTACCTGAAGAGGAAGTTGTGTGGATGGATTAAGTTGACATGAAGAAGCATAGTACCTATCTTGAAGAGCTTATCTCAAGAGGAGTTGAGATAAATTCACCCCACGAGTATTATGCAGGGGCACACCAACATGGAGAAGACAAGACCTAATGAAACCCAAAGTTGTGTTCCATCAAGGAATTTTTTTTTCTTTGAGTGTTTTTTATGTTTTTAATAAAGAACCCCACCATGTAACCTAATGTCATGGAATGGTGATCTATAAAATACCATAGACATATGGGCTTAGGGGCATGTAGAAGAGTCTTTAAAGTGTTAATTAGGAGGTTATTATCCTATCGGATGCATTAACCGATATTTTTTGGTTGTCGGCTTTCGATAGCTTATTCCCGTATACCGATAAGTCTAACTTCTTTCTGATAGTTAAAATTTGTCAATGTTGCTAAGGACAACTTTTGCATAAAGTTTCATTTTTGCACTCAATGGTCACCACGGTTCAAAAAGTGGATAGAGAAAATTGGGAAACACATACAAATATTGAAACAAACCTCTCTAAGTCAAGAGGATAATATTGTAATGATTTTGCATCTTAAGTTTTGAATAAAACTAGGAAATTCCTGCATTTTTTGTGTTCTGAGATTTGTTTATAGCCCTGTACGATGTGTAGATATTTTGAATCTAGTTGGGGATGGTAGTGTTTTCTTTTATCTTTCATATGCAATAGATTTGAAGTTGTAATTCATTGTTAGGAGGGAGAAAATACAAAATTACTTACTGGTGGTCTGTGTAGATAACTTTCCTAGGTATTGTGAAACAAATGACCATATTTTTCAATTCCACCCTTGGTTACTAATGAACCTGGAGGAAATGAAATTATGTTCAATTTATATTAGGAATCCAATAGTGTTTTGCAGGTTCCTAGTAGGAGCAGGAAGAAAGTGGATACCCTAGATGGAAATCTCTATGTGGCCACTAAAGTGAAGGACAAAGAAGGTTCCATATTTGGAGTAGGGTGATTGATCAAAGGCCCTACCTTTGGATTCATCAAATTCATGCATAGAATATGAAAAAGTGGCTGGATTTATGAGACAACATCATTGAGAAGCACTTACTTTAACAAACAAGCCTAATTAGTAAAATTAGGTCCCCTAGTCTCTGTAGGGGTTGAGACCCTTGTTTAATGAACCAAACCAAACCTTCTAGGAGGGTTTTATAACTCTATGAAGAGTTTTAGAATAACCTATTGGTTGGTTGGGTCCTTTGGAGCAATAAGGAGTAAAGTAGGAAAAACAGTCATGGAAGGGCTACAAGGAATTGGGTTCTTTTATGAAGAAGTGTTCACCAGTGGATTGGGAGTGTAGAATCAGTGGTTGATTCTTGTCATGTTTCCTTAGAAAATACTACTTTAAACCCCTTTAGGTATTTTGGGTGTTGGGTAACATAGAAAGCCTAAGTAAACCATTTTATCCTTAAAGGGTCACTTGGAGTCCATGAGGAAAATCTAAGGGTTTGAATAGGTTTTGGAAGCAATAGTTTGGAGGGGATATGGAACCCAATAAGAAAAGTGTAAGTCACCATGTGAAGTGAGTATTAAGATGTTAGGGTCCTTGGCTTGATCCTTGTGCTGAGGAACTAATCATAAGGATAAAAGGTAGAGAAGCAAGGGCTCTACATCACGAATCCTTGCAACAAGAGTCACACAATGGAAATAACACAAATTATAGAGAGATATGCCAGATCATCTTTATTATTATCATCCATAAATCAAGTATAATGGATCTGCAACATACAATCTTACATTCTAGGCATATAGGCCTGATTATAGATAGAAATCTGTACCAATATCCTAGCTTCAAACTATAGCTAGATAATCTTATGAGATTTTCCCCATTAGAAACCATTCCATAAGCTTAGAAAGCCTTCACAAGCATCAAGTTGGCCTAGAAAGATTAAATTTCTCAATAAGAAGAAAATGTATTATAAAATATATGTCAGGATACAAATCATAATAATATTTCTCAAATGAAAGAAACATGAATCATGATCCTTCAATTAGGTTAGCCATGAATGTAACAATATCGAGAAATGAGTCATGAAGCTTCTCTGATTGGTAAATCCATCGTGAGATCAGAAAACAAAGATTTACCGTCAAATGTGAAGCACAATTAAGTTCCACTAGGAATCTACAAGATCTCCTACACAAAGTAACCAAAAGAGATGTGAACCTAGAAGAAGGTTCAACATAATTCCAGGCATAGTTGTAGGGTTTGCGACTCAAAAGATCCAAATTTAAGGAATGCAAGAAACTTAGCAACATACAAAATGGAAACAAACTATTTTTGGTTGATGCAAAATTTCCAAGATCCTAAGATGTTCTTGCATAAGACACCCCAGGTTATTAAAAAGTGAGCCTCTCACTTTGTTGGGGCTAAGGGATAACCAAGATTATTAACCTCATCCTAAGAAATCTGTGAAGAATCCTCAACTAGTTTGTCTCTCCACTTTTCAAGATACTCTTTGTACTTCTTACCTCTTGTACTTCTACTAGCTCTTCTATCCAAAATATTCTGTATATCCTCCATCTGCTTATTAGGATATTGCTTCTCAATAATTGATTCACCCTTTCCACAACAATCTAACTCATGATACTCATAAATATTTTCCACATTGAATATAGGTGATATATCCATGTCCTCTGGTAATTCCACTTCATATGCATTTCCTGAATCAAATTTCCTCAAGCTTTTACATGTTCCAAACTTCCTCATCTTCATCTTGTTATATGTTCCAACTAGAAGTCTACCCTTCTTCAAATAAACCATCACTTCATCTCCTACTAAAAATTCTTTGTCTCCTTTTCATATCATCTTTATCCTTTTCATATCATCTTTATCCTTATACTTCTGATTCATATCTTCTAAATATTGTCTGACCAGATTGTGTTATCCACTAATGTGTTCTGTAAATTCTTCTTCTTTCGCACTTCTCTTGACTTCATGATTGATATCCCTCAACTCTGATACTCCCTTAGGATTAAAAATAGTAACTATCTCAAATGGTGTCTTCACTGTACTCCTATTCACTAAATTATTATAGGAAAACTATGCTTGTGCTAGAAATAAATCCCAATTCCCAGTCTTTGCTCCAATCAAACATCTCAGTAAATTACCCAAAATTTTGTTCACTTCCTCTGTTTGTCCATCTGTTTGTGGATGAAACGTAGAAATAAACTTCAACTTAGTTTTCAGCTTCTTCTAAAGTTTCCTCCAAAAATAAGCAACAAACTTACTATCTTTGTCTGACACTATACTCTTCGGTAATCCATGCAATCTCACATTTTCTTTGAAAAAAAAATCTGCTACATGTATTGCATATGTAGCCTTCTTACAAGTTATGAAATGGGCCATCTTTGAAAATCTATCTACTACCACAAATATATAATCATTACCACTTTGTGTCTTCAGTAATCCAAGTAAAAATTCCATGCTAATGTCTTCCCAAGGTTTAGTTGGCACTGTTAAAGGTATATACAATCTAGTATTCTGACTACTCCCTTTAGCAACTTGACAAATTTTACAATTCTGAAAAACATACCTTACATCCTTATGAATCTGAGGCCAAAAATAATTCTCACTCACCAAAGCCACTATCTTGTCAATACCAATGTGCCCAACTAATCCTCCACAATGTTTTTCCTTAACTAAGTTTTCTCTCATTGAAACCCTAGGTATACACAACTAAATTCCTCTGAATAACATACATTCCTGAAGGAAATAATCCAACCACTTGCTTTGGTCTGCTATAACAATTTCTCTGCAATATTTCCAAGGTTTTGTAAAATCAGGGTCATCCTCATACAAAGTCTTCAATAATCACAAAACTTAAGTTCTCATCTCTATCAGAAATTTTCTTCTTCTACTCAAAGCATCAACAACTTTGTTTAACTTACCACTCCTATGTTTCAACACAAATATATAACTTTGTAAGAATTCAAACCATCTCATGTGTCTTTGATTCAACTTACTCTGACTGTTAAAATATTGTAATGCTTGATGGTCGTTATACAACACAAACTCCTTATGCAACAAATAATGTCTCTACTTCTTCAAAGCATGAACTATGGTATAAATTTTTTTATCATAAATTGAATATCTTCTCTTTGGATAATTCAACTATTACAATAACTGAGAGGGGGCATGAATGAGTTAGATCCCAATTATCCTATAGTCCCAAATTCCTCTAGATGTATATAAAAACAATTTCAAACATATAATTCAACTCGGTGAAATGTATTATGTATGTTCTACTTAGTTATGTTAGAATAAATGAGAGGGGGGGGTGGGGGTGAATCAGTGGCCTCAAAAATACTCCAATAAATTAACCCAAAAACTTATTACCACAATTATAAGCCTCTAGTTATCTTGAGTCCTACAAGATGAATGCCTGGAAATAATCTCAACAAATAACTATTGCTCGGAGTTCATTGTTAAACCTTATTCTTATTGTTTACTGATTATCAGTCTTTCATTTACCGAAATACAGTTAATTACTTAGTGTATAATGATCAATCTAGATTAGTTATGTGTAATGTAAAACACTAAAGTAATGACTCATAAACACATTGACACATGGATTTTTAACGTGGAAACCATGTTAAGGGAAAAACCACTTGGGACCGGTAACCAAAAATTTTCACTCTTCTGAAATGAGCTCAGTGAAGAGCCAACCCTATTAAAGGTTACAAACACATTGTTAAGTGCGACCTTGTTAGAGAATTTAAATAGAATAGCTTGTCACTTGATATCTGGCATCTCTATGATATCTTTATGACCAAACCTAGTGTAGTTTGTCACTTGATATCTGGCATCTCTATGCTATCTTCATTACCAAACCATTTGATACTACATAGGATGTATCTCAATATATAAAGGATTTTTAAGTCCTACTCAGTTAAGAGACTTTCTAATCCAATGGTTAAATTGAAACAGTAAATGATTTGTTCACATATACAACTATACTTTGTAGATTTTCATATCTATTATAAGCTCATAATACCTTTCTAATTAATGTATCTTTTCAATACCTTTTCTCCACTTCTTTATTGTCGGTGATGTTGTGCTTCTCTATTGCTCGGTGTATGTGGAAATATTTAGCTCTTTCCTTTTCTTGATTGATTAGGACTATATGAAGTTGTTCTTCACCAGTTTCTCTCCAACATATTCTTCTCTATTCACCCCTAATTCACAATGAATTATATTTTCTCTTTATAGACGCGATTTCACCATTTCTTAGTCCTTGACTTTCTTTTTCTTGGCATGATCCACAATTCTAGCCAATCTTCCTTTAAAACTATACTTTAGTTTTATCCCATAGATTTATCTTAGACAACTAGAATAAAAAAGCTTTAAATCTCTTGCTTATCTCTACCTTTAACTTGTCGATGAAAAAAATATTAACAACCAGTTAACTCTATCTTTATTTCTTTCCAGCTAAGTCTTTTGTCATTTCTGAACTTCAGCTCTTTTCGGTGTTTAACTCCTTGTTAGCTTGGTCAACACTTCAGTTCTCCTCGGGAATCTCCATCAGGGTTGTCTGTCCGTCAGGTAACATTGTGATTCTTCTCATTAGTAATTCTTTCTCAGGTTTCATGCTCAGGTATCACTGTGACTTTCCTCTCAGGGTTCTCTGTCCGTCGGGGTGCACTACCTGTCGGTGTTTGTTGTCACTTAGTTAATATTGATCTTTTATGCATTACTGAAAGCATAACCTTTATCTTTTTGGTTCTTTTAAGTCTTTGACACTTTGTATATAACAGATCATATTATATCAAGTTGACATCAATGACAATACAATACATGAACCGATTTAATGTCTTACATTAACTTTGTGCAACTTGGTGCTCATCAACTTAACATCTTCAAACATTCAATCAGTTATAGTTCATCAATCT
Organism: Thuja plicata; assembly: GCA_018584345.1. Classification (NCBI taxonomy): domain Eukaryota; kingdom Viridiplantae; phylum Streptophyta; class Pinopsida; order Cupressales; family Cupressaceae; genus Thuja; species Thuja plicata. The sequence goes on along the minus strand of MU226928.1, from coordinate 274,670 downwards.
CTCCCTTTGGAATTGATCGCAACACACTACATTATCACACTATATTATTACTAATACAATATGAAATATATCAGTTGTATTTCATCAATCTACCAATCTTTTTGTTATATAACCAATACAAATGTCTGGCTCTCGATAAGCTCATATAGCTTAGATTTGTTTCTTGCAGAGTGTTTTCTTCAATATTCAATCCCTTCACTGGATAGATGTAGAAACTTATGATTCTATCTTTGATGTTGTCTCTCCCTTTCATTGTTCCTCTCCTTGATAATCTCTTTTTCCTTTGAAAACAATAATTCATCTCTCCCTTTTGATACTTCTCTCCCTTACAAGTTACATCTCTTTGAATTCATCTCAAGTCATCTCTCCCTTATGATAGTCATGATGGATATTTCATGTGTAATCTCTCCCTTTGGATCTTCTCAGGATATTCTCTCCCATATTGATATTCTCTCCATTTGACAACAATGCCAAAGTAAACATTGATCATGCCAAAGTTATATCCTTTCACCTTTTTATAATATACTCCTTGAATTTCCCTATCCATCAGCATTACAATGACTCTAGTGTTTGGTGCAGATTTGTACCTTTATATGTACTGATATATATTTGCAGTCCATCTCTTTTCTTGTAGCAAAATGAATGATCTTGTGATTAAGTGTAGGCTGATGCAGCCTCCTAGTCAATTTACTAACCCAGAGATAAGGGTCGGACCCCTAGTCTCTTTCTCAGGTACTATAATGTATCTTTAGGTAATGGATTTGTGAATATGTTAGCTGATTGTTACTTGGATTGAACATATTCTAGTATCACTTCTTTCTCTTGCAGTTTTTCTCTTAAGTAATGATACTTGATTGCAATATGCTTAGTCTTAGCATGCATGACTGGATTCCTAGAAATGTTTATTGCACTAGTATTATAACAATAGATAATCACTGGTTCAAGAATTTCCATATTCATACCTTCCAGTAATTGTTTGATCCATGCAATGTTAGAGCAGTTTGCAATAACAACCACATATTCTACTTCTGCAGTAGATTGTGAGATGCATCATTGCTTCTTACTGATCCATGTGACAAGTTTGTCACCCATGAAGAATGCTCCTCCAGTTGTTCTCTTTCTGTCATCTAAGTTTCTAGCCCAATCATCATCTGTATAGACTTGAAGCTCAAATTTTCCTTCTCTTTTATACCATAAGCCATAGTCCTCGGTGTTCTTTAGATATCTCATAATTCTCTTGACATAAGTCATGTGTGATTCTTTGGGATTAGCAAAGAATCTTGCAACTATTCCAACTGCATGTGCTATATCTGGTCTAGTATGAACAACATACATTAGTTTGCCAATCACTGATCTATAAAAGGTCTAATTTACTTTATATGATTTTTCTTCTTTTGTTAGCTTACATCCAGTTTCCATAGGTGTTCCAACTGGTTTGGAATCTTCAATCTTGAATATCTTCAACACTTCCTTGATGTATTTGGATTGTGTGATATATATGCCTACATCTTGTTGAATAATCTGTAGACCAAGAAAGAATTTGATCTCCCTAAACATTGACATCTCAAACTCTTTGCTCATTCCATTAGAAAAATATTTACATAATATATCATTACCCCCAAATATGATATCATCAGCAAATATTTCAGCAATCAAAATGTTTTCATCAATATCTTCTTTTAAATACAGATTGTTATTTTCACTTTTTCTTGCAAAACCAATGCTTATGAGATAGGAGTGAAGTCTTTCATACCAGGATCTAGGTGCTTGTTTTAATCCATACAAGGCTTTGTGTAGTATACATACCATGTTCCTCATGTCTGGATCAACAAACCTATCTGGTTGTTCAATGTATACCTCTTCTTCTAGTATCCCATTTAGGAATGTAGATTTGACATCCATCTGGTATACCTTGAATCCTTTGAATGCAACATAATAAATTAGTATTCTGACTCCTTCTAGTCTAGAAATGGGTGCAAAGGTTTTCCATAATCAATACCTTCTTCTTGTGCATACCCCTTTCATACTAATCTTGCTTTGTTTCTTGTGACTTCTCCATTCTCATTTAGCTTGTTTATGAATATCCATTTGGTATCGATGATATTCTTGTCATCTTGTCTCGATACTAATTTTCATGTTCTATTCTTCTCAATCCATTCTATTTCTTCATTCATAGCACTGACCCATTCTTCATTTTCATGTGCAGTATTAACAGATTTAGGCTCAAAATCACAAATTAAACATCTAGTGTTTAGTGACTTACTTCTTGTTCTCATTCCAACCTTCTTGCCTCCTATGATTTGGTTCTGTTGATGGTGTCGTCTGACATACTTGGAAATTACCAGTTCATATCTCTATTCATCATTGTGATCATCAGCTTGACCTTCATTTTGGTCTTCATTGCTCGGTACATCATTGTGAGTAATTTCCTAATTTTTGGTGTTTGCAGCCTAATGCTAGGGTGCATTGTTCTGTCACTCGGTAATGACACACTGTTTCTTAGGAAAGGTGTTAGGTTCTTCACTGTAGACAAATCTGTTGTAGTCTTCTGGTTCTTTTCTTCTTTCCTCATTTTTTTCTCAGCAAATTCATCCTCTTTGACATTTGCACTTTCAATGATTTTGTTAGAGGATGTGTTAAGACATTTGTAAGCCTTGTTTTTGGTAGAATAACTTATAAATATTCCTTCATCACCTTTGGATTCAAGCTTCCATTTCTATCATATTTCAAAATATAACATTGAATTCCAAAAATTCTAAAGTAACTTACATTAGGTGTGTATCCATACCATAGCTCATAAGGTGTATCCAGAATATTTGTGTGATGCCTTTCTCATTCATCATTTTTCTGGTACAATCAATAATGGATTTGTTCCTTCTTTCAGCAATCCCATTTTGTTGTGGTGTTCTTGGTGCAGAAACTTGTATTTTAATTCCATGCTAATTGCAAAAGTTAGTGAAGTCATCAGAAACAAATTCTCCTCCTCTATCTAATATTAAGCATTTCAATTCCTTACCACTTTTTTTTCTACCATAGCTTTGTACCATTTAAACATCTTGAATGTTTCTAATTTTTCTCTTAAGAACATAACTGTCATCATTCTAGAATAATCATCAACAAAGAGAATGCAATATCTATCACCATAGTAAATCTTTTTTCTCATGGATCCACATAGATTAGTATGGACTAATTATAGAATAACATTAGATGTATGGGCTTTTGTCTTGAAACTATACTTTTTCATTTTACCTTTTTGACAATTCTTACACATGATATGCACGGGCTTTCACATGCTCGGTAAGCCTCTTACTTTCCTTTTATTGCTTATTTTAATCATGTTGTCAAAATTCACATGACATAATCTCTTATGCCACAACCATAAGTCTTCATTTCTAGCCATTAAAAAAGTGGTGTTTATATCATCAAGATAGAATACATTACCTTTTCCATGTTCACCAGTTTTGATCAAACTTCTTGATTCATTGGAGATATTTGCCTTCTTATTATCAAATGCTACTTGGTGACCTGTGTTATTCAACAGTGAAACACTTAATAGATTATAGTTAAGTCCTTTTACCCAGTATGCATTTTCACATTTGATCATATTATTCATTATTACGGTTCCTTTACCTTCAACTAGACAAGGTGTGTCGTTACCCATTCTTACTGATCCACCATTATAGTACTCAAAAGTTTCAAAAAAATATTTATCACCAGTCATGTGGTGAGTGTAGCCACTATCTATAATCCAAACATAATTCTTACTAACCTTATATATGAGTGTAGTCTCTACATACCTTTCTTCTTCGTCTGAATCATCCTTCATGGCTACAAATACCATCTCAATGTCTTCATTAGATTTGGTGTCAGTGTCTCTAGCTCTGTTCTCAGCTAGGTAACAAAATTTCTTCCCTTTTTTCTTGTATTCTTGGGTATCTCTTCTGTCATATTGTCAGTTGCTTTGGTAATCTCTATTGTCACCTCTATCAAACTTCTTTTCATATGATCTGTCATTACTTCTGTCATCTTTTCTTCTGTTAGGACATCTAGAAGCAAAGTGTCCAATCTCTTTACAATTAAAACACACAAGTGGTAATTTACCTTTGTATCTACCTTTTCCTCTCTACAATATTTTGGCCATTAGTTCTTCAGTCTCATCAAGATCCTTGTCATTACTATCACTTTCACTATCATTTCTCATAGCGTGTTTATGACTTGACTTACTTGTTTTCAAAAAAGATTTGAATGTAGACTCAATAGATGGTAAGACACTATTATCAAAGTTATTCATCTCAAATGAAATCAGTCTACCAACCAAACTATCTAGAGTGACATTATTTTTTTCTACTTCTCTCATTTCTTGTATAGCAGATACTCCAATAGCATATATATGAAGTAAGGTTCTTAGGATTTTACATACCACTGTCTCTTATTCAAGTATGCCTCCAACTCCTCGGATAGCATTGACTACCTATTTTATTCTACAGTTGTACTGAGTGATATTTTCTCCTTCTTTCATTCTTAGGTCATCAAATTTACCTCTTAGGATTTCTTCCTTAGCTCTTAGTACATTAGCATCTCCTTCCTATACCAACTTCAATTTATCTCACATTTTCTTTGCAGAGGTGCAAGTTTTGACATCTTCAAATTCAGCATCAGAGAGTGAGGAAGAAAGTTCTATCATCATAGAATTATGCTCATGATTTTCTCTTAATTGCTCAAGTGTGTGAGGTCCTTTAGGGAACACATATTCAGTATCCAAGTATTGAGTAACATCATTTCCAATACCTTATCCTATTTTTCCATGATACAAAGTTGTCCTTGTTAAACTTGGGCACATCTCATTTTCTCATCTTGTGATCTTTTGCTTAGGTCTTGAAACCTTCCTTCTAAGAACACAAGATTTGATACCAATTGTTAGAATAACTAAGAGGGGAGGGGTGAATCAGTGGCCTAAAAAATATTCCAATAAATTAACACAAAAACTTACTACCACAATTATAAGCCTCTAGTTATCTTCAGTCCTATAAGATGAATGCCTTGAAATAATGTCAACAAATAACTACTGCTCAGAGTTCACTGTTAAACCTTATTCTTACTTTTTACCAATTAGCAGTCTTTCATTTACCGAAATATAGTTAATCACTTAGTGTATACCGATCAATCCAGATTAGTTATGTGTAATGAAAAAACTAAAGTAATGACTCATAAACACATTGACACGTGGATTTTTAACATGGAAAACCTATTAAGGAAAAAACCTCTTGGGACCTGTAACCCAAAATTTTCACTCTTCTGAAGTGATCTCAGTGAAGAGCCTATTAGCACTGCCTTGTAAAAAATTTGAATTTCTTGGTCTTTTTCTTTTCCCGGGCTTTCTTGTTTCAAAATCAAGTGCTTTGCCGATGAAAATAAACCCTAAGTCATGGTGCATTCTATTTCACAGTTACCTTTTTCTTTTCACTTAGGGCATGTGTTCTAATTAAATCGCCTTGTCGCGTTACCCTGAGCGAATATTCCATTTTTCTTCCTAACTTTGCTTTTTCCTTGTGTCGCGTAGTCTCATTCAAAATCAACATATTCCTTTTTCCTTCTGAGACTCAGCGATTCCTTTCATGTCGGGTAGTCACAGAATAGCTAAGTCATAAGGCTTTATGAATATGGGACCCACTTCTTAGTCGGGTGATCGTGATAGATTCTCAGCGGTTAAGAAAATGTCTTCAGACTCTGTGATTACCTTTTGTTGCTCTGTCGCCAGATCAGTCAAAGTTGACAGTTAAGCAATGTCTTCAGTCGCGTGGTCTTGGAATGGGACAGTGGTTAAGAGATTTTAGCTCAGACTTTGTGACTAACCATCTGTGGTTTCAGTAATGTGTAGTCCGGATGTCGCCAAAACAAGATGGTGACCTAGTTCTTCAGTATGCATCAAGTGAGCTAATGATTGTGTGACATCTGTCAGAAGGTGAGTGGATATAAAAGATTTGTCAGGTTGTCACCAGAAGGAGAAATTGGATTCAGCAACTTCGAGACTAAGGTGCTTTGCCTTATGTCGTGATGTCTGGAAATGATTTAAGGGCAGGAAGAAACATTGAGCGATTAAATGACGGCCGTCAGATGAAAGAATCAGAAGATCCAACGGTGGTCACGAAGTCTGAAGAAGAAAAGTTCCCTAAGAGAAAAGTCCTCCCGACTTGGTGATTAAGGTCTGTCACGCAGTCGTCAGAAGTGAAAAAGGGCGCTTATGACCTGTTAAGGTAAGATTGAAAATTAAGGACTTATATCCCTTGACTTGGCGACTAAGCATTGTCGCGTAGTCTTGAAACAGAAATTAAGCCTTTGGTGACAAGGAGATAACCGTGATGGTTAAGGGTAACGACTAGTCGCAAGGTCTCAGAATCAATGACGAGTTAATGTTAACTGTGCACGACTTTGATTTTAGTTGTGTCGCATGATCGCCAGATTGTAACTCAGGTCAGCCAAAGGTTAAGAATGCACATTGTCACCAAGTCTTGAGATGGAACCATGGTTAGTGACAGAGGCCCGCGACAAAGAGATTTAATGCAGTCGCTCAGTCACCAGTCAATGAAGGTGAAAGAAAAGTCCGCTCGCGAATTAGCAACCAGTAAAAAAAAAAACATATGTCATCGCTCACCCGCTCAAAATCCAAAAGCCAGTTTAAATAGCTCACAAGTATGCGATGATGGAATGTCTGAGAAGTAAGATGCATAGTCGCTCAGACGCCGAGACTCAGGTGATATGAAATGTTAACTCGCGAGTGTGCGACTGGTTAAAGATGAAGAAAGTATCGCTCACTCGTAGAAGATGAAAAGTGGAGCAAGGATGGATGGCGAGTATGTGATCAAGTGAATAGCAGGAGTGCGTCGCTCACTCGCAAGGATCTTTCTAGAAATGAAGAAACAGCAAACAGAGCACAGCATGGTGCAAAACAGAAAAGAGATAGGGCTAAATATGTGTTTGAGGCCAGAGCTGCCATGGATGCCAGGTGAGGTGGAAGCTGTTGCCTTTTGATTGGCCTACCATCAAAGAAGAATAGATGGGAAGAAAAAAGGATGAATTAGATATGGTTAAGCCACGAAAAACAAACCGTGTTAATCAGCTGCCACCTATGTCCGGTTGCAGAATTCTATTGTACAGTTGTTGAAAACGGTTGAGTTATCCTTCCCAGATGTCTGTAGCTTGTTGTATCCTTGTGCTATAAAAGGATCCCAAGACTACTGGTACAAGGATGGTCATTTTTCTGTCTGAGAATACTACTAAGTCAATTGTAAATCTTGGTTTTGAGAACCAATATATCTGGTTTTTCTGGAGAAATCTCTGTTGAATGTTGTAACTGATGATGACCTTTGAATGA
>MU226928.1:244177-256620 GCA_018584345.1 Thuja plicata | reverse complement strand
CTCAAAGTGAAGGAGGTCTCAAGACCTTGTTACTATTGTCCTATTCTATGCTTGATCAGTGTCAGGGATAAATAGAGTGAACCCTCTGGGGATTATTTTTATGACAGCAAGAAAAAGGAACAACAGAGCCAACCCTGTTAAAGGTTACAAACACACTGTTAAATGCGACCTTGTTATAGGATTTAAATAGAATAGTTTGTCACTTGATATCTAGCATCTCTATGCTATCTTTATGACCAAACCCAGTGTAGTTTTTCACTTGATATCTAGAATCTCTATGCTATCTTCATGACCAAACCTTTTGATACTCCTTAGGATGTATCTCAATATATAAAGGATTGTTAAGTCCTGCTCGGTTAACAGACTTTCTAATCCAATGGTTAAATTGAAACAATATATGATCTGTTCACATATACAACTATACTTTGCAGATTTTCAGATCTATTGTAAGCTCATAATACCTTCCTTATCAATGTATCTTTTCAATACCTTTACTCCACTTCTTTTTTCTTGGTGATGTGCTTCTCTATTGCTTAGTGTCCGCAGAAATCTTTTGCTCTTTCATCAACTTGATTGATCAGGACTATATGAAGTTGTTCTTCACCAGTTTCTCTCTTGTACCTTCTTCTCTATTCACCCCTAATTCATAATGAATTATCTTGTCTCTTTATAGACATTATTTCACCATTTCTCAATCCTTGACTTTCTTTTTGTTGGCGTGATCTACAATTCTAGCTAATCTTGCTTTAAAACTATACTTCAATTTTATCCCGTAGATTTCTCTTAGACAACTGGAATAAAATAGATTTAAATCTCTTTCTTATCTTTGGCTTTAACTTGTCGATGAAAAAATATTAACAACCAGTTAAATCTATCTTTATCTCTTGCCAACTAAGTCTTTTGTCATTTTTGAACTTTAGCTCTTTTCGGTGTTTAACTCCTTGTTAGCTCAGTCAACACTTCAGTTCTCCTCGAGCATCTCCATTGGGGTTGTCTGTCTGTCAAGGTTGTCTGTCTATGGGGTAACATTGTGATTCTTCTCATCGGTAATTCTTGCGATTCTACTCGTCAGTAATGCTTGCTCAGGTTTCATGCTCGAGTATCACTGTGACTTTCGTCTCGGGGTTCTCTGTCTGTCAGGGTGCACTTCCCCTCAGTTTTTCTTGTCACTTAGTGAATACTGATCTTTTATGAATTACTGAAAGCATAAACTTTATCTTTCTAGTTCTCTGAAGTCTTTGAAACTTTGTATATAACCAATTAGATTATATCAAGTTGACATCAATGAAAATACAATACATTAAATAATTTAATGTCTTGCATTAACTTTCTGCAGCTTGGTGATCATCAACTTAACATCTTCAAACATCCAATTAGTTATAGTTCATAAAATTACTGAACAACAATAAATAAATTATGTGATTACCGATCAATGTTAATAAAGTAAAGTGGAAAGAAAATTAATAATCCACAACATTCATGCACATTGACACATAAATTTTTAACGTGGAAACCCTGCTAAGGGAAAAACCATCTAGAACCGGTAACCCAAAATATTTCACTCTTCTAAAGTGAGCTCGGTGAAGAGCCAACCTTGTTAAAGGTTATAATGAACATTGTTAAATGTGACATGGTTAGAGGATTTAAAACTAACAGTTCTCTCTTGACCATGCATTCACTATGGGGTTAACAAGAAAACACTCAACATTCATTATAATGCCATAATAAAGACTTTCACATCCTACTCAGTTAAGAGATTTATCTGTAACAATGGTAAAACTGATACAGTAATGATCTGATTCAAATACAACTCTATTTTGCAGATTTTCAGATCTATGCTAAGTACATAATACCTCTAATAAATTTGTTCACTTTAGTTCATCTCAATCTTCATACTTTGTTATGATCGGTAATGCTTTTTCCTCTATTGCTCGGTGATGTCTGCAGAAAATGTTCAGTTCTATCTTTAACCAGTTTGATCAGCCATGCATAAACTTCGCATGTGCACATCAGGTGTGATTCAAAATGAATCTCTTGTCTCTTATATAGACATCATAACTCATTTAATTTCCATCCTTTATATTTTTCCGCTTAATCTCCATCATTGATTTTTCCACTTAAACCATCCTTGGTAGTTGTGTTAAAAATATGTTTCAATATTTTTCGTCTGATCTTCCTTGAATTTTCATAACCATTTGATCAACATAAAAAACTTTATCATTTACCTCAGAATCATCAATTCTGAGCTCAACATTCTAGTCGGCCTTGGTTTGATTAAATTTCTTGGTCAATACCATGTGTCGGTGATCCCTAGCTCGGTTATCATTGTGCTTGGTATACACTTTGTTTTACTTGGTGTTCACTATCTCTTTTTGTATATAGAACTCTTCATTTATTTACCACATAAACTCTTTTATTCTAGATCTTCAATCCACAATAGATGTTTGTCACCATAATGATACTCAAATAAGTTGACATCAATGACAATACATTGACTGATAATGTTTATCATCACATCTGTAACTCGGATGACTATCAACAAATGAATTCAAACATACAATTTGGCATTGATTGCAACACAATATGAAATATGCAGTATAAAAATGCCATAGAAATACCAAACTTCTATTCTACAACTGCAAAAATTTTGTAGCTCTTCCTAGCTTGAATATATTAACTATTTCAGCATTAGAAACTCACCATGCAGACTCTCCCTGTAGATTTGACTATTCTGTTCTTGAATCTCTCTATAGATAGATATTTCTCTTCCTTTCTCTTTTCTCCCTTTAGTGGATAGATATTTCATTGATCATTCTCTCCCTTCAACATCAATGCCAAAAATAAATATGCAGCTCTTAAGTATCCAAAAACAATATCTCTGGTGTTCGGTATAGTAGGTACCTTGCAGTGTACTGATATGTCTGTGTCAGTCCAGTTCAACTTTTCATCAACATGATTGATACTCTGATTTCATGTAGGTTGATGCAACCTCCTAGTCAGCTTAGTGACCAATAGACAAGGGACTAACTCCTAGTCTACCTCTCAAGTATTCAAATGTATTCTTCGGTAAGGGTTTGGTGAATATGTCTGCAAGTTGTTCTTTTGATTGTACATATTCTAGTATCACTTGTTTATCTTGTACTTGTTCCCTCAAGTAGTGATATTTGATAGATATATGCTTTGTTTTTGCATGCATTACAGGGTTCTTTGAAATATTTATTGCACTTGTATTATCACAGTAAATTATCATTGGGTCAGTGATCTCTTCATTCATGCCTTTCAAAAGTTGTTTGATCCATGCTATGTTCAAACAATTTGCAGCAGTAACAACATATTCTGCTTCTGTAGCTGATTGAGATATGCATCCTTGCTTCTTACTTATCCAAGTAACTAATATTTCTCCTATAAAGAATGCTCCACCAGTAGTTCTCTTTCTATAATCAATGTTCCCAGCCCAATCAACATCAGTATAAAATTTTAGTTCAAACTTTCCTTCCCTTTGTACCATAGTCCATAATCGATAGTGTTCTTCACATATCTAAAAATTATTTTTACAGAAGTCATATGTGATTCTCTGGGATTAGCATAAAATATTGCAACAATTCCAACTATGTGTGCTATGTCTGGTCTTGTGTGTACAACATACATCAACTTTTCAATCATAGATCTATACAAAGTTTGATTTACCTTAGGTTTCTTGTCTTCTTTTGTCAATTTGCATCCTGTCACCATAGGTGTTCCGACTGGTTTTGATTCTTCCATTTTGAATGTCTTCAGTACTTCCTTGATGTATTTTTATTGAGTAATATAGATAACTGTAGTCTATTGTAAAATTTGCAAGCCAAGAAAAAATTTGATCTCTCCAAACATTGACATTTCAAATTCTTTCCTCATTTTATCAGTAAATGAAGTGCATAGGTTATCATTACCTCCAAATATAATATCATCAACAAAAATTTAAGCAATAAGAGTATTATCATGATTTCCTCCTTTCAAATACAAATTGTTTTTATCACTTTTTCTAATAAATCCAATACTTATAAGATAGGAGTGTAGTCTTTCATACCATGCTCTCGGTGCTTGTTTCAATCCATATAAAGCTTTGTGTAACTTACATTCCATGTTTTTCTGATCAGGATCAACAAATCCTTCAGGTTGCTTAATGTATACCTCTTCTTCCAGTATTTCATTGAAAAATGCAGACTTAACATCCATCTGATATAATTTGAATCCTTTATATGCAACATATGCAAGTAATATTCTAACTCCTTCAAGTCTAGCAATGGGTGAAAAACTTTCTCCATAGTCCATCCCTTCTTCTTGTTCATACCCTTTGCAAACTAATCTTGCTTTATTTCTGGTTACATCTCCATTCTCATTCAATTTGTTTCTGAATATCCATTTTGTGCCAATGACATTTTTATCACTCGGTCTCGATACTAATGTCCATGTCTTTTTTTTCTGTATCTACTCAATTTCCTCATTCATTGCAGTACTCCATTCTTCATTTTCTAATGCATCTCTAACATTCTTAGGTTTAAATTCAAAAATTAAACATGTGTTGTCTTTCAACTTACTTCTTGTCATTATGCACTCTTTTATCTCCAATAATCTGATTCCATGGATGATGTCTTCTCACATGTTTAGCAAGTATAGGTTCAATTCTTTGTTCTTCATTATCTTCTCCTATAGGTTCATTGTGTTCTTGTTCATGATCTTTAGTTTCATCATTTTTTTGATTCTCAATATGTGCTTGTTGTTGCCCGATGACATCACCATGTTGCATGGTAAAATTAGGCATATGCATTAGTATAGTATCAGGTTCTTCCATGTAGACAAATCTACTGCAATCTTTTGGTTCTTTGGTGCTTTCCTCATCATTCTTCTCAGAAAATTCATCAACTCTCACATTTTCACTTTTAATGATTTTGTTAGAAGTCTTGTTCAAACATTTGTAAGCTTTACTCTTAGTAGAATATCCAAGAAATATTCCTTCATCACTTTTTGAATCAAATTTACCATTTTGATCATCTTTAAGAATATAACAACAACTTCCAAATATTCTAAAATAGGTCACATTAAGTGTATAACCATACCATAGCTCATAAGGTGTTTTGTTTGTATCTTTCTTTAGTTGTACTCAGTTCAGTGTGTATACAATAGTACTAACTACCTCTCTCTAGTAGGTTTATGCAACATTCTTTTCAATCATCAGTGTTCTAGCACAATCTACAATTGATCTATTCCTTCTTTCAACAATTTCATTCTATTGGGGTGTCCTCGGTGCAAAAATCTATATTTTGATTCCATAATCATTACAAAAGTTAGTGAAATCATCAGAAATAAATGCACCTCCTCTATCAGATCTCAAACACTTCAGTTCTCTACCAGTTTCTTTTTCCACTTTATCTTTGTACCGTTTAAACATCTTAAATGCTTCAATTTTTTCTTTTAGGAACATGACAATCATCATTCTAGTGTAGTCATCAACAAATAAAATAAAGTATATGTCCCCATAATAGCTCTATGTTCTCATTGGTCCACATAGGTCTGTATGAACTATCTCCAAAATATCATTAGATGAAAAATTCTTGCTCTTAAATCTAGATTTTGACATCTTTCCCATTTGACAATTCTTGCACATTACATGGTCTCGTTTAGATAAGCTCGGTAAGCCTCTAACTTTTATTTTCTTGCTAATCTTAACCATGTTGTCAAAATTTACATGAAAAAGCCTTTTATGCCATAATCATATATCTTCATTCTTTTCCAATAAGCAAGTAGTTTCAGAAGTGTCAAGATATATTAGGTTACCTTTTGATTGTTCACCGGTATCGATCAACTTTCATGTTCCATCATAGATTCTGGCTTTTCTATTTTCAAATGAAACTCGGTGACCTGTGTTATTCAGCTATGAAATAATCAATAGATTATAATTTATTCCTTTCACCCAATATGAATTCTCACATTTGATATGATTATTCATCATAATAGTACCTTTTCCTTTCACTTGACAAGGTGTATCATTTCCCATTCTAACAGATCCACCATCATAATGTTCAAGAAATTCACATTTTCCTTTATCTCTAGTCATATGATGTGTACATCCACTATCAATAACCTAAATTTCATGATTACTAACTTTAGAAATAAGATTTTTTTCTACATACCTTTCATCTTCATCTGAATCATCTTTCAAAGCTACAAACACTGTCTCAATATCTTCATCACTGTTAGAACCACTGTCATTATCTTTATCTTCAACAATGTAACAAGCCTTCTTGCCTTTATCTTTTTAATTTTGATTATCTCTTTTGTCATACTGTCAGTTGCTTATGTAGTCTTGGTCATCCTTTCTGTCATTAGATCTATCATTTCTTTCATCATTCTTTATGTTAGGGAATCTTGTAGCAAAATGGCCAATCTCTTTACAGTTAAAACATATCAAAGGTAGTTTGCCTTTATATCTTCATTTACCTTTGTGAAATCTTCTAACCATTAGTGATTCAAGTTCATCAAGTTCCTTATCATCACTATCACAGTCACTATTATTTTTTATTATGTGTTTGCTACTATATTTACCAATTTTCAAAGTAGACATAAATGCATATTCCATAGAAGGTACAACACTGTTGTCAAAATTATTCAGCTTAAAAGAAATCAATCTTCCAACAAGACTATCAACAGTAATATTATTTCCAGGTGCTGCTCTCATTTCATGTATTGCAGAGACTCTTATAGAATAAATAGGCAATAAAGTTCTAAGAATCTTACTCACAATAGTATCTTCATCAAAAGTTCCACCAACTTCTCAAATAGCATTCACAACTTCCTTAATTTGGGTACTATACTATGTTATGTTCTCTCCTTCTTTCATTCTCATATCATCAAATTTCCTCAGATACTTTCAGCTTTAGATCTCTGTACATTTGCATCTCCTCCATAAACTAGATTAATCTTATCCCACATCTGCTTGGCTGATGTACATGTCTTGTTATCTTTAAATTCAACATCGGTAAGTGAAGAAGCAATATCCACAATTATAACATTAGGTTCATGTTTCTCTTTCATCTGATTAACAGTCAAGGGTCTAGTAGGTAGAATGAATTCATTATCTAGGTATATTTCAATGTCCTCTCCAATCCCTAATAGGTATAGTCTCATCCTTATTTCCCATGTTGAGAAGTTCTCCTTGTTTAGCTTTGTTGTGTCTCTCTTATACATCTTGTGATATTTAGCTTAAGTCCTTCAAAATTTTCCTTCTAAGCACTGTATGCTCCAATACCAATTGGTAGAATAAATAAGAGGGGGGGGGGGGNGGGGTCAATCAGTTAGCTCCCAATTATCCTACAGTCCTAAATTCCCCCATATATATATATAAACAATTTCAAACATATAATTCAACTTGGTGAAATGTATTTTGTATGTTCTAGTTAATTATCGAATAACAGCAAATTAATACTGTATTACCGATCAATGTCAATAAAGTAAAGTGTAAAGAAAATTAATAATCCACAACATTCATGCACATTGACACATAGATTTTTAACGTGGAAACCCTGCTAAGGAAAAAACCATCTGGGACCGGTAACCCAAAATATTTCACTCTTCTGAAGTGAGCTCGGTGAAGGGCCAACCCTGTTAAAGGTTACAATGCACATTGCTAAATGTAACCTGGTTAGAGGATTTAAAACTAACAATTCTCTCTTGACCATGAATTTACTATGGGGTCAACATGAAAACACTCAACATTCATTAGAATGTCATAATAAATACTTTCACATCCTACTCGGTTAAGAGATTTATCTGTAACAATGGTTAAGCTGATACAATAATGATCTGATTCAAATACAACTCTGGTTTGTGGATTTTTCAGATCTATGCTAAGTACATAATACCTCTGATCAATTTGTTCACTTCATTTCATCTCATTCTTCATACTTTGTTCTTCTTGGTAATGCTCTTTCCTCTACCGCTCGGTGATGTCTGCATAAAATGCTCAATTCTATCTTTAACCAATTTGATCAGTCATGCATAAACTTCGCATGTGCACATCAGGGGTGATTCAAAATGAATCTCTTGTATCTTATATAGACATCATAACTCATTTAATTTACATCCTTTAGATTTTTCCGCTTAATCTCCATCATTGATTTTGCCACTTAAACCATCCTCGACAATTGTGTTAAAAACATGTTTCAATCTTTGTCATCTGATCTTCCTTGAATTTTCATAACCGTTTGATCAACATAACAAAATTTATCATTTAACTCAGAATCATCAATTGTCAGCTCAACATTCTAGTCGTCCTTAGTTTGATTAAATTTCTTGGTCAATACCATGTTGTGTCGGCGATCCCTAGCTTGGTTATCACTATGCTCAGTATACACTATGTTTTACTCCGTGTTCACTGTCTCTCGGTGTATATAAAACTCTTCATTTACTGACCACATAAACTTTGTTTGTTCTATATCTTCAATCCATAATAGATTTTTGTCACCATAATAATACTCAAATATGTTGACATCAATGAGAATACATTAATTGATAATGTTTATCACCACATTTGTAACTCGATTGACTATCAACAAATAACTTCAAATATACAATCAGTTGTAGCTCATCATTAACTTCTCATTGAAATAAGAAATAGGTATACCTTATTGAGTTAACACTGCTCCAATTTCATTCCCACTTGCATCACAGTACACTTTAAATATCTTATTGAAATCTAGTAAAGCTAACATGGGTTGTTCAGTCTCCTTTTGTTTCAAAAATTCAAAACTCCTTTGTGCTCCATGTGTCCACTTAAATTATTTAATATCACCTCTCATTTTCTTAGTCATATTATTACAAACTGAACTAAAATTCCTAATAAACTTCATTTAATACCTATCCAATCCAATAAATGATCTTACTTATCCAACACTATCAAGTATAGATCAATCAATAATCACTCTAACCTTCTTAGTATCCATTTTCAAACTATCAACATATATCACAAAATCCAAGTACACTATCTCTTCTCTCATGAAAGAACATTTCTTGATATTTATGAACAACTTGTCTTCCCTTTATCTCTACAATACGTGTCTTAGATGCAACAAATGATCCTCCTTATTCTTACTAAAAATCAGAATTTCATCAAGGTAAAAAATCACAAACTTACCCAAGAATTTCTTCAACACTTCATTCATTAGCCTCATGAAAGTACTTGGTGCATTACTCAATCCAAAAGGCATCACCAACCATTTATGTAATCCTTCATTTTTCTTGAACATTATCTTTCATTCATCACCTTCTCTGATTCTAATCTGATGATTACCACTCTTCAAATCAATCTTTGTAAAATACTTCGCTCCACTCAAAAAATCAATTATGTCATCCATCCTAGGCAATGGAAACCTATACTTCACAATGATCCTATTAGTAGCTCTAAAATTAATACACATTATCCACTCTTCTTAAGTGCTAATACTATTGGTACTATAGAAAGACACAAATTTTCTCTGATGAAACCCTTCCTCAAAAATTCTTTCACTTGTCTATCTAATTCTGCATTCTCTGTAGGTGTCATTCAGTGTGCTTATTTATTAGGAAAACTATCTCTAGGGACTAGGTCCATGCAATGACTAATACTCCTCACAAGAGGCAATCCATCAAACTCATTTTATGAGATTATGTCTTCATATTCTGTCAGCAATTATTTTAATTCCATAGGATGTCCTCTTTCAGATTCCAAATAAGATTTCTTAGGAATCAAAGAATAACACATACTATCACTCTTCAACCCATCCAATAATTTGCTTCCTTCAACCAAATAAACTCTAACACTGGTAAAATTATCAATCTTAGGAGCCTCAACTAACGGTAACAATACTTGTTTCATCTCATTAGCCATAGTAGTATACTTATTCTTTCTTCCATCATGTAAATCTTGTCTATCATAATGCCATGGTCTACCTAACAAAACATGAAAAACATCCATAGGCATAATATCACAATGAACTTCATCATGATAAGACCCTATTTTAAATTTCACCAAACATTTTTCACTTACCATTACCTTATGATCATCCTTGATCCATGCAATTTGATAAGGTTTTGTGTGTTTCAACATTTGCAACTGTAACTTATTCACCAATTCCTCAGAAGTTAGGTTATCTAAACTACCACTATCAATGATCACTTTGCAACACCTTTCTTCAACTTTGCATCTTGTCTTAAACAAACTTCTTCTCATCATTAGATCTTGATCTGTTTCTTCATGATATAGGACTCTCCTTGCAATTAGGGCTTCTCCATACTTAGGTTGGTTCAAAGGTTCACTAGTCTCTTCTTCCACAAAAGGATTTTTTCCAATGTTCTCAGTTTTATTGCTTGTATTTCCTTGAGTGCATTCAAATGCCCGGTGTCCTTCAACACCACACTTAAAACAAGTTCCTCTAAACATTCTTCTATCATATTTCTTGTAACTATTGGATCCACCTCCTCTCTGAAATTTTTTGTCATCCCTTCGGTATGAGCTCTCTTCCTTTAATTATGTTTTTACTTTTTTTTTATCCAAATAAGACCTACCTCCTCCAAAATATATACCTCTCTGCGATATTCCACCTCTTCCTCTTTGTCCTTGTTCAATTTATCCTCAGCTTTCAGGGCATATTGATAATCTTCTTCTACACTTGGCAATTTAAACAAAATAATCTCATCTTGGATAGATGTCCCCAAACCATTAAGATATCTTGGAACCCTCTAAAAATCATCATATATGTGTCCATATCTAATATCCAACCTATAGAATTCCTTAGTATAACCTTTCACACTAAGACCTCTTTGCCTCAAATTTTGCAAATTCCTAAATAAACATAGTTGATAATCAACAGGTAAGAACTTAGCCTTCAATTTTTTCACCATTCAATCTCATGATCTGATTTTTTATTTGCCCCTTATCTATCTATCATTCTTTAAATGTTCTCACCATAAGGATGTATGTCCTCTCAACTTTGTGCAAGCATTTTTCACCTTCTTATATTTATTGGTACATTCATAATGAAAGTACTTCTCCATCTCTGTGAGCCAATCAAGTAATTCATCAGAACCTAAGTAACCATGAAATCAAGTGGAATTAAATGTGGTCTTTCATTAAATCTAGTTAGGTATTTTATGAATCTATCATGTCCTTGTTCAATTTTAGGTTCAGGATGCTCTTCACCTCTTTCGTCTAACTCTTCATTTGTTTCTTCCTCTTCATCACTTATATCTTCAACATGTCGACCTCTTCTCTAGGTCTTTTCAACAATATCTAATCTAGTTGCAATCTATCTCAACATATCCAACACAAATAGATTTTTATCTCTCCTTCCACCTCTAGTATTTCCTCTTCGAGCCATCATAACACAAGGCTTTTGCAAATGTGGCTAAGATCCTCACTCTGACATCCCACAAAAAATCAAATCAAGACTTTGCAAGCTCAGGAACCACAACCTGTAGCAATAAAATCATAAAATATGCTTTGATACCACTTGGTTCAGCCAAGGAAAGGAGGAACCTCAAATAAGTCAGTCCAATACTTTCAGTAAGATTCACACAGTGGAAACAACACAAATTATAGAGAGATGTGCCAAATCACCTTTTTTATTATCATATAGAAATCAAGTACAATGGATCTGCAACAAGCAATATTATATTCCAGCCATAAAGGCCTAATTATAGATAGAAATACCTACCAATCTCCTAGCTTCAAACTATATTCAAATTATCTTATTAGAGCTTCCCCATTAGGAACAATTTCATAAGCTTATAAAGCCTTCACAAGCATCAATTTGGCCTAGAAATATTGCATTTCCCAATAAGAAGAAAATGTATTATAAAATATAGGTCAGGTCCCAAAACATAAGAATTTATCTCAAATTAAAGAAACATGAATCATGATCCTTCAAGTAGGTCATCCATGAACATAACAACATTGAGAAATGAGCCATGAAGCTTCATCGATCGGTAAATTCTTTGAGAGATCAGAAAACATAGAATGAAGATGAAACATGAAGAATAATTAATTTCCAACAGGAATCTGCAAGATATCCTACACGAAGTAACCAAATGAGATGTCAAGCTAGAAGAAGGTTCAACATGATACCAGACACATGATGTAGGGTTCACGACTAAAAAAATCCAAACTGAAGGAATGTTGAAAGAAACTCAACAACAAACAAATTGGAAACAAACTATTTTTTGTTAATGCAAGATTTCCAAGATCCCAAGATGCTCCTGCATCGCTTTTCCTCTCTCACCCTCTCTCCCTCATCCCCTACCTCTCTTTCTCTTCTCCCTCTCTCTCTCCCTTACTCTCTATTTATTTCCCTAAATCCTAAACCCTATTACCATAATCCTTAAACCTTAAATCAACTCTCTCTCTCTCTCTCTCTCTCTCTCTCTCTATATAT
>MU226928.1:167770-198333 GCA_018584345.1 Thuja plicata | reverse complement strand
TTCCATGTGAAAGGACACTTATGTGTCAATAATTCATTCTTTTATTTTAATAATCTTTTCTTATTTGTCTCAATTGGAGAATGAAGAGACAACTATTTCTTTTCAAGAAACTCTTCATCCTCTTTCCATGGTCTTCTATAAATCGGACCTCTTTTTCTTCATTAAAGAGGACTTTTGTTTTGAGCATCATTACTATAGGAAAATTCTCTTTGATTTTCATGCTTTAAGCTTATTTTGTTGCATAATTAGTATAATTTCAAATTGGAATTGAATATTGTTTAGCTTTCATTTATGATCTACTTATAAGGCTAACAATTCAATTTTGTACTTTGAAGCTTTCTAGATTCATTTGCTAATTCAATTCTAGCTTAAAAGTATTTCTTCCATAGATTACAAGCACTTTCATCTCTAGATTAGGAGCATTTGATTTTCTTAGCTTAATTGCATTTTGTTTCCATAGCTTAATTGCAATTCATCTTCATAGCTTAATCATGTCTCAATTCATAGATTAAGAGCACTTTTTCATAAAATAGTTGCATATTTCTCATTGATTATGGCTTTCTTCATTTTCTTGCACTATTAAATCCTCCATGTTAGCAATGGTCAGGTTGTTGTCTCTCATTCTGAGGGTAAACTTCAACATCCACATCTAATTAGGAGGCAACAGGTTGCTTCAATCGCTTTTGCAGAGCAAACAATTCATGTTTGTCTTTGTGAATTCATCGATTATGTAAGGACTATATTGTGTTTGTGTTGAATTAAGAGGTCCACATTCAGCATACAACAAGTATAAGTTAGTATAGTGCAATTCCATACTTACTTGTTCATCTTAGGTAGGGATGGTGATGTCACCAGATCCATTTGATAAGGTTTCACAAATTGTATTGCTTGCTCCAGCATCATCAGTGTTTGTAGTTGTCCTCCACATTTTGTTTCTCATCTTCCGAGTGTCTATAATGGTATTTCCATTGGCAAAAGTGCTTCTCTCTATCACTTGGTCTTTGCATTCCTTGCTTAGATGACCAACTTTATGACAGTGTAAACATGCCATATTGGGGTTAGTCCAGCTCCAAGACTTTCTCATCTATTTTATCATGCAATTTTCTGCTATGTGTGCATATCTACCACATGATGTGTATTTTTTCCATGTATTGTAATCCCAAACATATGAGTTACCAACTCTTTTTGGTTGATAAGAATTTTCATTTTATTTAGGCTTCCATGCTTGCTTTTTCTTCTTCCTGCATTCAACAGATGTGTGCCCATGCATTTTGCAAGTAGGAAAATATTTGTCCATGTAGGTTTCCTTCTTTGGTTGTTTCATCTCAGATTTACATTTGTATGCTTTATGTCCTTTCTTGTTACATTTATAACAATTTCCTATGAATGAAGATGAGGATTTAGGAATACCTTTCATTTTGCTCCCGCAAAAATTTGATGTGTGGCCTGGTTTTCCACAGTGATTGCATGACTTCTTTCTTGGTCTTGGATTTGTGTAGACATTCTTTGGATCAGCTTGGTGTGGTGATTCTCCATTCTCAATATACCCTAGTTCGGTATTTTTGTTGACTCTTCTTTATCCATCTAGAAAATCATCCATCCTTTTAGTGATTTCTTCATCTCTCTTGATCATGTCATTGTGTTGTTGCTGAATTCTCACTTCATGTTTTAGTCTTTCATTTTCTTCTCTTAGCTCACTAATAGCTTCCAGCTTTCCATTCAGTTCTATGTTTATTTGGTTTGCCTCCCAACTCATAAGAATAATCTGATTGGTGATCTCATGATGATGTTCAGTAAGTCTTTGTATTTTTTACTCTTTCTCTAGTAGCTTTTTAGTGATCATCCTCTTGTCATCAATTTATTGTGTTCTCTCTTGCTTAGCTTGTCTAGCATTATTCATAACCTCAATCATTATTACCATCTATGTCTCTTGACCGATTTTTAGTGATTTTACTTGTCTAATCAGATGTTGATTTATTTCATTTAGGCTTGTAATGCTTCCTTCAGATGTAGATGATGTGTTTCTTGATGTAGATCCTGAAGACTCAAATAAATCAGGTATCTCTTCTTGATGATAGTCTATTTCATTACAGTGAGATGTCATAATCTTTCTTTCATCCAGTAGTTGTCTCATCTTGACTCTAGCTTCTTTATATTTCTCATAGAAGATTTGTATCTCTAACTTCTGATTCTCAATACTCTTTTCTAGCTTGTACCTTTCCATTGTATGATCTTTTCTCTTAAGTCTTTAAAATTTTCTAAATAAGAGATCTATCTCTAATACCAAGTGTTGGATATAATGGAATGGTGTGTACTGAGAGGGGAGGGGTGAATCATTACCCTCAAAACTTTTATCACTTAACCTTTATCCTTTTAGTAATAAATGTATTACCAACCATATATGCTATTCTATCTTTGTGTATGTTATCAAATCATAAATCCAATCAGCATGTAAACATTCATAGAAAAATTCATGAAATATATTGACACATAACACAAGATTTGGTAATGCAAAAAGCCCCTGTTAGAAGGTAAAAACTACGATGGGGATGAAACCCACAAAGCTTCACTATCTGCAGAATGGAAGGGGCTGATTAAGGCTTACAATTTTGATCACTTCTAATTATCTACCCTATTAGGAGTATCATGTGGAGACTGGTTAAGGTCTACTCTATTAAGAGCTTTAGCAACACTGCTTAGTGTTCACTCGGTTAAGAGATTTACAAAGGATTGTTTTTTATTAAGGTAAAAACAGGTTTTGAAAGGTACCCAAAACCTTTTACAAAAGGATATTAGAGATAATCAATGAGAACCCTTACAAACATGATATACCTGCTACGAGAAAAAGAGAAGGACCCAAACAAACAACCCAAAACCCAAGGAAGTAGAAAACCAGACAAAAAGGCACAGTTACCAGCAAAAAACTAGCAAACCTTCCAGCGTAGCTCCCTGCTTAATGCATTTTTTCATAGGCTTCCTTAGCCTCTTTCTGCATGTTTTCCATCAATTCAAAAGACTCCTTTAGCTTTAGCATCTCATTAGGAATCTCTGGAACTTTTCTTTTGACACCTCTACGAGTTCTAGAGCTCGGGCCCAAATCCACCTTTCTCAAGGATTTCTTCTATTTTCTACACTTGTTAAAATGTAGTCAAAAATATTCAATGAACTGAGTATATGCAATCCACAATTTTTGATTACAGATCCAATAAAGATTACATGTATATTTATCACCTATTATGATTGATCAATACCTCTATTCTTCCCGGTAGCCTTGGTTCTTGTTCTTGATAACTGATTTCATCTTTGGTTGTTCTTCTACATAAAACTCTTAGTCTGATCCATAGATGTGCTTCTTGGCTACAATCATCATCACACACATGTGTTCTGATAGATTACATATCTATTTACACAATGAGTTTGACCTAAATGAGTTTCACCAATTACAATGATAACTCTATGATCAAAGGTTTACAACTTGACCTTGATCTCCTAGTTTACATGTTTCTAATAAGTTAGACTAATTAAAACAATTGCAATTACATTGCTTGTTCCTCAAGAAATGGATTTAAAGCTAAATATAAAACACAATTTTTTTATCTGACGTGGAAGTCAGATCCACATTTCTTGGAATTCTAATTGTCTCTAGGTAGACTAGTGCTCAGGTTGCTCTATAGTCTGTCGGGTTCCTTTGTCATCTATTTTGTCAGGTTGCACAGTAATCTTCTTGCCAGGTTCATCTATCGGGTTTGGTCTTGTAACATTTTCGGGTTGCACCGTGTCATCAGGTTCCTTTGAACTTGTCTGTCGGGTTGCACTAAACCTGAATTTTGGTGTTGGTGTTACCGACGGTTCCAAGACTGTTTTTCCTTTCATAGTAATGGAAAAATATGTCTTCAGAGTCTACAAAGATAATTATAATTATGAGAAGTAATATTTTAGATTTTCACTTTAGGTACATGTGCCATACCAAGTAGACTAAAGGTTAGCTTCAAACATAAAATACTAAAGTTTCTTAACCAAAAGGTACACCCTTCAAAGTCCTACAAAGCTTAAAGTGCAGAAGATACCTTCTTTAAGAATATTATTGTTTGTTGGCCAAATCTGTTGCTCAACCTAATTATAAAAAATTACACATTCTTAAGGTTTTTTAATCTGTTAATTTGGGAACCAATAGATTGGTGACTCAGCCAAGAAAGATCAGAAAAAGACTCTTCTTGTGGAAGGAATCCAGAAGGCATTGCAATTATTCCTCTTAAAACAGAAGAGGAGGTGATTCTTATAAAAAAAAATATAGAAGTATATGAATGAAATCAAAATAACTTTCCAATCTAAAAAACTAGCCATAGAAATTTGAGTTTACAGGTCTCAAAGTCTCAATCGTGTATGTTTGGAAGGATATCTCTGAGACAAGGACATCCTATTGAACATTTGGAACTAAATCATAAGAGAAACAAAACTAAACAAAACAAGAAAACAAAGGATTGTGGTCCAAATAACAACACAATGGGATCTTAAAAGGAAAGGAGGTTTTCCAATAGAGAAGAAGGACTATACAAATTTTTTAATGATGAATATGGTTTTCCCATACAGGAAATGCTCATAGAATAACAGAAGAGAAAATGAGTTTGACTCGTGTTGATAGAGCCTACAATGAAAGAATAAGTAGAAGTCAATGGAAGGAGGCTCATCATCATTCCAGAATATAGAAGACACTAAATTATCCTCTTGGATTTGATTCTCTAGGAACATCAAGTAAATACTAAGAAGATACTAAAATAAATGAGGCCAATTTAGATGAGCAAAGGGAACGCACTGAACAACTATTTTAAGACCAATTACAAGATTTGATTTCCACAGTAAATAAGTTGAAAATAATTGAGAAAAATTAGGGATTACCTGAAGAAATATTAAATACCATAAATAAATTAGGTATACCAAATAACCTTAATGGACCAACTACTAACAATTTTGCCCCTATGAAAAATTTGCAGGGATGATCAGGAAGGAAAAAGACTTTCTCAGATTGACATGCCAAGGAGGCAAATTGAAGTTCCAAATTAGTCTGTAGGAGAGACAGGTGGAAATAACCAAGGTTTTAATAGACCTTATGACAACCCTCTATATAATGGCTATAACCAAAATCTGATGCAATGTGGATATCTACAGTATCAACCCCCCCCCTCCCTTAATAATTTTAATCATCAATTCCATAAAGGATATCAATATCAAGCATACCGATGTGATCATCTTGGTCAACCAGCTTACCATACATACTATCAATCATGTCATGCACAAATACCCCCTCATAATCATCAAATAATAGTATATATCAAAACCAATATCAATATGACCTTTGAAAACAAGGACAATAGTACAAAACATATAAAAGACAAAATGCCTTTACATGAGGTCCCATTAATGTAGACATGTACATACAAATGGATTGCACAGGGATAAGAGGGTATCCACATGACATAACTAATGAAATAATAAAAAAATTTCCTAAATTCATGATAAATAGTGTCATAACTAGAGAAATTCATTTCAAGGCATTTGAAACTATGATGGATAACTTCGAGGTTGAACATGAAGACATATTCATGAAGTTATTTATGCAGCCTCTCACAGAAGATGCAAGAGATTGGTATAAAATGTTACTATATGATTTAATCAACTCTTGGCATGAATTTAGGATGATATTCCTTAAGATATATGGAGATCATACAGACCCAAAGTTTTCCCTACACGAAATCACAAATATTCAAAAGGGGTTAAATGAGTCAGTAGTAAATTTTAACAGAAAAATTTAATAAGTTTCTTAATAGAATCCCCCCCCACACACACACACACACCTTAAGCCCATTTACCAAATGAGTTTGGTCTTTTACATTGATTCCTTTGATCCTAATATAGGATATGAGATGAAAAAAAACCATCCTACTTTGGTAGATGCTTTTAAAGTAGCTCAAAGTATTGAGAACAACATGCGTGCTTCAGGAAAGGTGGGAAGAAGAGATGATGTAAAGCTATTTCATAACCCAATGACACAAAATAAACAACCTAAATAAGAGGAAAAATTTTAATAGGTCATGAATGTCTTAAAGGATTTTTCACAAAGAGTGGGAAGGGATGAAAGACTATAATTCCATAGGAATAATAGACCCGGGCTACACAAAATGCCTAACAATACAAATTGGAAGGATGGAAAACCAAAGAAAAAAATTAGAGGGATAATAGAGATCTCTCAGACCCCTTGAGAAGACAAGGAAACCATACGATGGAAGAAACCTATGGTACCTAGCTTGTAGTTTACCCCATTCCCCAGTGTAGTGTTTTATGGCCTAAAGTTTGCAAGAAGGAGATGCAAAGTATGAGGAATTTAATGGATATCAAACTATACACATGATTTGTTTTGAATAATATGATTCATCAAATGATGGGCATGACCTTGATGTGAGTACTCGAAGACATAACCAATGATGCTACATGCAACAAGTATTTTTGGACTATGAAGGAGATGATATAGCAGGTGAAAATAGTAGCTCAAATGAAATCAGACTCAAAAGGCCCTCAATAGAAGAAATGAAGGCCCTAATTATTGTCATTGTTTCCCAAGCAAGGAGTAAATATCATCTAAAATTAGAGTGGTAAACTCAAATTAAGGAAAAACTACAGTATGTTTGACAAAGAAAATACCTCAAAACATTAAAAAAAAAAAAAGAAAAACATAAACCAGAAAGAAAACAACATAATGAAGTACCTATCCTCTCAAAACATGCTCCTAAAAAGGTATCTAATAAGATTGAGTTGGTCAAGCCAATGCAGACCCCCACTGCCCCATTATTTGATATTTTCAATGCCTTATCACAAATGAAGCTCTCTATCCCACTACTTGAGATGATGAAATTCCCCGAGTACAGGAAAAGTTCCATAACACTCATATCCAATGTTCCTAAGAATCAAGATAAATTTTGGGGTCTTGAAGCATCTAAGACATGAAATAGTAGTGAAGAAAGAGAAGAAGGTATAGAAGTATATTTGGGAAAAACATTGACAAAAAATCCATCGCAGGTAGATCCATTCTACTTGACCTTATAAATAAACAATAAACTTGTAAATAATTGTATGATTGATTTAGAGGAAACAATCAACATAATGCCTTTTGAGGCCATGAAAGAACTTGGACTATGGGTAGACACAACCTATGGTAAGTTCTATTTCATGGAAAATAGATTAGTCCTAGTAGTTTGAATCATGAAATATGTTGAGATTAAGATTGATGTATGCCTTGAAGATACATATAAAATAGACATCATTGTGGTTGATGTGACTCCCAATTATGGAATTCTTCTTTCTAGGCAATGGACAGGACTGGTAGGGGGTAATGTTCAATTAGATCTATCATATACATAAATACCAGTACATGGCAAGGAAGTTAAGGTTTAAAGAGAACATAGGGCGTCATAGATCATAGAAACTATGGACCCAAATCAAATGACATTTTTTTGTGACACCGAGATGGGTAGTTTTTTTGTCCAGCTTACTAAACCACAATTAAAAAGCACAGAATTAATCAATTTGTATGCTCAAAAAAACCAAGATCAATTATGGATAATGATCTTTTATGGAGTATGTAGAAAAGAAGGAAATGGTTCTGGAGTTGTATTCATCTCTTCTACTGGAAAATCATTCAAATATTCCTTTTTTATTGTCATTCGAGTGCACAAACAATGTGGTTGAATATGAGGCCCTTCTAATTGGATTAAATTTCAAAATTAAACATGGGATTAAGTTGATCAGTGTGTGGGGAGAATGAATAAATAATCTCACAAGTGAGGTCTAAATACTCATCAAAAAACAAGAGACCTAAATAGTACAAGAATGAAATATAGGACACCATTGAGTTGTTTGAAACTTTCTCAATATACTAGGTTGATAGATCAAAAAACATATGGCATATTTTTTGGAAAAAAATTTCCCTAACACAAGATGATATGACTTTAAGTGGCATCTTTGAGATTGAAGTTAAAACTAGGCAAGTTATTCATGATATTATATATAATTGGAAAGTCTTTGAAGATGATTTAGACCTGTTAAAATTCCTGCAATGCGTTGACTAGGATGAGTTCCAAGAGATATATTTTAATTTCTATGTTGAGAAGGCTGAAGGAAATGACACAAACTTTGGGGAGGAGGTAGTGCAACTAAAGACAAATAAGATTCTTGGAGACATAGTATCTTTGGAAAGGGTTTTTTATTGTGATGATAAGGTTGATAAGAAATTTGCACCAGTTAAAGAAGAAGATGTAGAGGAAATTAATCTTAGAACTGAAAATGGCCCTAGAAGGGTATAAATTGGAAAAAATATTTCTCCCAAGGTGAGAGAAATGTTGATAGCACTACTTAAGAAGTATAAGCATGTATTTTTTTGGTCATATGATGACCACAAAAACTATAGATAGGATCTAATTTAGCATGAGATTCTACTTAAACCAGATGCTAAACCCTTCAGATAGAAGTAGGGACCTATAAATCCAACCTTGGCACAAAAAATACAAGAAGAATTGATGAAGTTAAGAGATGGATGAATAATTAAAGCCATAAGGCATTTAAATTTGGTTTCAAACTTAGTTCTTGTACATAAGAAGAATTAGGATATTAGGTTGTGTTGATTTTATAAATTTGAACATCTCATCTCTAAAGGATAATTATCCATTACCAAATATGGATGCATTAATATAAAAGGTTAGCAGAAGTGAGCTTTTATCCATGATGGATGGATTTTCTAGAAATTCAAGGTCAAATAGTCTTAATAATACAAGATATCTTTCACTACACCTTGAGGGACATATGTATACGTCAGGATGTCATTCAGACTGACAAATGTTAGAGCAAAATTTCAACAAGCTATGGATGTGGTATTAAAATAATTGATAGATGTTATCATGGAAGTGTATCAAGGTTATCTAACTGCATGTTCCAAGAAAGAAGAAGATCATTGTGCTCACTAGGAGAGGATATTTCTGAAAGCACTAGAATATGGAATCTCTAAAACCCCCCAAAAATATCATTTTGTTGTTGAAGATGAGGGAACTAAGGATCTATCTTTTTAGATCATTCCAACATCCAACAATGGAATACCTTCCAAATACACACACATGCAAAAAAAATAACTAATCTAAATCACACATTCATGCTAATGGATTTCTAAATCTATCAAGGTCTTGTGCTCAATAATGGATGCTCTCAGAAGCGCATGCACAAGAAGCTATCAAGAACGAAGATTGAGAGATGAATGCAAAGATGAATATGCAAATATCAAAATAAGCTAAAATGTAAGAAATACTAAAATGCAAATGAATGATGTAAATAAGAATGGAGAGGGTTTTCAATGAGAAGGGGCATTGCTTAAATAGATGTCCCCAAGGTGAGAATTCTATATTAGGACGAATGTGGGATAAAATATTGGATAATGGAAGTGTAAATAGGCTTGTCCCACATGCATTAAGTGGATGCAACAAGTGGTGGTGGAATATGATAAATAGTAGGATATAGTGGATGTGAGAGGATTTTAGGAAAATGGATGAAATAATAATAGAATATATATTATTTAATGTATTTAATGGAGAAATATGAAGAATGGAATATTTTATTAGATGAATTAATGAGATAAGGGAATATGTATTTATATAATGGGAATGATATAAAATTGAAATGAACAGAATATTATTCAATGAAAATATGAATGAATAATAAGAATGAACCCAGCTGATTTATGTAAAATTGAGATTAATACAAGGACAATTTTATGTGTCTACATTTTGTCCCTCTTTGAAATAATGTAGCCTATTGCATTTTTTCAAAGAAAAAAAATTTCTTGCAAAAATTTTGTGATTGTTGATTTATGTCCCATTTTGAATGGGTATGGATGATAGGTATGCCCCCTCAAGAAATTGTGCAAGATATCTGTAGGAAAATCTCACTATATCATGGGGAAGATTTGATTTGATGTTGCATGATTGATTAAGCTGCAAGAAATGGTAAGATACTACACTATGAAAATGATAAGCTTGACACTTGATAAATATAACCGACCAATTGATGAAATGATGGGAATAATTAGGTAGAGTGAGTTGATTGGACTAGTTGATAGTTGATTGAACTGATTGCACTAGTTGATAGCCAATAAAGTTGATTAAACTAGTTGATAGTTGATTGTGTATATTAGGATTGATTTGCATCAATTTGATTGATTGTAGAAAGATAAGGTGATATTGATTTTGATTGATAGGCTAATACATGATAGATCAGTTGTAAGAGAATGCGATAATTGGAGAAAGATTAATTATAGGAAGATAAATTGTATATGGATGATGATTTTAAAGTAATGCCCCAGTATTTATGCTAGTTGATAAGATGATTGAGATTGATGTGAGCACAAGACAAGTTTATATAAGGATTGATTGATTGATCAAGGAGCAATGCAATTCCAAGAAGCAAGTTGATTGATTTGAAATTTGATTCAAGAGAGATATATTAGATGGATAAAGTGATTGAATGATCTCAATGTGACAAGGAAGAAGAAGAAAAGAATGAACATGGAGTGATGATGGAAGATATGATTGATGAAAGAAGAGATGAAGGGAGATGCAAATGATGAAAGAGGAAGTGCATGTGATAAGAATTCTTGTTCTTTTTAAGTTCTAATATCATCACCGAGCTTATTATGGAAAATGGATGAATTCATTTGGATATGTGTGAGACCCAAACGAATTGATATATCAATTGCATGAAAGAAAACACATCAGACGGTAAAGGGATTCCTTAGTTTGTATCATACCTTTGTGTCCTTGATGATCTTAGATGATCATGTCCTCAAACAAGTCATCATATTCCTAAAAAACATTCAACAAACAATAATCAAGTGAACAAGCCCCGTCATTACCTCTCTAGTTAAAGACATCTAAGAGATAAAATCTCTAGTCAGAAACATCCTGGAGAGACTAAAAGACTTGTCACCAACGCTAAAATGAAAACAATCAAAAGAAATAAACAAACAGGCATTATGTTTCATGCCAAAGTGATTCTTGTTCATAATTAATATTTTTTATTTAATAGGTTGATAGGATGTTTTTATGTTTTCTCAATTATAGTCTTGTCACGTCATGATTTCGCTGAAGTCCAAACTTGCAAGCTCAGTCGAAATGTTTATGCCTCCACAATGTTTATTAGATTTTTTCAGGACTTTTTAGGATTTTTAGGATTTTTCAAGATATTTTATGAAATTTTTATTTATTTAAGGAAATTTTATGATTTTATTTTTTATTTTTTACTTTTTTCCATAATTTTTAATATTTTTTAAGGAAATTTTATGATTTTTTTGAATTTTTCTCAAGACTTTTATAATTTTTTTAGATTTTTTCAGAACTTTTAATGATTTTTATAAAAAATTTCAATTTTTTTTTCCATAACCACTGATTCTAAAGAAAGATTTATTTGTTTTCCCCTAATGTCTAGCATGGAATAAGGAAAAATGAGAGGGATGAGTGAATTGATGGGAAAGAGATAGATAAGAAAATGATAGAGGAAGCATAAGTGATTTTCAAGTACTATCTCATCAAGGTTATCAAAGATAGGGATTCAGATATGGTAATGTAAATAAATGATGACATAAGATGGTGAAATGGCATGAAGGACACATGGTCCAAAGGAATGGACATGTCAAGAGGCTTTTGAAAATATATTTTTGCATTTTAATGTCCTTAGTTTTGATCAAGATCAAGGGGTCAGGATAGGACATAGATAGGATATTGATAGGATAAGTGAGATCAAAGGTGGTAAGGGATTATGGAGGAAGGAAATAATAAGGGATAGAGATAGAGGGTGCAGACAAGGATAAACAAATAAGATGCATGATATTGAGTAAGATCCTCAACCTTGTCAAGTTCCAAAGATGGAAAAGGGGATATGGATGCAGATAGGCTAAACAAGG
Source organism: Thuja plicata (assembly GCA_018584345.1). Classification (NCBI taxonomy): domain Eukaryota; kingdom Viridiplantae; phylum Streptophyta; class Pinopsida; order Cupressales; family Cupressaceae; genus Thuja; species Thuja plicata. The sequence goes on along the minus strand of MU226928.1, from coordinate 186,341 downwards.
GATGATGTGGATGAGGGATATAAATAGAATATGGAGGATAAGATATCATGCCTGAAAGTTTCCCCTAGTGTAGAGTGAAAAAGGATAATGGATTATGCATGATACCTATTGTAAAGGAAGAAAAATGTTTCTTTTGTTTTATTTAGTTTTATTAGGGTTTGATTGTGTATTTCCCTAACCTTTACATTTAAATTATGTTTGTATTGAAATGTTATTATAAGGAAGATAAGATGTTCCACCTTTATCCCCAAATGCACAAATGCAAGATCCAAGTTGATCAACCCAAAAGAGGGATTAATGCACAAATGAATCAACCATTTGGAAATGAGAGTAAAGAAGATCTTAAATTATGTTAATTGATAATGTAGATATGATATATGATAGTAATTAAAGAAATAGGAGAAATGTACTAACCTTAAATAATTACAGATCAAAGAATGATGTTTTCTAATGTCTGTACTCTATTTCTGGAAAAAATGAAGTATGATCTGGAACTAGAATGCAGAGACGAACAAAACCTAGAAATCATTTTCCGATATGACACCATCTTATGAAAAAGGTCAACCTTGACCCACAAATGTCAACCCTGACCCAATAATGTCAACCTTGACCTACAAAGGTCCAACAGAGAATCTGTTCGCGGAGTCCACAAGAAAGTTGAAAAGGGTATCCAGATCTTAGTCCAAATCCCCAGTCCTAAACCTGTACCTATAAGAAAAAGAGGTTTGTTTGTTGGGGGGGGGAGGGGTTTGCCTTGGTAAAACCCCAATTTATGAATTAACCTTGAAATCAATAAAGTATAGAATGCTAGCAAGTAGTAGAATTGAATCTAAGAATGAAGCTATGATATTTAATAGATATGCAATTGTAATTCAAATGTAAGTAAGTATGTAAGTATGAAAGTTTGGACTCAATAAAGACCATAAACCTCCATGATTTTATGCTTGGAATCCACCTTGAAGATAATGAATGAGTCTTGAGGATGCACAAAGGATCTTGAAGGAAGATCACACCACCATGATGGCTAGATCTAGGGTTTGAATGATGAATCTTGAATGTTTGAACCAAATCCCTTCAAAGGCTTGAAAAATTAAATCCTTGATCTTCAATGGAGAAATTGAATGCTTGAGAAGAATACTTGAACACCTTGGAAGCTTGAGAATAATGGATATTTGGTCACGATTAGAAGACTTTTTCTTGCTTAATATCGCTTATTACTTGATAATGGTTAGAGAAAATGAGAGGAGAAGGCTCCCTTTTATATGAAACTAGGGCACAATCTTCTAAGGAGGATGACATAGGATAATTAAATTCCCATTAAAGAATTTACCCCTAGGAGAGGACCTATATTAAATATAATTTAGGAATCACCACTTCGGAACCCGAAACAGCTGACCCGAAAGTGGGAAAATTGAATTTTGGATGACCCCCGACAGCCGACAAGCTCCCAAATTCAAAAGGGGGACCCTGGTTAGGGTCGAGGTCAACCCTGACCTAGGTCAAGGTCAAGGTTGACCTTGACCCAGGGGGCTAGAACCCCTGGAAAACATTCCAGGTGGGGTAAAAGGTGCCCGGAGAGGCCCAATCAGGGTCCTAAACAGGCACAGAAGCAGGAGATGATGCAGAAATGGAAAGATGATATGATGGAGGTCAAAAACATCCCCAAAGGAGGGCTAAACATTCTTATCATGGAAGTGCTTCCATTTTAAGATGATACACCTATTTACCAGGTTTTCATTATGGTACTTTCCCAAGGTCCCACCGAGGTGGTTTTCACACATGGATGAATTTATTTCTCTTTACTTTTTTCTTTTTTATTTTAATTTTTTTTTGCTTTTTCAGTTTTTCACTTTTTTTAAAATACTTTTTTTGGAAAAGAACAGATACGTGATAGGAAATGAAGAACTCAAGAATCTCATTCTTTTGATAGTTCCCCTTGAAAGATCTTCTATAATAGACCATGTCCATTTGAGGTATGCTCAAAGATGTTGATAGGGTGACAGTGAAGGGATATGAAATAATGAATACAATATATGGTAAGGCTTTATGCAAAGGATTGGATAAGGGGGATATAAGTATAGAATATAGGAATATTATAATGAATGAAGTATTGGAAAAATTTTGCAATATTATATGGAAAGGGTGACAAGATCAATGTTGGAACACACCTAGAAGGGTGGTGGACTAATGGAGGAAAAGTGGATTTGTGTGATATTTTGATAGAGAAAAGGATGTGTATTTTGGAAAGGATGATGAATATTTAGATGGATTATTTAAGGAAGCCTTAGGAATATTGAATGCCAAATTCAATTTTTCCTTAGTGTGCAAGTCTTTATGAGCGACTTGGGAATCCACATAACTTTTTATTTTTCTTTTCTTTGCAACTCTTTAGACATCATTTATTCAACAAGGGATTTACGAATCCACATTGATATTGATTTCTCTTTTGTATTTTGGATCAAATGTTTCTTTATTTTGACATTTCTATTATATTTGAGATGTTGATCCTTGAATGCATGTGGATTTGTAGACTTGTGTATTTTATGCTTGGCATCCAAATTACTTTTAAAGGAATTTGGATTCATGGATGGATATGGATAATATGCAGGTATTTTGGACAAGTTCATGTAGATAGATGGTTGGAAGGTACTCAAGGATGTGAGATTTTCTTGACCTTTACTTATGATAGGGTAAGAGAAAGGAGGGACGTAAGGACCCAAAATGGATGGAAGAGATGAAGGCTTAATTTTTTGGGTATAGGGACCCAAAATGTATTTGGAGGATGAAGAAGGTATATTATTGCATTTTAATGGAGGAATATAACATGTTGAAGGGATATCAACATCTTAAGTCTGAGATATGTATCGAAGGCCGTCATCATTAACATTTTATCTTATATCAAGGGGTTCATTACTAGCTTTGATAGGAATAATGGTAGCTTGAGGAGCGATGGTTGTTTTAGGATTATTAGGATCATAAAGGGGATTAGAGTAAATAAAGGGTTCTTGAGGTAGATATGGAGGATTATGACAAGGAGATGAAGGGATAATTTGATCTTAACTTGTAAGAGGATCATTTTCTTGTGTGTTTTTCTTTATATTTTCAATAGGACCATTAGAAGGGATGGAAGGAATATTGGGATCTTTCTTAGGGGGTGAATTAGGAATAGAACTTGTAAGGATATTTTTCCCTTGAGATGGAAAGGAATCATCATGGAATAAGTGAAAAGGTATGAAAGTATCATCATGATGTTCTAGGGATATGGGATCATGGTCAAAATTTGGACGAAGTTGAAGTGTTTCGGTATCTTGATCTTGATCTTTACGAATTATTTCTTCATTATTTGGATTATCCTCTTGACATGGATCCACTTGTAAGGAAAAGGTACAATTTTGGATATGCATGAGAGATTCTTGGAGGAATTCCATGTTTGATTCTGATAGAAAATCATTTTGAATAGGAATTTTTAGAGTGGGTATGATTGAAATTAAAGTGCATGGTGGTTTAGGTTCTAGGACTTTGAAAGCACGGGAAGTATTTGCATCAATAGTGGGATTAAATTGGATTTCTATAGTAGATAGTCCTTTAGGGCCAACATGAAAAGTGACATGATTGAGTTCATTATTTGAGGGAGATGATGTGGAGTGTTGTTGGAAATCTTTCTAAGTTGAAGGAATTGTGGGAGAGATGGAGGAAAATTGTGGGCCATTTATAGACATAGGTAAATAATTTTTATCATGCTTGGAAGTAGTCTTTTGTTCTTATTTATATGAACCATTAGGATTTTCAACTTCAATTACACCATCATCAATGAGTTCTTGGATATTATGTTTAAAATACATGCAATTTAAAGTATTATGCCTTTTTTTTCTATGATACACACAATGATTACTCAACCATGGATTTCCACATGTAGTTTCTTTAGGCAATGTAATAATATTATGCTCAATAAGCTCCTTTAAAGCCGATACAAGATATTTCCCTAAAGGTGTAAACTTTATATCCAAAGGATATTTAAGTTCACATGTATTTGTAGAAGAAATGCATTATTGTATATATTGGTAAAGGGGTCATGTTATCTTTCTTAAATTCCTAATTTTGATTCTCCACTAGTTGGTGTTCTACCTTGTATAATCATTTAAGCATTTTTTAAGTTTCACATTTTCATGATATCTCATTGGATTTTTCTATTGGACTTGGAGGTCATACAATTATCTCTTGAGATCTTGGATTATTTTGAGCCACAGAGGGCATGGGAATGTATGATAGTTTTTCTCTTTGACCTTGGAGAGGGGGATTCCAAATGATATGTGACTCAAGAAAAGTGACTTAAGTGAAAACTAATGATATGAATGAAATAAATGATGCAAAGAGTGTAATTATCAAGATATGAAAGGACCAAAGGTGTGAATAGGTGAGATAGTGATACTATGCAAGGATTAGGTGGAATAATGTGACTATGCAAGGACCTAAAAGATCAAAATTTTGAAATGATGTCCCAAGATATTTTGCAATGATTTGTGTTGAGAGAAAAGGTTCAATTTTTCAATGTCTATTTTGAAAAGTTTTAATTTTAAGTTTGATATTTATTTCCAATTGGAAATATATTTTTTTGAACACACATGCAAGACAAAATGGTTTTTTGATTCTTGCAATGAAATAAAAGCACATTCAAGTACAACCTAGGGCTGACCAAGACTATACTTGTTGAATTCCATTGCAATAAAATATCAAATTCAATTCGGATAGATAGAATCTTGGTAGCACTATATACCCTCCATGACACTCACTTCTTGGCTATACCAAGCTTTGAATTTATCAAGACCCAGAGATATCGATAAATTTTCAGTCTCAAAAAAGAGGGATACATGAGGGGTATCTTCGACATGCACATATCACAATGCCTAAGTCAACAAGTAGATGGATTTTTGATACTAAAATAATTGGTTTCTAGTAAAAATTTGGGGGAATGAAACATTATGAGCATCCAACAAGCCACTTAAATCTCTAACAAATCCTACAAGGGGTTTAGTGTATGCAAGGTACACTCCCTTTCAAATTGGCACTATATGGTAAGCGTTAATACCGGTTAGACTTGGCTTTGGCCTTGTCCTTCATTTTAATAGTTAATCAAATTAAAATAACTGGTTGAGGTTTTTCCCTTAGGGTGAGTACCTATTTTCCCACCAAGGTAGGCCTCTCTAAAAGATTAAAAAAAATTTTCTTGCACCCAAGATCCGTGAAGGCGATGGGAGAGGATACATTTATTCTATCTTGGGATTAAACACAAATAAAAAGTGTGCAAGTGTACCAGATACATAAAAAACTTGGGTTATTTTTAGTGCGCCAATAGAAGTGTGATCTATGCTAAAATAAAATAATCAATTTCAAAAATCACATTCATTGCACCCTGCATCAAACATCATTAGTAGTCTTTGCCAAACGTGTTGCACCAAATGTCATTAGTAGTTGCACTTTTCAAGTTCTTTGACAAATGAAGATAACCTACACAACTCGTCAGTCTACAAAAAGGATTAATATCAAAAATATCACTGAAAAATGTTACTCAAACTCACATTTTAATGATAACAAATTGTTTTAGTGGGGGATATCCACTCCAACTAATTCAGTACAATAACATGAAATAAAAAATGAGCATACAACGATCTAAATGAGAGGGGGTTTGATACCATCACAACTTATGCAATGCATGAAACTATCTATTTGTGTGGGGGTTTGTCACCATCATCGCTTATTTAAAAAATGAAATCGAACAAATATTAACAAAGCTAATCAATGTACTAACAATGCTAATTTAAATGCTAACAAAACAAATTTAACAAAATGAAAACCTAATCTAATTAACAAAACACTAACTAAATATAAGACAAATTATGATCCCTTTCTAGAAAAATAAAATTATTTTATGATTCTTTGAAATATGTGCAAGAAAAATGCAAACTCATCACCAAATCAATTTTTTTTTGTGTTTTTTACCTATTCAACAAGATCCATTTGTTTTGTTATAAAATAGGCCCCAAAATAAAAAATACAAAGAACAAACCCCTACTAAAAATCAGAGACCTTTCCAAAAATATAAATTTTTTTAAAAAATTCTTTGATTTGTGCCCTAGGGAGCCAAATTATTAAAATAGATCTATTTTTTAAAGATCTATTTTTGTGGAAATTATCGCTTATCAAAATTAAAAACACATATAATAGATACCCATTAGAATTTTAAGACCTATCTAGAACTGTAACTTTATCTAAAAAAGTCATCGATTTGCACCCATAATTGATTTTTTATGAAAAACCATAAAAAAATCTATATCACTCAAAAGCATTCATAAAAATCTAATTTTTGGAGTGTAGGCTACTGATATCATCATCCACCTGCAGTAAAAATGTCAAATAAAAAGTCAAATCCATTTGAAATATATGGCCAAATCATTGAACACCTTACGATTTGGTCCCACTGGGCATGCCAGATGAAGATGAGGGAAATGTGGATCTATCTTTTTAGATCATTCCAATATCTAGCAATGACGTACCTTCCAAATACACACACATGCAAATAAAATAACTAATCTAAATCACACATGCATGTCAACGGATTTCTAAATCTATCAAGGTCTTGTGCTCAATAATGGATGCTCTCAAAAACACATGCACAAGAATCTATGAAAAAACAAAGATTGAGAGATGAACACAAAGATGAATATGCAAAGATCAAAACAAGCTAAATTGTAAGAAAAATTGGAATGAAAATGAATGATGTAAACAAGAATGGAGAGGGTTGCAATGAGAAGGGGAATTGAATAAATAGATGTCTTCAAGGTGGGATTCCCATATCAGGATGCATGTGGGATTTTAAAGATTGGGTAATGGAATTATAAATAGGCCTATCCCACATGAATTAAGTGGATGCAACAAGTGGTGGTGGAATATGATAAATAGTAGGATATAGTGGATGTGAGAGGAGTTTAGGAAAATGGATGAAATAATAATAGAATATGCATTATTTAATGGCTTTAATGGAGAAATATGAAGGATATAATATTTTATTAGATGAATTAATAAGATAATATAATATATACTTATATAATGGGAATAATAGAGAAATTAAATGAATAGAATATTATTCAATGGAAATGTGAATGAATAATAAGAATGAATCCACCTTATTAATCTAAAATTGAGATTAATAAGAGGACAATTTTATGTGTCTATAGTTGTCACAAAAGGAAAATTACTAGGACAGATAGTATCAAAAGAGGGGGTGAGAATCAACCTTGAGATATTTTTAGCCATTGATAAAATTTATATCCCTAAGATAGTGAAGGTCATCCAGTCATTCTTTGGGTAGATCAATTTTTTCAGAAGGTTCATATCAAATTTTATTGAAATGGTCAAATCTCATCTCAAAAATGTTGAAAAAGGGATCCAAAATTGATTGTACAAGTGAAGCCCTTGATGATTTTTTAGTTATAAAAAGAGCCATGAAAGAAGCACTGGTGTTGAGATCTCTATAATTCATAAAGCCATTCCGAATTTTCTCCTTCGCTTCTTTCCAAACCTTATTTGTTGTTATGTTACAAAAGAATGAAGAGGGGTATGAACAACCTATAGCCTTCTTTAGTAATTCCTTACAAGATGTTGAATTGAAGTATGATATCAATGAGAAACAAGCATATGCTCTAGTCAAAGAAATAAAAAACTTCATACCATATTTAATAGGTGAAGAGCTAATTGCTTATGTCCCAAGCGCGAAAATGAAGGATATTTTTAGGCAAACAAAAGTAAAAATAAAAAAATGCATATGGATCAATCAGATCCAAGAATTTAATATAGACATCCAAATCACTAAATCAGTAAGGGGATAAGGGGTTGGCGAAGCTAATGACAAAGTTAGACTTTGAGACAATTCATATCAATAATTTCAATGATGGAAAAGGTGTTGTGTATAGTAGTGAACACACCCCGTGGTACATTGATATAGTGTATTTTTTTAAGAGACAAAAGTGCCCAAACAACATGAATGAAAGTCAAAAATAACTTTAAAACTTCAAGCTTCCAAGTAAATTAAATTAAATTCAAAATGATATCTTCTTCTATCTATTGGTAAGCTCTTTGTACGAATTTTTGGGTCTCAGTATAGTCATAGATATCAAACTATGACTCCATTCTGGTCAACCATGCCTCTACAAAATCCCTTGAGACTAACTTGTCATATTGGGGTGGTTTGACTTTTTTCATATCTTTTGATATAATCCTGACTAGAGGGTTCCTTTTTCTATTTTGGGTTTGGATCTCATATTTCTCTCCCCTATAATCACTAGTGTGTTCTTGTTTGTCATCTCTACCCTTGGTCTGATATTATTTGCCCATCCCTATTTCATCAAGATTGCCTATATGTTTCTCTAAATATTAGAGTTTGGATTGGGTCTCTTGCATCATCTAGATGAATTAATCTAATTTCCCTATTGGTGTATATAGTGATCTAGACTTCATTTCAAATTAAATCTTAAAGTACAACACAAAAAATTGATATATTTATTATCCAATTCCAAATATGTCATTAAATTTACTTCATTTTTTTACAACTAGGAGCTCTATTTAAGAGTTTCTTTCACTACCAGTAATGGGCTCTTCTTGCCACTCTAATTGAGAGTATGGAATTATTCTATAACCTAGAGTAGGTGTGCAATGTTCTATTGGCTTTATTGACTCATCATGAGCTATAGTTTGGGTTTCAATAAAGGTTTTGGGTTTTGGTTTAAAATGATTCGGTATGGATTCCCTAACCATCACTCTTCCTATAGTTGTCCAATTCCACCTTTTTCTTCTAAGTCTTTTATTTCTTCTGCGAAAGGTTGTGTCAGAAAGGGGAAAGAAACGAGAGTAGTCATACTTCCAGTTCATTACTCTCCCAAGGTGGACATAGGCTGGGTCTCGAGCTCTTTTCCATTTGGTTGTATAAATATGCATCCTCGAGAAACCAAAATTCTTTGCTTCAGTTTATTTACTAAATTTTATTTGTGGTGAGCCCTAGGTTTAGTGTAGAGCTCAATGGCTTTAAGATTATATGTAACAAGATTAAACTACTGAACTGAAAGAACACAAATACTAGTAATCAGAATTAAGAAGGAAAGCATTAAAACATACTATATATATTTTTACTTAGAAACTAATATACAAATATATCAAATAAAAATTGACCTAGAAATAAATTGCAATCTTTTAACAAAATAAAAGTTTCTATAAAGGATGATATCTTTCTATTTAAAAGGTCTATCTCATTAACTTCGATAATGAAGAACAATAGGATTTTATAAACTTACTAAGAATGAATAATCATATGGAATCCAATCTAAATTTTGTTGAGGACCAAGTGTAACAATGAGGAAAATTATCATCAAGGCATTTTTACCACCCAACCATGGATCTACCGATCTCCCTAGACAACTTCCTACTCAAAGTGGAATGTTCATTCACAGGACAGTAAACATGATAGGTTAAGCCATATGAGCCTGATATTTGGTTCTTACACAAATCTAGTCAGTCATACACTATAGCTACTCTAACTAGTATGAACTCTGACTAGTAGTGTATTGAAACCAAGTGAGCTAACTAACACTATCATAACATAGTGCCACCTTGGCCAAGGTTTCTTGATGCTATCATGATTGAAAAATGTTGTTAAGTTCATCACCCTACTTGACTTGAGTTACACATATTTTATAGGTCTTGATTTAATAAGTTCATATTCAATTCCACGCTTATGTAAGGACATACTTATCATTAACATCTAATAGAATTGATCAATCATCCTAGGTTGTTCAATATTCTAAATTACTGATTAGAGTATTGCTACAATAAAATTGTTTTGTGAATTAGTCTTACTAGCCACCCAATATTCCCTTGTTAATAATCCTAGTGTATAAAGTGTAATACCCCACCAGGGACCCTAAAAATATAGGGTCAAATATGAACTTTTTTTTTAAAACATGTAGATAGAATCATGAACATAAGTGCATCCATAGCAACCATGCATAAGCAAATTTATAAATATTTCATGATTGCCACACAATCATGCACAAGAAGAAGAATTAGAAGTACTTACAAGGGTCCTATGACAACCCCAATACAAGAAAGAAAAAAAATTCATATTCAAGGTCACCATGTGAGATCTCAGACCACATCCACAAAACTCACGAGATATGACTAGACTAGTCAACACTAAGTTCATTTTAAACCCAAATTGAAAAGTGATCTAGAAAACAACACAAAATAGAAAAAAAAATGTAAATACATGAAAAAAATCCCAAAATCACAAGGATATCAAGTTCAATTTTACACAAACCTAAGGGAACGTCTCCCTGTTATAAATGTACAGGAGAAATCGTTGAACAAATGTGATTGTTGGAATAATGGAATGGTGTGTACTGAGAGGGGAGGGGTGAATCAATACCCTTAAAATTTTTATAACTTTAACCTTTAGTAATATTTACTTGCATTACCGACCATATTATTTTTCTACCTTATGCATGTTATATCAAAACATAAACTTAATTGCAAGTAAAGATTCATAGAAACATTCATGAAAAGTGGTTACACATGACACAAGAATTGGTAACATGGAAAAACCCTATTAGAAGGTAAAAACTATGGTGGGGATGAAACCCACAAAGCTTCACTGTCTATAGAATGGAAGGTGTCGATTAAGGCTACAAGTGTGATCACTTTTGATGATCTTACCTTGTTAGGAGTAACATTTTAGACTAGTTAGGTCTACTCGATTAAGAGATTTTAACAACACTATTAAGTGTGCACTTGGTTAAGAGATTTACAATAAGACTGTTAAGTCCACCTTCTTAAAGGATTTCTTCTATTTTCTACAATTTTTAGAGAGTATTCAAAAATACTTGTTGACATGATAGTATGCAATCTTTAATTGCTGAATATAGATCCTTTAAGTACACAAGATATATGTATCACCTATAGTGATTGATTAATACCTCTATTTTTCTCAGTAGCCTTGAATCATGTTCTTCATAACTGAATTATTTCTTTTGTGTCCTTCTGCATGAAACTCTCTGTCTGATCCATAGATGTTTTTTGCGGCTACAATCCTCTAGTTCTGATTGATTACTACATCTATTTATATAATGTATTGACCTAATAAGGTTTCATGATTTACAATAAAAAATCTATGATCAAAGGTTTACAACTTGACCTTGATCTCCTAGTTTTCATGTTTACAATCAGTTAGACTAATTAGAACTAATAAATATGCTTTACATGTTCCTCAAGAAATGGTTTTACAGCTAAGCATAAATCTAATTATAAAAATGAAGTGCTTTATCTGACGTGTATCTCATATCCACTTTTCTTGGAAATAAAATTGTCTCTTGGTAGACTGGTGCTTAGTATGCTCTGTAGTTTGTGCTCAGTGATGTCTCTAAACTGTCTGTAGGTTTACTCTGTAAACTGTCTGTCGTTGATAGTCTGATTTTGGTGTTCACTATGTTTGTCTATTTTGGTGACCTCTGCACTTAAATTTTTCGGTAACCATTGCACTTGTCTGCATGCTGTCACTCGGTGATCATATTACCGACAGTCCAAAAATTGTTTCCTTGTATACTAATGACAAATTATTATCCTTTAGGATTATTAATCTTCCTCTTTTTCATTAGTATCAAAAACTTATATGTGTAATTAACTGATGTGTTTAGTATATACACCAAGTGTTTACTTTGTCAAATGACTCCCCCTATGTGCATGCCTTGGTACAGTGTATGTACATGTGTTCCTTTATAAGGTATATACATTTTCCCCTTTTGGATTTTCCCCTTAGTGTACATTCATTTTCCCCCATATAACATATATTTTCCCCCTTTTTTGAAAATAATGACATAGGTGTAGTACTTACAGCTTGTCAAATATGTGAGCATGGGATTTTTGAATGTCTTCCATCTTCTTCTCCCATTTCTCCTTGAGGTGTTCCAGGGTCATGAGATCCAAAGTGATTTGGGCATGCATGTCATATATACTTTTGGTAAATGAAATTTTTGGGGTGGCAATTAATGTTTTTGCCGAAGTCATGTGTTGTTGCAACAGTGTGAGATTTAGCAGTAATAGAACTTGGAGCTTGGTTACTTCATCTTTGATTTTTCTTTCAGTCTTTTGTATCTCTAGTCTCAACCGTTTTTATTCTACAATCTTTGTGTAATGCAATTGGAATGCATTTTCCTCGGTTGTGATACCTTTTGCACTAGCCTTAAGATCTTCATCTATGTTTTCTATCTTTTTACTATGCTCTTTAGTGAAGTGATCTAGTGTGCATAGATTTTGAACTAAGGTAACCACTTCTAAAATAAGAGATTCCAAAGGATTTACCAGTTTAGAGAGTTTTACCTTGTTCTCTGCCACTTCTTGGCTGATTTTCTCAGTGAGCTTATAATGGTACTTCTCTTCTGCTTGTTCTTCTATGACCTTCTCAGCGTCCACATTCTAATTAGTGATTTCCTCGGTCAAAGATGACAATTGATCAATTATTGGTGCATATTTATCAATTTCTATGTCAAGTACTATTTGCATTAATATTTCCTTTGTTGTTTCCAATACCTGTGTGTTCTTGTGCTCCTTTTTGAGCTTGCCCTATATCGCCTTTCTTTTGCAGAGTTCTCCATACTTGGTCAGGGACTCGGATCCAGTGTCCTTGGATCACAGTTGGGTATATCTATAATTTCATCAAGTGTGGCCGGAGCTTTACTCTTCTTCTTCTTCTTTGAAATTGTGTTGGAAGCATGGGAATGTAGAACTATAGAAAGTTCCTTTTCTGTCTCTTTTGATTTGGGTGATTATGTTGGAGGTGTGTTTCCTTTTGTATGCTACTCGGTATTGACCTGATGTTCGGTAGTGGACATCTCTACATCAACCTTATCTTTATCTAGATATTTTTCTACCTCTTTGGTATCCTTGGCATCACTTTGTTTATCCTCTCCACTTTTTTCTTTCTACTCATCCTTTTTCTTCCCTTGTTCATCACCTTTATCCTCTGGTATGTTTGCATCAGGCTCAGGTAACTTTTCCTTCTCTTTAGTAATTATATTGATAGCTTGTATCAATAGAGGTATGTGACCTGGTACATTTACCTGTGCAACATCCATTGTATCCTTTTCCTTTTCTTTCTTGGTGGAATCATTTACATATTCATCATTCTTGGGTTCATTATCAGAATCAATAAGTGTTCTATCTTTTATGTGATCTATGTTGTTTGCCTTAATTATTGTAATATTTGAGGTATATCTTCCATGGCCTTACTCACCTCTGTTGTCAAATCAACTGGATTGATGTCCTCAGTATCATTGATGAAATGTGTTCTTGGCTCGGTGTGGCCTCCTTCTATTCATAGTGAGGGGTCTCGGTAATAGCTAGTACCTGCTTGGGGGTATTGAATATTTCATTCCAAGTTTCACTGCTTTCTTTATCAAGGTCTTCTAACCTTCCCTCAAGTAATTTGTATGCTCTAATCTTTGCTAAGAACTTCTTTGCATGCTCCTTCATTGTTTCATCAATTTCTTCAATAGTTGACTCGAGTGGCATGAGTGTAACTAGGGATCTTTCCCTTATATATTTTTTGGTGTGCAAGGCATATGTCCATCTTGTTGATATCCTGTCATTCAGTTCTTGTGGAATTTTCTTGTTGAATTGTATTGGTACATACTTGTATGAAATCATTGCCTTAATTATGGCTTCTTCTATCTTATACTGATCTCTAGGAGACAAGGTTAGCCATTTTCTTATCTTTTGGTGTGATATGCTCCCGGTGTTGATGATTGACTGTGAAACTTCATCAACTATTTGAGGTACTTTGAGCTTTACAGCTTGGAGTCCTTGTTCTTTCTCATCCTGTGTAGTATCTTCCTTGTCTTATTTTCCTCAAATATATGTCCTTCTTTTCCTCAGTGATTTTTTCCCAATTTAAGGCTTTCTCTTATAAGGCCTCACTGTATCTTTCTTTACCGGTGGTGAGTCTACTTTTTTTTTCATCTGACTCCTAGTTCTTGATGTAGTAGTAGTTCTTGGTTTCTTTGTTGGTGGTGTATCACATTCAGTTGAATTGGAGTCACTCAATTTTTCATCTTCACTGATGGGTGACTATCCCTCGGTGACATTTTGTTTTGATTCCTTTTCATTTACCAATGTTTTCTTTTCAAGTGTTTTCATCATTTTTTTTTTCTTCATGTCAATTTTCTTCACTACTAAGCCAATTTTGATTCTAGACTTAGCTTCTTCATAAGTTCCAAATCTTCTCAATGATTTGTCTACTGATTCATTAAGTAGGGCTTCAATAGCATTTGTGGCTTGATCAATGTTGATCTCATAATCCAGTGGTGGTAACCATGATGTTCTTGGTACAACTAGTTTGATTAGAGTGGTGTCGGTATCCACTATGAAACATATGTCATCCTTATTTTTTACCACCAGTTGTGCAGGTATCCTCATTCTCTTTTGCATTCTGTCCTTGAAGGTAGTGAAGTATGCATCCATTACAAATGTGAAATTGTCCCCTAGTGACTTAATGAATTCACTAATTTGTGTAGTTATTAGCTAGGTTGTGTCCCAATTGACATTACTGGCATATGGGAAGAAATTATGAAAGTAGAAAAATGTGCACATAAGGAGTGAACCGAACTTACATAAATTAGATTTGGCTGACCTACTTTTCCTCATGTTCTCCTCTATTTTCTTTAGTAGTAGCTCAGATAAGTCTAGTTGTAGTCCCTTCTTTAAAATCTTATAGGCAGTGTCAACTGCTATGCATGCTATGTTGTTCAATCGACTAGCTTGAAATACCTTGTACCCAAGTACATATGCACCAAAATTCATCTATGGTTCAGTGATGGAATTAACTTTCAAACCTCTATCATCCCATACTGCACCTATTAACTTTTCAATCTCAGGGAAAGAAGGATGTTTTAGGTCTTTAGCCTTGTTGGTTACTGGATAACCTGTTACTGCGTGAATCACATCCTTAGTGATTGGTTTTGGTTCATATAACCACATTTTTCTGTCATGTACTCGGCTGAGTACTATCTGAATCCACTTGATCTTAAACTCTTTCAGGAACATTAGGGAATTTGTTGACCCTTTCACATCAATGTGTTTATGTTCATCTTTAAGGTTTCCATCTATGCAAAGCTTCTTGTAAGTTTCATCAACCTTAAGATCTCTGATCTCTGCAACCTTGCAGTGGATATATGCTCGGGTGTCTTCAACTAGGAAAACCCTAGGAGGTATACTCAAGAACGCTCCTTGGTCATTGGTTTGTGAAGCAACCTCAGGTAAAAATTTATACTTAGGCTCTTCATAGGTTGTGTTCTTGATCAGATTAACCTTCTTGTCCTTTGCATTCTTTATCTTTGTGACTTGTGATGTGGTTGCCATTTTTCATAGAATTAGGGTTTCTCTGAAAAGAACTATGAGCTTGGTAAGTCTTGGTACTTACATGATCTTCACTATAGATGCTAGAAATCCATTGGAGTTTCCTTTTGATCTTCTATGAATCAATCTACAAACTTGTCACTTTTAGTCACTCTTCTTTGCTTCATTGTATTCAAATTTTGCTTGGTGAATGAAATGAGCTCTCATTTCCCTATTTATAGAAATCAACCTAAGTGGTGCATTAAATGCTTTAGCTACAACTCGATGACAGAGATGCTCAGGAATTATACCACAGAATTCATTCTTGGGGTAAGTGACAACTTATTTGCACTTTTCACATGTTCACCGATGATGCTAGGTATATAGCGAAGAGTTGATTTTCTGTTACATGATTATCGACGATGCTCGGTTTACATTGAAAACTTGGATTTTATATGTACACTAACACTTCTTAGTTTTTATTTGACTGACGAGATTGTATTCACAAAATCATAACAACTAATACCATCGTGCATCTTCATTCATGCTAGTTTGGCATAATATCAATGAATATTGGAACTGATGTAAAATAAAGATTTGTGTAGTGGAGTTCCATACTTACTTGTATGCTTAGGTGGGGGTGGTTAAATCACCAGATCCATTGGATGAGGTTTCACCTACTATAATTCTTGGTCTAACATCATCTTTTCTTGAAGATTTCCTCCATATTTTATTTCTCATTCTCCTGATATCTTCAATAGTGTTCCCATTAGAAAAAGTGTTTGACTTCGTCACTCAGTCTCTACAGTCCTTACTTAGGTGACCGACCATATGACAGTGTAAGCATGTCATTCTAGAGTACTTAGTCTAGTTCCTAGACCTTTATATCCATTTCCTCATGTAGTTTTCAGTTATGTGTCCATATCTACTACATGTGCAATTTACGCATGTGTTGTAATCCCAAACATATGAGTTACTGACTCTTCTCGATTGATAAGCATTTTCTTATTCTCTTGGTTTCCGTACTTGCCTTTTCATTTTCCTACATTCATGAGATGTGTGGCCATGCATTTTGCAAGTAGAACAATATTTTTCCATGTAGGATTCCTTCTTTGGTTGGTTCACCTTAGATCTGCATTCATGTGCTTTGTGTCCATGCTTGTTACAGTTATAACATTTACCTATGAATGTAGAAGTGGATTTAGGAATACCTTTAGCTTTGATCCTGCAAATATTTGATGTGTGGCCTGGTTTTCCACAGTAATTGCATGATTTCTTCTTTTATGTTGGATTTGTGTAGACATATTTTTTATCATCTTAGTTTGATAATTCTCCATGCTTGGTATACCCTAGACTGTTATTTTTGTTGAGTGTTTTTTTTCCATTCAGAAAATCATCCATTCTTTTTGTACTTTCTTCAGCTTTCTTGATCATATCGTTATGTTGTTGTTGAATCCTTACTTCATGCTTTAGTTTCTCATTTTCTTCTCTTAGTTCACCAGTAGCTTCCAATTTCCCATTAAGTTCTATGTTCACTCAGTTGGCCTTGTGACTCATAAGAACTATTTGATTGGTGATCTCATGATGATGTTCAGTAAGTCTCTATATTATAGTTTCTCTCTCTTGCAAATTTTCAATGATCTTCCTCCTGTCATCAATAGCTAATGTTCTTTCTTAGTCAACTTGTCTAGCATTATTCATAACATTAATCATTCTTACCATCTGTGTCTCTTGACCGATTTGCAGTACCTTTACTTGTTTTGTCAGATGTTGATTGATTTCATTAAGACTTGTAATGCTTCCTTCAAAAGTGTCATATGTATTGCTAGATGTAGATCCTAATGACTCAAACAAATCAGGTATCTCTTCTTCATGATAGTCAGTTTCATTGTTGTGAGATTCCATAACTTTGATTTCATCCAATAGTTCTCTCATCTTGATTCTTGCTTCTTTGTATTTCTCATAGAATATCTGTATCTACAACTTCTGATTCTCAATATTCTTGTCAAGCTTATACCTTTCCATTGTATGATCTTTTCTCTCAAGTGATTCAAAATTTTCCAAATAAGAGATCTATCTCTGATACCAATTGTTGGAATAATGGAATGGTGTGTACTGAGAGGGGAGGGGTGAATCAGTACCCTTAAAATTTTTATCACTTTAACCTTTAGTAATATTTACTTGCATTACCAACCATATTTCTTTTCTACCTTATGCATGTAATATCAAAACATAAACTTAATTGCATGTAAACATTCACAAAAAATTTCATGAAAAGTAGTTATACATGACACAAGAATTGGTAACGCAGAAAACCCATGTTAGTAGGTAAAAACTGCGGTGGGGATGAAACCCACAAAGCTTCATTATCTGTAGAATGGAAGGTGTCGATTAAGGCTACAAGTGTGATCACTTCTGATGATCTTTGTTGGAAACAATTGTTTAATTGTGTATTGTCCTTGATGTTACACAAATGTCATATCAGTCATTAGACAGAGTCTACCAAGCTCAGAATGTTCAGCAAGGCAGTTAACCAAGTCTACCTAGCTCAGACGGTAAGAGAAGCTATTTACAGAGTCTACCTAGCACCCCAGAATACTATACCGAGAAGTTAGTTATAACCGAGCTCACTCGATCGACAAAGGAAATTCAGTCTCTACCGAGTTCACTCGGTCATCAAATAAAATGTGACAGAAAGTTAGACTTTACCGAGTTCACTCGGTTACCAAAGGATTTTTGCAGAATCTACAGTGTTCACCGAGCATCCGTTGGTCAACACTGGAATATCATTTCTGGACTGCGTCGGCCTGCAAAGGATTTTATTTGTGAAATGTTTGTACAGCCGACCAATGTAATATCTATTAATTGAAACTTGTAATTGGGCCGACTTGATAACCTGAAGGGTATATATGAAAGGTCAAGTTGCGAATTCAAGAAGTGTGTGAAAAGAGTGAGAAGTGTGGAAATATGAAGAAGCATGTGCGAACAAGGATATGATACGCAAAAGGAATGTGCGAATTCTGATGAAGGATTAGAGATATCCTTGAGGTGCTGCAAAGACATATTTGATCAGTAAGGATCTATTGGAGCAGAACAGAGATCTGTATCAGCAAGATAAGTTGCATTTAATTCAGGTCACTTC
>MU226928.1:113786-126485 GCA_018584345.1 Thuja plicata | reverse complement strand
AATAGGGTAGGTTTCTAGGTAGGATTAATAGGTCTTATTACTTTAATCCAAATTAAATTTGAATTAATTGAGGTTTAGAAGAATATTAGAATGTGGGGAAATAAATAAATTTAAAATTTATTTAAAATGGGATTTATGGAGGGATAATGTATTAGATAAAATCTAATACATTAAGAGGGATAGTATTTAAATTAGATTCAAATACTTAGGAGAATGAATCATATTTAATTAAATAAATTTAATTAAATAGATAGAAGAATATAACAAATATAATTAATTTAACTATAATGTTATGGGAATATTAATTAAATTAATATAAGGACGATTTTGGACGTCTACAACCATTTCTCAGGTGACCCCAGTTGTATCTTTTTCATCTAAGACCTTGGTAGCTCCGATTATCATTTCATCTTTCTTTGCTTTGTCATCAGGATCACCTTCAGTTATATCTTCTATTGTGATCTCTGCATGACCTAGATTAGTTAAAAGTTTAGGAATACCATCCAATATATTATAAATAGTTTTATCTTCAATCTTTGTTGTCTCGGTACTCAGTTGATGTCCCTTAGTATCTGTTGAGCATTGTTTTTACACAAGTCAATGGCTAGGTTCTCGAGATTCAATCTCCTCTCTTGAAAGAATAACAAAGTTATTCCCAAGATTCTCTGAGGTCGTGGTACAACCTGCTCGGTTACTCAGTTGAAGATAAATGTGAATGTTCATGAGGAGGCCTGTATTGGTACGTTCAAGACATTGAACTGCAAAAACACTTTAGTAATTTTTGGTTTTTTCGGATTTATCAGAGATTGTAGTTTTAACTTAAAGATGCAATTTTGTGTTTTCAAGGTAATTACTTTTAGCTTTATGACAGAATTTAAATGAGTAAGGTAACAAGAAATAAAGTAAATTTGCTATAAAAAAATCCTGACATAAACTAATGTTCACCCTTCCTTATAAATTAAATGACAAAAATATTTGGAACAAACCCACGAAGTACAAATCAGACAATGTCACAATTCTATACTCGATGGATGCAATCGTTTGGAGAGAAAATGAATTCACCCATGCAAGATTTTCAAAACCTATCAAATTTTTAAGCCACCAAGATGTGCGCACCCACAAGATAGATTTATCATTAATCCTAATAGATGATCCCTTCCATGCATTCATTACAACAAGGTAGATAAACAACAACAAAATCCAACTAATAGAAACACAGATTCAAAACACAATAAACAATTGGCTCTTTGAAAATAATAAACAAGTATGCACACATTCATCACTCTCGCATAGATAGAAAAAAATATCACACCACGAATGAAGCACCAATTATAGATCTTTATTGCATTAGGAATCCAACCCTATTACATTTCTTTTTATTACAATATATAGAGTTCTGATCTACAAACTCTGAATGCCAAAATTAGGGCATCAAAAACTCTAGATTAATGAAAATAAGCTAAAACTAAAACTTTGCTAAAAGAAAACTATTGCTAACTAATACTAAACAACTTGCATGGATTTTTAATCCATTTATAATTATTTTTTCCATTCAAGAGGGATCAAACTCGCCAAGAAAAGAGAGAGAAAGAACATGGGGTTTATTTGCATGCAACTGGAGTCTTCTTCTTGATCTTGGTGTTCTCCCTTGGAATATTCATATGGGGTTCTCTTTGCAGTGGGAATTGATAGGGGACCCTTAGTCCTTCCAAAACAAACTCTAGTTAGGCACCCACCTAATCTGGAGTTCAAATTCCATGCAAAAAGGTGATCTCGTTGGAAAGACCCATAAATTTGGACCCTGACCCCTTCTCCAAAGTTTTCCAAGTGTCAAAACCAAAATTGGAGGCCCCAAAGTTTTGGCACTTTCAGAGGCCAAAAGGCCAAAATGTTGGGAGGGTCGAAAGGCCAAAAGGATGAAATGCTGAATTTTAGCCTTTTGGAAAATGGCTAAGTGTAGAAAATTTCTTTCTACAAAATTGTTGAATAGATTTGAGGCATCAGTTTGGACATACTTCTGGATGGGAAGCTCAGAGCCTTTGTACTATCTTTTTAACTTCTTCATAATTTATCTCTTTCCTCTTCACTTTGTTGACCCTTTGTCCTTGCTTCTCTCTTAAAATGGTTCATTCAGAAGTGAAGAACTTGATCTCTTATTCATGCTCTAACATTCTTCGCATGTCTTCCTTTGAGTAGAAAAATTGGTGTAAGACCTCTTTGGTGCCAACACCTACCAGAATATCTTTAAACTATCGTATTACTTCCTTGGCCGGGCGCAGGGTTTGTTTCTTTTGATCACTGTACAAGTCTAAACCAATCTCTGTGAATAAACCTTGTATTTATTCTACCCAATCCATGACCTCCTTTTATTTCTCCATTATGTGAGCTAGGAATTTTTTTGTAGATCTTCACTATTTTGGATATGCTTTTGATCTAGTTATTGAAGTTGTCTATCTCTTCTCCTTCATAAATCTTGACCAAGATCTTAAAGCATTGCTTCTTGATTACTTTTAGGTCTTGGAGAATATCTTTCCATTTTCTTCTTTCAGAATTCACTCCCTCTTCATTCTCCATTAGGTCAATCAATTTTGTGGCCTTGATTAGGATGACTATGTAAGTCTTGAATACCATTATGATAACCCCTTCTTTGTATTGCTCAAAATCATTCTTCCAATCCGCACTTGCTTAGATGAAAGAAGGGGTCACACCTGTTGGTAAGTCTATAGTTTCCCTCTTTTCTAATACGACCTGTAATGAGGCCTCTTGGAAATTTGGGTCAATGGGACCCACCATTTTAAGAATGAATTTCTTCAGAGCCTCATCCTGCTCTGTTAAGATTTGATGGTTTCCTCATCCTTGCTCATGAATCCTAGAGCATTCTTAAGCCCCAAGGCTACCAATGTCTTTCTGCCTTCCTTGGTAGGTTCTCCCAGATCTACCTCCTCAAATGTATATTCTTCAAGGGTTATTTGTACTTGAGGGGTGCTAGTAGAGGGAACTGCCACCTGTGCTTTCCAGTGACCCCTCATGTCTTGAGTGACATAAGATATGGTTCTTGCTGGTATATAGGCCTCTATCTGATGGAAGGGTTGTCCCAAGGATGCCATACTTGTGTCTTCTCCTTCATCTTCATTAGTGTACATTCTTTTTTGAGGCTAAATCTCTTTAGTAAACCAAGTAGGTTTACTAAAGGTGCTGATGGGCTCATATGGGGCAATGTGGAGGATTGAAGCCAAGTTTTGTGGTGTGGGGGTCACCTCCTCTTTTGACTCTATTTCTTGTTCACCTTCTTGCCCATTTTCTCCCTCAAACATTTCTTCTCTGTGGCCTTCTCCTTCTACCTTCTCTTCTTCTCCCTTCTCTTCTTCCACTTCCATATCTTTTCCATCCTTATCTCGGCCTTCATCCCCTGAGGAACCAATTGAAACACTTTTGCATCAAGGCCAGTTATGGTTGCTAGCGTGGTTTTGAAGGGTGACATAGCTTCTGTGCTTACTAAACCATGGGGAGTTGGGATGAAGCAAGGCAAAGGGACTGATGGTTGTGGAGTAGGTGTTGGAATCATGGGTGGTGGAGTAGGAATTGAAAGAGGCAGATTTGGTGTTGGAGTTGGGAGAGAAGGTGGTAGAGTAGAAGTGGAACTCTCTCCTGCAAATTTATCTCTTGTTATGTTCTGAGCCAATGTGGCATCTTGAATTTCAAGCCATTGGCCAGTGTTAGAGATCATCCCTACGATTGGCTCATTTAGTGCGGGATTGGCAAACTGGGATGGAGGTGGAGTGAGGATTACTTGGGGCTAGATGAGTGTTGGCACTCCTATGTTAAACCCTATTGATGAGTCAGGTGTATCTTGTTCCTGGTCTGCAAAACCTTCCAGGCCTTCAAAATCAGATATTTGGAACTCATCCAAACCTAAGACATCTAGAGGGTTGTCATTTTATTTTGGTTCCTCCACCTATTTTAATGTAGTCTCATTTTATTTCCTCTTCTGATACCTTGTCCTTTTAATCAAAGGTGTGTCTTCCTCCTCTTCTGGCTCCTCTTGTAAGGTTTCTATTCATGGAGATGCAGAGTCTCTCCTCCTTTGATACATTTTATTTCCTTCTCCCGTAGTAGGGGGAGATTGACCAGAGGTGGAAGCGCCTTCATCTTTTGTAGCCTGTGATGATCCAATTGGAGGATCTATCTGTCTTGTCATCCTAGTCTTGTGAGCTTTGTGCCTAGGATTTGAAACATATTCTACTGCACGCTCATGGCCATACATTGTCCCTGGCTTCTATGGTGGGGCCTTCTTGTACTACGGTAGAGTAGATTTCTCTCCCCATTTTTTATTCCCCTTCCTAGGTGGATCCATCAATGTCTTTATAGGAATGGGGTCCATCTGATAGGGCCTATTAATCCATGCCTCTGTTGTCCTAACCACATGCCAAGCTCAGAAATCAATATCATCATTTTCATCCCTATCAATTTCTGCGTTCAAGATGGGCCCATTGTATATCTTGTCCACACTATAAATGGATTCCAGCACATTATCTGAATCCTTCTCCCAAACCTTTGGGGGAATTGGGGCCTTCAAGGCCTCCTATACAAGAGTAAGAGACATTCTACAAAGGTCCCTAATTCTGACCTCATGATCATCCACATAGTTTATCGAGTGATCTTCAAGGTGTGGCTCGTGGATATAGAATTTGATAATGATGTGGTTGTATGTACCTATCGGATCAAATTGGGGCCTGACTATTTTATATAGTCGAATTGGGCGCTCATCCCACTCAAAGGCCAAGGACTTGCAAACTTTCATGTCTTGGAGAGTGTACGGGCCTAGGAGGATAGGGAAATCCCAACCAGGGATAACTTTAAGAAACCCCCTCCTAGGAAAAAGTGTAAAATTCTGGCAAATCATACATTAATTTAGGGGAAATTTTTTATTGATGATGGCAAATTTTTTTTTCAAATTAGGAAAATAATATAAAGGCGTAGGCGATTTTTTCCCTACTAAATGAGAATTCCATAAAATCATGGTGAATTATAAATTAATGTGGGGGAAAATATATAATATATGAGGTGAATTATTTTCTTGTGAAGGTAAAAAAGATATTTGTACTGGTGATTTTTATGTGTCGTTTGAAAATATATTTATTTTATTGGCTAATCTATCATTAATTATGGGAAAAATAAATATTTTATTTGGTGATTTTCAAAAGATGGGACTCGTCAATGCGTCATGTGGGCCAACGCCAACTAATATTAAATGTCTTATTTGAGACCGTTTGATTATCCTAGATCAATGGCTGAAGTTTAGTTTTGGCCCAATTTCGTGAAGGAAATAGATTTTTCCAAGAAGTCACCCGAATAATGACACGTAACATTGTAATTAATGCAACGTGTAGTGAATATCACTTTTATTTGTTATGAATATAAATGATCACACATTGGACACATAACCTAATTAGATATTGTTAAATGTATTATTTGAGACCATTTTATCATCCTAGATCAATGGTTAAAATTTAATTTCGGGCCAAATTTTGGAAGGAAACTGACTTCTACATGAAGTCACCAGATTGATGACACATATCAAGCCTTAAACAGTTCACCATAACCATGATCGTTGATTACTACTGGTTATTTATTGACATGTATGGTGGATAGTGCAACTGCAACTTATAACTCATAGCTCAGAAAGAAATAAATGCCTTGTCAGTGGCATTCTTTAACTGTCAATAGTACACATGCATTTATGGGAAAATTTATGGGAAAGATTTACATTTAGATATGAAAGATTAAGGACAGTCGATTTAAATCTCTCATACACATAATGCATTTATGGAAATTGCATTAAATATGATTAAAGAAAGAATAATTTTTAATTGCTAAGTATCCTTGATCACTACTATCAATCAAGGGGTTGGGACTATTTATAGACAATCCAGTTTCTTTCTTCTTCATTTTTCTTTTGGTAGATTAAGAGTCAGAGCTGTCGATGGTAGAAATTGTACCTCTGGTTTTAAGGTTTAGATTTTTAGGTCTTTAGGCTTTCAAGAATTAAAGATGGATACACCAATCTGTTTGAGATGCATATCCCTAGATAACCAGAGGTCCTTTTTGGGCAATGTCTCGGAAGAAATCCTCACTTCAGTTTGTAGGGAGGTTGGTGGCGACACTTTTATAAATTCTATTGTGTTGATGTTATTGGGTTGAGAGTTCCTTGAGAATGTCGAAAGATACCACGTCTACACGGACATTACGTCCTAGTTTTTTGTGTCTCTCCTCAACCTCAGAGGATAGAAGGTGGATATAATGATGCTATTGAGGAAGGTTTTTAAAGAGAAATTCTTGAAGGACGATGTCAATGTTATTGTTTTTGCAGAATTAGGGGTGGAGATCCCTTGGCCAAGAGATATACACAAGTTGTTGGTGTCAGGCAAAAATGTGGACAGACAACCCTTTTTGTTGTGGCCAGACAACCCTTTTTGTTGAACCTCAATGACGAGCAACTAACGTGACACAGGAAATGGGCACGGCTTGGGAGGGACTTTCTCTGGAAATGGTTTTACCTTGATGAATTCAACAAGTCAGACTACACATGGCTTGATGAATTCTCAGAGATTATCCTCTCTGGAAAATTCTACTCAGACGAAAGGGAAGATGAAGATCCCTGATTCCCTAGTTTACCCATTCCCGTTACCCTATTTTTTTGACAACGGACATGCAAAGTTTCACTTTTTTAACCAATAAGAAGTTGCCTAGTAGGTTTTTGTTTTTACTGTATGATGTAATTTTTTGAAAAAAAAAAAATTATTTCCCAAGTTCATTTCAATTTTCTTTTTATGGGTACAAAAAATAATTCTTAGACTTCTCTGTGATTACAATATTTTAATTAGTTGCTTTACCTGTGCATTAGACATTTAAGTATATGCTTAAGCGATGAATTAGTACTTCCATTTTTTTAAATTTGAAGACTGAGATTCTAAATTTTTAAAACAATTAAGTTTCTTTATCATTTTAGAGCAAGTTTCTATTTTTAATTTGCCAATGTGTCATATCGATGTGTGATTATAAGATAGAAATAATTGAATTAAAATCTAAATTTGACTACACTATAAATCTAAACATTTAATAACATTTATTAAATGAATAACTAATAAGTTGAATTTGTAATTTAAAACAATTAAGTGACACTCACACATGTCCTAGTGACATCAAATGACTAGCCAAAAGTTAATGGGACCCGCGATAGTGCGATAGTGCCAGCGACCGTTGGATGAGCACAGATCAACAGTGTACGGTGTATTTCAGGAAGAAAGGGAAAAGAAACCCCATTTTTGCAAACCTATTCTGAAATAATGTAAATGAACTCAAAATCATAGATTCATAGAATAAGTATCACTTACCTTTGCCTCAAATTAAAATACAGCAATGCAGTCATGACTCGCCAATGCAGTATTGAGTATACAGTTGCACTCAATAGTCTAAGACTTCTTAAACTTTGCTACGATCAAATATAGAGATATCATAGAGATATCAGAATGTTTTTATACTAATCCTTATTCAGAAAATTTAGTGGGAGGTATTAGGTATACAAATATTTGGCGAAGCCCGCGTAATTATAACATGTCTTTTATTATTTCTGATGTGATTATGGGTCATCCAATACCTTCACATGATTAATAAAGTTGGCTAAATTATGTCAGTTAGAGACATGCATCCATAAAATTTCAGGCAAATATAGGTCATCGATTTGGGTTCGCTTAGAAATTATAGGCAAATGTTTTAAATTTATGGGGACCAAAATTTATATGCCATTGGCGATAATGTGTAAGAAATGGAAAAATTAAATAAAACGATGGGCGATGGGCCCAGGATTTGGACCCAATATTAATAAATGTTGGGCGATAGGGTCAATCCAATATGTGAAAAATATTCACCAATTCTAGTGTCGCCGACATGCGACATTCGCCAAATGGAGAATAATCGCCACTAAAGTTTTTGTTGATCCCAATAGTGCTTCTTTTTATGCTTTATGTGCTCGTAAGCATCTGTGAGCTACCTAGCCATTTCTAGAATAATTACCTAGACAGATGGATACCTGGGCAGCTTCTTTGGTTTTAAGGTAGACCCTTCCACCTGAATGTATGTAAATATCCTAAATTGTATGTAATAGGTCCCAATGGCCCTTACTTTGGTAGTTTCTTCTTCTGACATAATCTTTGTGAAATCATCTTCAATGGATCGAATGATTACGAAGATGAAAGCATCATTTACTATCCTATATTCTGGGCTATCTTCTGGCATATTTTCCCTTTTCACTAGTTGTGGATATACAATATGGGACCATGCATTCTGATCATTAATGTTTCCCCTTTTGGTGAGCCCTGAATAGTCTTCCCGTGCGGCTAATAAGTACACTATGTATGTACTCATGTAGAACTTTGGATTATGTTTCACTGCATTGAATTGCTCATCCATCTTGTCACTGATAATGGTGGCCCAATAGAACCTAGCCTTTTAGTTTCCTTATCTTCTCTATTAACAGGATCATCAAGTCCTCAAGCTGGATGGATTGAGGTAGTCCATACACTTGGCTTATAAGTGTTACCACTGCCTGGATGTCATATTTTAAATATCCTCTCCTGAGGTCTATCTTATCCAATTTATTTTTGGGAAGAGGTTGCTTGAGGTAGTCATTATTTACAATATTGTATGCCTCTTCACCTTTGTTTCTGAACCACCTGAGGCCCTTTTCTATGAATAATTCATATAATTTTTCTACACCTTTATGGAGGTGGAAGACTCCTTCTATATTGTCTAGTCTTATATCCAAAACTAATTTTCCTTATGTGCTCTTTACTACCCTCTCATTTGGGCTGTAGTGGTTGGCTAGAGTCATTATTAGCTCTAAAGATGTGATGGCCACCAGATGTGCTCCTCCATTGACTAGGCCATAATAAACCATGGAGGTGCAGTCTTCGAACCTCCCTACTGGCTAGGAGCACCTCACCAGGAACTTGTCCTAGTCTACATTCCTGATATCAGTATCGGTGATCTTGGCATATTTGTTCCCAATCTTTGAAGGGGGGTGATTCCCCTTGTATAGGTACTTCATCAGGGACTTTGTTTGTTTCTCAGGCATTCCTATGAGAAAAGTGCAAGTATAAGTTTTTTTTATTGAAAGGAAACTATGAAAAGCAGGGAAGAAAATGATTTATCTAGGAAAACAAAAGTAGAAAGCTTTTAAGAAGCCAAAAATGCATTTTTTTCTCTTTCGGCCCTTTTAGGTTTTTGGAAATTGAAAATAATGTCGGGGTCCAAAAATTCCAAAAGTGCAAAAAGAACGAGGTTGGAGGAACAAGCCTTCTTGTTATTTCAGTGTGTGAAAGTTCGACCAAGATGCCAGACTTTAAAAGTCTAAAGCTGCCAAAAGAAGGAGCTTGTCACTCGGAGGTTCGGTCCTTTTAACCTTTTGGGGGTTTTGAACATTTCAGGGGTCCAAAACGTTGACACCTCCCAAAATTCAAAATGCACTTGGTGAAATCTTGAGGGGACAGACGATTTTTGGCCTTTCGGAGGCCAAAAACCTGCGACACACACAAAAAACCCTAAACCCTAAATTTAAGAAAGATGATAAAAAGAGGAACAAGTGACCCCTTCACAAGTCCAATAGTGCAAAAAACCCTGGGGACCTAGGAGAGAGCACGACCCGACTAGGTCAAAAATGCAAAAGACGGACGCAAAATAAAAAAAAAAGAAAAAGAAAACACATAGAGACAAGGACAAAAACCCTACCTCTAAAATGTGAGGTGGGGGAGGACGAGAACCAAGGCGCAAGGAGAAACTGATAGAGCATGGAAAATAGGAGCGGAAAATGTCGAGCGCGCGAGCAAGAGGCAAAAAATGCACAGACTGAAAAAAATGTGAAGTGTTTAGCAAATAAGGCTCGGGTCACTTAAATAGCCCGTGGGGTGACATCACCCAATTTTGGTGTTTCGAGGGCTGAAATGTTGAACATCAGGTGACCTTGTCCCCTTTCAGTATTTTGGGGTTCCAAAACACCAAAAGGTCTCAAAGCTTTAATTATAGCTTGGTAGAATTAAGTCATGTGGAGCAATAAATAAATTAAAAATTATTTTAAAAGGGTTTAATGGGGGGTAATGTATATAAATAAGATTTAATACATTAAAGGGGATAGTATTTAAATTAAATTTAAATACTAAGGAAAGTGAATCATATTTAATTAAATAAATAGAAGAATATAACAAATACAATTAATTAATTAAAATTAATTATAATTCTATGGGAATATTAATTAAATTAATATAAGGATGATTTTAGACGTCTACATTTTGCCCCTCTTTGATGTGGCGTCAGAAGTGGCGTCGCATCAAAGAAAAGAAAATAAGATGCCCCAGAAAGGTCAGGAAAACCTAAGGCAGTGAGAGTGGAGTGTGCCCCCTTGAGAAAATAATAGGAAAAAATAAAAAAATTTAATAAAATTTTCTCAAAAAAGGTAGGAAAAGAGGGAAAGAAGACCAATTGCATGGTGTTTCCAAAAGAATAGAGGAAAAATTGGGACCAGAGTGGGGAACGGGGAGAAGAATGGAAGAAACGGCCCCCAAGGGGCTATAAATAGTCCACTGGGTCCCAAAGAGAAGTCACTTTCACTCACAAAGAGAAAAAAAGATAGAAGAAGAGAAGAGCGATGGTAGTAGAGTGAGAGCATGTGCAACTTGGGGAGCAGATTAGGATCCATCAGCGACCTGCAGACGTTATACCATCAGTGAGTAGTCGAAGGCCTCCTTGTCTATTATGCATTTCATTTGTTTTAGTGCATTTATGGCACCTTAAATACGCTCCAAACTAGCCTGCAATGCAGACAGCAGTCGCCTAACCACCATTTGTGTAGACGGCGATTGAGAGGTCATCGTTCTCACAAATGACCAATCAGCGATCAACGTCTGCGCAGACAGAGATCACTTGATCTCTGTCTGCGAGGGCATAGGGGGTGACAAAGGATAGAGAAGAACTTCGTTGTCTGCATGACAAAGAGGTGGCAGCCTAAACTGTCATCTAAGTAGATCAGAATCTACGAAGATCTATCGTCTATGAGGGTTAATCATTTTCTCCACCGATTGACCCAGAAACAGAAGAAAAAAGAGAAAAGAATAGAGAGAAAAGGGTCCGAGAGAATTTCTTGATGCCCCAGATCAGGCTATGGGGCATTTTTTGATGCCCCAGAATGCTATCTGAGATCTGCCATGAGCTTGGTGGATGCAGGAGGATACTATTACCTTCTGGGCAAGGGAGTGCTTTCCAGTGACCATGGTGCTGGAGCATGAGCTTATTGCTATGGAGTGGGGGATTGTGAAACTATGTGGGTTGGAGAATGTACACCTATGGCCCTATTTGAGAGTGCTTAATGCGCTTATGTCAGCACTGATTGAGAGGTGGCATCGCACCACCTTGAGCTTTCACTTCTCGATAGGGGAAGCCATGATCACCCTCCACGATGTGTGGAGAATCTATAGAGTGTTGATTCGCGGGCTGATACTCAAGTACTGCTTTGAGGTCTCAAAGCCGTATATGTAGATGGCTTTCAGGAGGAGATATGTCAACCTGCCGACTTCATGGTAGTGGATTTCATGGGTAGGAGCGATGGCGCTACAACCACAGTTGCGCTAGGTGGCCCTATATTTGGTTGGACTGATTGGGGGACGTGTGATGCTTGATCATACAGGCAAGGGATTCCCTACTGGCTAGGCTCGAGTGCTAAGAAGCATGGTGGAGGATGGGGACCAGTACTGTTGGGGGTATATGATCTTGGGATAGTTGTACTATGATTTGCATATGTGCACCTACCATAAGGGTAGGGCACAAGGATCAGGATGCATGTTGCTACTTGTATGGGCATGGGAGCATATTGCGGTCATTCGACCAATCCAGACCCGGGAGACCAGAGCGGCTTATGAGCCATTTGCATGTAGATACAGGCCACCCATTAGCTACAAAGCTACAAACTCAGTTGGATATTGGTGACATACGATAGATGAGATGGGAGACATTCAATGGGCACCCTATGGAGGGTGCGAGGTATGGGGACACCAGGTCCCTCAGCAGGATGGATATGTAGAGGATGAGTTTTATGACTCATATTATCTTAGATTTGTTCAGACAAACTGTTGGTTTATTAGGCGGATGTCATATATGATATCTAGGTACATGTCATCTATAGTACAAAGGCAAATGGGCCAACTTTAGGAGGCTGTGCCAAATGGGTTCCCACATCCTTTAGTTACATGGGAGGTCAAGAGTATTTGGGGGATGGGTGTAGATCTTTGGATAGCACAAGGATCATGGATGGGGATGATTGAGGTGCCCTGGGTCAGGGAACGGGAGTCTCTAAAGGATGCTGGAGTTGTCCTAGAATACACACAGTGGTGGGCAACACACAGTGTAATACCCACCTCCTAGGTTGCTTTTCCGTGTGTGGATGACAAACTCTTTTAGGCATTTTGGATGTATGTGTTGATTTTATTAGATGGTTTAGATGATATTATGTGTTACATTTCAGTATTTTATCGATCCATTGTTAGTATGTTATATCATTGGTGTATATGTGATTTATGGTTATTTTATGATGCTTATGTATATGTTAGGATTTCATTTTGATTATGGTTTTCTGACAATACTGACCTTAGATTT
>MU226928.1:97391-110363 GCA_018584345.1 Thuja plicata | reverse complement strand
TTCTACGTCAAGGAACCCTCGAGGAATGTTAATCATGTATGAGTTGTATTTCATGTATGTCATGTACTTCATTGTGTTGCTTCCGCATTGTTATTAATATTGTTTGTAAACATTTAAAAAAAAAATTTATTCCGTGAACTTAGTGTCGTGTTTAGGTTAAGTTCTCCTGGGTTCCCTGGTGGGGCATTACACACAGGCCAGTGAGACTGATAGTGTCAGGGGTTGTGTAGGCAGATGAGCAGCCAGGAGAGGGAGGAGACGGAGGATGGAAGGATGGAGATGATGATGATGAGGATGGATGGGATGGAGGAGGAGCCAGGGGAGGAGATTCTAGCCCAGGGTTGCAGCACGGAGGAGGTGACGACAGGTAGAGATACCTATAGGGAGGCAGCCACCAATGGTCCTGGCATATAGGGACATGATCAGGGTCATGGACAGGATCAAGGAAAGGGGCCGCAGGGGCCACCAGTACAAGTACAGGGGCCATAGGGGCCACTAGGATAGGGACCACCAGTCGAACACATATCCTAGGATGTACATAATACAGTGGTGGCAGAGTGCGATAGTCTACGGACTGAGCTAGGCATGATACAGGGATTGTTAGCGACATCTCAGGTGAGTGAGGTGAGCGCACAAGTAGAGATTCAGTGGCTATAGGGTTTAATAGCCACTGTGCGGGCTATAGCTAGTAGTTTTCAGATAGAGATGACCAGGGTATAGGGGGACCTAGTAGTAGAGATAGCTTGGGGTGACAATGCGCAGAGAGCACTAGACTTATTATAGGCTCAGGTGGACAGCGGGGAGTTCACTATGGGGGGACAGGAGGAGGGGGATGGAAAGGAGCTGGAAGCCATGTTAGCTCATATAGAATCTCTGATAGAAAAGTGAGACTCTATGTGGATTAGAGAAGATACTTACAGAGTAGAGCAGGACATAGCTCGGGATACAGGGACAGCGACAGGGTTGGGTCAGGAGCTAGCAGATGCATTTGCAGCATAGAGGGAGGCTGGCAAGAGAGGTCAGGAGGCCTTGTATTACATGACATTATATCACAGAGTCATGCCTAAGGTAGAGTGAGAGCCCCCTTATACAGAGAGATCTATATCTCGTAGTACAGGTCAGGATTCACAGGGATCGGTGGGGTTACCACTGCATTCGGGTAGAGGTGCAGGGCCATCACAACCACCACCATGATTCTTCTCAGGCCATTTTGATACACATTTTTGTACAATTTATGAGACACTTGATGTATGACAGACATTTTGATGATATATATATATGGACTTTATAGAATTTATTTTATGATGCTATATGATGTGATGTTTATGCAGGATGGATATGTTATGATTTTATATGTTTTACATGATGTTTATGACTGACATGTAGGATGACATGAATGTATATGAGTATACTGACCTATTTGTGATGTAGGGATGGGATGCATATATGTTATATGTGATATGTAAATGGTTAAGATGGATGTATTTTACATGTGATGATGCAATGTGATAGTAAATAAGTGATAAATGTGTAATGAATAAACCTAAAATGAATGAATGATTCTAACAATGTGACTATAATAATGAATGTAATGGATAACAAATGAAATGGAACTATATGTAACTATAATGACTAATGAGTAATGAATGAAGTAACAATGCAACTTATAATGAATTAATGATTAATGAATAGTCAAAGTAACCTAAGGAATGAATGAAATATGAGACATATGAAGACACTATTTTTTTGTGTATCAAATAGGTCTAATACAATCACTTAGGTGACTGGATAGGGGGAATAAATAGAAACCTTTCCAAGAGAAAAATCAAAGTGCAATATGACCTAGCTAAAATACAATCCTAACTATGATGATAGTGGGATTTATACCGTGTTAATGTTGGAGAGCACACCCTAGTTTGATATTGCAAAAGGAGTTATGCACCATGTGCTAGAAAACACAAGTGACATGGTTCATTTGAGTGGACTAGACTCTAAAAAAAATAGGTTGTTAGGAACAAGAATGCAAGATATCAAGTATGATGAGACCTATGAAATGTTACTCATGAGGAGACGCAATACATCCAGATCAGTTTTAGGGATTTGAGATGCATGAATCCTGCCCCTAGTGAGGCATACATAGTCATAACTAAATATCAAAACATAAATGCACTAAAAATCTATGACAAGAAGATGATACCACAAATGACACGTATTCCACTATGTGCTCATCACAATGAACCAAGATATAAAAGATCGAGGCTGTCGCAATAAGACCACATTGAAACATAAGATAAAATAAAAAAAAGGCATCCTAACCAAGTGGTCATTTAGTTCAAAAGTTTTTTCCATGAACAATTTTAATGTGAGGATTGATAGAATAGCTAATACCTGGAAGGATGCATCCTAATGGGCCAAACATTGATTGAGTGAAACGGGAAGTCACTGACAATTGCTTGTGAATAGAATGATCATTAGGAAAGTTAATATGTATGTTGATTTGTTAGAAACTTTTGTGGTCACTGTGTCTAGAATAAATCTCAGTGTTGATATGGTAAGCTCAGTCGTGTGGGAATGAGATTTTATTGCGAAAGTGGAAAATGGTCAGAAAACTACCTGCACAGGTATATGTAGTGACTTTATTATGGAAGGCGATGTAGGCTGTATGGAAAAAATGGTGGAAACAGATGGTGGATCTGACTACACATGCCGCCTAAAATAGGTTTTCACCATGGTACTTATACATTGCATCACTGAAGTGGTTTTCACAGATGGATAGATTTATTTTTCTTTCTTTTTTTTGATACTTTTTTCAAGATTTTGTATTTTTTATGCTTTTTTGAATGTTTTGATTTTTTTGCTTTTGCTTGCTTTTTTAATGTTTTTAGATTTTTTTGCTTTTCTGATTTTTTGATAGTTTTCGGCTGTACAATGGAATATTAAAGGATCAAGCATAGAAGCACTTGAGATGTACAATATTTATAGGATCAGGGATCGGATCTCCCTTTGGTGACACAAATTGATAAGCTCTGGAGCTATAATTTGTTGTGATGATAAAGGGACCCAACCAATTAGGTTCAAACTTTCCTTTCTTTTCACGGTTCTGGAGGTTCTTCATATTATGTTGCAGGACAAGATCACCAACCTCAAACTGATGAGGTTTAATCCTTTTGTTAAACTGGAGGCAAAGGTGATTTCGATACATGCGAAGGTGTTTTAGGGCACTGAGGCATCTCTCATCAAGGAGTTCTAGTTCTTGCAAGCGGGAAACTCTATATTCTTCTTTAGACAATAGATTCTTGAGAGAAATTATGAGGGAAGGGAGATCAATTTCGATGGGTAGAATAGCCTCAGTGCCGTAAAGAAGGGCAAAAGGGGTGCCTCTAGTGGGGGTTTGGATGGAGGTATGGTAGGCCTAAAGGGTGGGGTTGAGGTGAAGGTGCCAATCATGGCCAGCTTCATCTACTATTTTCTTAAGGATTCTAAGGATGGTTTTATTCATAGCCTCTGCTTGACCGTTGCCTTGTGAAAAGTACTTGGAAGAGGTATGGTGGGTAATGTTGAATTTCCTACATAGCTCTGTGACATCCTTGTTTTTTAAAGGTCCTCCATTATCATTAATAATGTCCTGTGGAATGCCATAGCGACAGATAAGATAGTTCAAGATGAGCTTCAAAATTTGTTTTCCAGTGGTGTAGGTGAGAGGAATAGCTTCGACCCACTTGGTAAATTACTCAGTATCAGAAAGGATGTATTTATGGCCATTGGGAGAATTAGGGAAAATCTGGCCAACGAGGTCAAGACCCCATCGGGAAAAGGGCAAAGGGGTGATGGTGGGCTGAAGGGATTGTGAGGGGGTGTGTATCAAATCATTGTGCTGCTGACAAGGCACACACTTCTTCACATAGTTGTAAGCATCTTGTTCCATAGTAGGCTAGTAATATCCTTTGTGTAACAACTTCTTGGCCAAAGTGAGTCCACTAGAGTGAGCCCCACAAATTCCTTGATGTATCTCCTCCAAGGACGTTTGTGCTTCATCAGAATTTAGACACCTTAAAAGAGTTCCATCAAAATGCTTTTGAAAAAGGGTATTGCGAAGTTAGGAATATACTTCTTGGTACCATGGGGAGTTAGGATCAGCAATTTCACACACCATTTCAGAATTCAGTTTGTCACAGGCAGGGACCGTAAGATTCTCAACAAGAAATTCACATCGTGTACTATGTTGTGGCATGGTGATTAGGGACCCAATAGTAGCCATGGCATCAATTGCTTTGTTGTTTGTAAGAGGGATTTGTTGGAAGATCAATTCAGTGAAATGCGGTTTGAGATCTTTGACTGTATGATGGTAAGGAAGCAACTTATCATCCTTTGTTTGATATTCAGCCATAACTTGTTTGATAACCAATTGTGAATGACCTAGTACTAGTAAATTGAGAATCTTCTATTGTATGGCCTGATGGAGGCCAAGTACAAGGGATTCATATTCTGCAATATTATTCATACAAATAAATTGTAATTTATAAGATTTAGGGATGAGATCCCCTTTTGGTGTAACAAACAAGATTCCTACCCCTGATCCTTTTTGAGTGAAGGATCCATCAAAATAAATTTTCCATGGGGTACTCGGGGCAAGGTTGAGGACTGATTCATCTAGAAAATCTGTTATGAGTGGATGTTTACCATTAACAGGTGCTTCAGCTACCTGATCTGCAATAAATTGTCCTTTGATAGCTTTGCAATCCACATAAACAATGTCAAATTCACTAAGGATCATAACCCATTTCTTTGTATGACCAGTGAGAGCAGCACATGCTAGGAGATACTTGAGTGGATCAATTTTGGCAACAAGATGAATCTTATGATTAAGCATATAATGTTGTAGTTTCTATGTATAGGAAACAACATCCAAACATGCTTTCTCAATTAGGGAATAATTCAACTCATAACCAATAAGAGTCTTGCTAAGATAATAAATTGCTCGCTCTTTGTTGGTATCATCTAATTCTGCTAGAAGGGCTCCCAATGCGACCTCTGTAGTAGATATATACAAAATTAGAGGATGGCCAACAACAGGTGGTAACAACATAGGTGGATTATCCAAATAGCCTTTTAGTTTCTCAAATGTATTTTTACATAAGAAATCCCATTGAAATTTGATATTCTTTTGCAGGAGATGAGAGTACGGATGCACCTTATCTGCCAGTTGTGACATGAATATTTTGATTGATTATAGTTTTCCTTGTAAACTGCACAATTGTTTTAATGTTTTGGGTGGTGGCATCTCTAAGATGGATTTTACTTTCTTTGGATCCACTTCTATTCTGCATCGTGACATAATATATCCCAGAAGCTTACCAGATTGTAATCCAAAGACACGCTTCTTGGGATTTAGTCATAGCTTATACTTCTCCAATCGCTCAAAAATGGTAGTGAGGATAGGAATGTGTGATTCTTGTGTCTTGGATTTTCCCAAAAGATCTCTATATAGTCTTCCATGATTACATGCAAAAGGTCATGAAAGATAGTAGTCATTGCTCTCTAATATGTGGCATCGGCAATCTTAAGGCCGAAGGGCATTACCTGATAAAAAAAGGTACCCCAAGGTGTTGTGAATGCAGTTTTGTGCTGGTTTTCTGGTGCTATCCTGATCTGATTGTAACCAGAGAAGCCATCCATGAGGGATGACATCTCATGTCCAGCAGTCAAATCCACTATAATGTTAATATTTGGGAGTGGAAAATCATCTTTAGGACATGCAAGGTTTAGGTATCTGAAATCATTGCAGATGTGAATGCCCCCAGCAGGTTTTCCTACTGGTACAATATTGGAGATCAATTCAGGATAGTCTATAGGTCTGATTACTTCAGCATCCAGCATTTTCTGAAGATCTACTTTGACTACCAGTGTGACTTGTGGATGCATCTTGCAGAATTTTTGTTTAATAGGTTTCACACTAGGATCCACAGCAAGATGGTGCATGAAAAGATCTGTATTGAGCCCAAGAATATCCTTGTAAGTCTAGGAAAAATTGATTTTATGTTTATGAAGGAATTTTATCATGTCTTTCTTTTCTTGATCACTGAGAGAGACTACAATGTAAGTGATGCATGGATCTTCTTCTGTGCCTAGATTGATTGAGATAGTGTCTTCAATAATCATAGAGGACACTTCTGGTTCTGATGATATAAATGGTAGGTCACCTTCTCCCTCCTCTAGTGCCTCAGAAAGGTTTTCACTAGAGGATGCATCCTTTTTTTTGTCTTTTTCTTCATCCAAAGGTGCCTGTGAGAGGTTTTCACCAGGGGATGTTTTTGTATTTTTTTTTTTTATTGTCATTTTTCTGACTAAGAGAATTGACCTAGCTACCGAAGTAGGCTCGCTCACTGTAGTGAATCTGATGTTCATATTCTCATAGATTCTTAAGTCCAAAGAGGGCTAACTGCCTCATCCAAATCGCAAATGTCTAAAGCTGGTCGTGAATCTTGTTGATCCCAGTCAATTAGTTCAGGGTTTTTGAGTGGAATATAAGGGGATGAAAGGTCGGCTTGGGTGATCATGAATACATGGTTATTATCATTGAGGTCATCTTCAACACAGTGGAAAGGAATTTTGAAGAAATCTTCTTCAGTGTCTGAATCTGAGGCAGCTAAACAATAATCCTTAGCGAAGTTAGTCTTAGTTTCTATGGAACCCAATCCATGTCCTTTAGGATAGTCATTGGATATTATGATTTTATTCTTACCAAATTCATTAGATCCAAGACCAGTACCATGATATCCCATGATTTCAATAATGGGAGTAACCTTGGGATACTTTCCTTTGGGGAAAGTTATAGGTCTTTCTTCTTCATCATTGTAGATCCAATCAAGGACATTGTATCCCATGTGTTCATCTGATAAGGACCCCCAATGTTCAAAAGTGGTTTTCTTGCAACGCGTGAGTGCTTTGTCTTTAGAGGGGGGTAATGGTGATGGTCTTCCATAAGAATTTGGAGACAAAGGGGGTTTCCCAATACATAGAGAACTTTCAAATTTATATTTTCCCATTCCTTGATCTGTAAAGGTGGTCTTTTCTTCAGATGCAGAGGCTTTGTCTTCAATAACCTTTTCCTTTCCTTTGGATTGTTCAGGTGGTGTTTCTAATGTCTTTCTAGAACTGAGGGAGTGTTTAAAATAGGGGTTTCTTGATTGAATTTTCAGCCAAACTCATTCAACAGACAGTAGTTAGATTGTTTGCCTTCCAGTCTCTTGCAGTATTGAAAGGGCTCAGGATCGCCAGGAATCATGATTTCTCTACCATGATGTGGGAACTTGAGACATTGATGATAAGTAGAGGGTACACCTTTGATAGCATGTATCTAGGGTCATCCCAAAAAGATATTATAAGGTAGATCTAGATCCAACACATGGAAAATAGTTTCAATCAAGGTCGAGCCCACTTGTAAGGGTAGTTTGATCAATCCATTGCTTTCTCATTCTCTATCATCATAGGCCTTTATTGTGATTTTCTTGTCCACATCTAGGAGGTCCTCAGAAAGACCAATGTTATGAATCATCTTCAATGTGTACAAATTCAAGCCAGATCCACCATCTATAAGGACTCATTTTATTTTTTTGGATTGGATTTTGGCTTCGATATGAAGGGAATTATTATGATGAAGGTCAGGACCACAAAAGTCCTTATCAGTAAAGACAAGATGCTCTTGTGTGGCTAAGTTCCCAATCATAGCTTGGAATTGTGTGGCATTGATATTCTTAGGGAAATGGGATTCATTTAGAGAATCTTTAAGGATTTCTTTGTGAATTGGTGAGGTTTATAGGAGCTCTAGAATGGATATCTATGCAGGTGTCTTTCCTAACTAAGCCAATAGGTCATAGCATGAGGCAGGCCGAGCAGCGATAGATGGTGCAGCTGGTGGATTTGCAGATGTAGAAGGTTTATCAACAACTTGGATAGCGACTCTGGGTCTGCATGTGGTAGCATTACAATCAGCAGCTTTGAGGATTATGGTGTTAACATGTGTGTCAGCTTCTTCAATGCAGCCACAAAGAGCATCAACCCCAAAGATATCATTTTCTTCTAGACTCCCACATTTTCGATCATCACTTGAAATAGTATTGGTAGAGTAATCATATGGGATTGCGTTGGAGGCATTGTTTTGATTGTGTGGTGGGAAGGTATGATTGTAGACTTTAAGTTTTGCATTAGATGAGGATGCATTCGGACCTTCAACTTCAATTTTTCCATCCTCAATCAGATCTTGCACAAAGTGTCTAAGCTTCATGCATTTCTTGGTATCATGTCCTTTGATGCGATGATAATCACAATATTCATTATCTCTATACCAAACAAGCTTAGGTTTATTCTCATCAAAAGGCCAAGTATTTGGATAGATTATCATCCCTTGATACGCAAGTTGTTTAAAGATCACGTCTAGGGGTTCTGCCAATGCTGTGAATTGTCATCATTGCCGATTGTCATTGTTATTGTTATTGTTATTGTTGTTGTTGTTTTAGTTGTTGCGAGGAAACAAGTATGATTGAGTATGCGATTGTTGTTCAGATTGTTGTTTTGATATTGATTATGATTGTTCTGATTTTGATTATTCTGATTTTGGTTTTGATTGTTGTTGTGATTCTGATTTTGATTTTGATTGGTGTTACAATTTTTTTGATTATTATTGTTGGATGCTTGAATAGTTTGAACATGCTTGGCATCAGTCACTCCATCATTAACAACTCCTTTGTTTTTACTCTAGAATTTTGGTTTATCATTGTTGGAAGGAGTATAATGTTTGATGCTACCTTTTTGCAAAAGGTAATCTTCAATATCTTTTCCCTTCTAGACAAGGGATTCAAAGGTGTCAGGTGAAGCCATTTTCATTTGGAAAGACATCTCAGAGATCAAATTCATTGTGAAGATGTCAATTAAGTGACTATCAAGTATTTTCCATGGCATGTGATTTGCAATATGTCTCCATCATTGTAAGAAACTAGTAAAGGTTTCTCCATTCTTTTGTTTAGTATTGCACAAATCGTTGAGTGTTGCTTGATGTTCAATGTAATATGAATATTGTCCAACAAACTTATCTGCAAGATTAGAGAAGGTAGAGATTGATCCATAAAGAAGGGCCATGAACCATTCCAAAGTTGCACCTCCAAGACTCCTAGTGAAGAGTCTCTTTAGGTAATTCTCATTATAGGAAAATTCTTGACATGCGATGTAAAATTATTTGAGATGTTGTAGAGGACATGTTTCACCTTTGTATTTCTCAAATTTAGGCATATCAAAGTTTGGTGGGAATGGTTGCATTTGATCCATAGGGACAAATCTCTTCAAAATAAAACTCCTTTTTGCCCCCATTTTGTAAACCATGCACAATTTTTTTGAGTTCATTAAATTGTTGGGCCAAGTTTGGAGCATTCTATAGGGAAAATGGTGGCACATAAGCTTTTCCTCCTCCAAATTGTGCAGTTGAAAACCCCGTGGAGGTCATACCAATAGTAGGAGGAGGTATATATTGATATGCTCTAGATGTGTTGGTTGTGGATGTCTTCATACCTGTTGTTTGAAATAGAGATGGTGTAGACAAAGGCATGGAAATCTGCCCTATGTTGTTGACATTAATACCTACTCCTTGAGTAGTATTTGTCATTGTGTGAGTGCTATTGTGTGCAGTATTGTTTGGCAAGACACTTAGGATCTGTTGAATATATTCTTGTGTCAATTGGGGTGTTGATGTAGTTGTTGATATAGGTGTTGATGTAGGTATTGATGTGGAAGGTTAACTAATAGCTCCTTTATCAGTATCACATGATGATGTGGCATTTGAAGTAGAATCCATGGCTGCAGTAGTGGCAGCAATGGCTTTGGTGATTTTTCGGGTAAGGAGTGTTTCATCAAAATCAGCGGGCACTGTGACACAATTTTGAATAAGATTCAGGAATATTTCACCGTTGTTTTGAGTAATGGCCTTCTCAACCATTTCTAAGTTGTATGGATTTCTAAGGAATTCTATCACTTGGGTAGGTCTTTCTTCTTGTTCTACCAACTCAGTTTCTTTGGGAACTTCCTCATCTTTTACTTCAGTGCCTTGAAAGTATTGACTGACAAAAGGATTCTCCTCATAGGTAGCGGTGTTGAGTGTTGCACGCCTCATGTTTCTAGCTTGGGATTGAGTGACTACCAAACAATGATGAAATTTAGAAGAATAGAAGATAAAAAGATGTAATATTTCAGAGATGAAATGGAATGGAGCAAAGATTTGATTTTTGATTTGATTTGATTTAATTGGATTGGATTGATAGATGATATATTTTGATTTAAAGGTTTTTGGAACAAAAACTAACCATGACAAGACCTTATGATGATACAAACACAAAGGATTAAGTGATACATGTTCTACTTGAAGATGGACTTGTGATCTCAAGAAAAATGGAACATCACAAAGGGATTTAAATTACTTAAGACGGGCTAATGGTATATAAGCAATATTGTGTTTGTTTGAGGATGAAGGTTTGAAATACTTTGATTAAGGTCTTTCAACCTAAAAGGATTGATTTGATTTTATGTGAAGAGATTTGATCTAATGCTCCAAGAGAAGGGATGATGCTTGAAGATGATAGGAGAATTCAGGATTGATCTTAGAAACAAGAGGGTTGTCTAATCATACTGCTCAAGGGTAACAAAGGCATGGTTGATAGGATACTTGGCCATGAAATTGTAGATTTTATTGTTGTACATAATTTTTTCAATCTTCTCACAATAATCAATTTCTTGCTTGATTGACATGGAAATGTGTTGGTATTATTTGGATTTGTGAGTGGTTTCTTTCTATTCTCGATAAACTAGAGGTGTTGGAAGCTTAACCTTCTTATGTTTCTTGGAACCGGTCATGTCATGTGGTGAAAAATTTGGCTTTGACTGAATACTTGAATGATTTAGAACAAATGGTTTTAGGGTCCCACAAAAGACCAAATTTTGGATATTTCAATAGATTTTGGAGCTCACTTTTTTCAAGTAGAGATGGCAGTCTCAGATGCAGCCGGCGATATGTGCAGATGGTGATCTACACAGACGGTGATCTACATGGACGGCGACTCCAGAGAAGAGATGGTAAACTATTGTGAAGGAAGTGTTTTGAGATTCTGGATGGATTTTGGACTTCAGTTTGATTTTGGATAGATTTTTTTGATGGAAAGAACCAATTTTAGCATACTCAAACCAGAAAGATAACCAGCATGTGTCTTAAAAAAATCCAACAAGGGACAAAGCAACCTTGAGGGATACAAGCAAGTGTGATTTTGGGGAACTTTGATTTCAATTGCAATATTTTGTTTATGTATGTTCAAGTGACTCTTTCAAGCCACTTATGTTTTTACTTGGTTTATCACAATGAAGACAGTAAAAAAAGTAGCTACCTTAGGGAATTGTCTTCACATGAAATATTATAGGCCCATTGCTTGGTAGTCCTTCAGCTCACATAGCAGTGTCACCCCCATAAGGGCGCCCATGTTTTTGCCTTTTGCTAGGTATTGTTTCTGTGCTACGAAGATCTCTTTTGCAACACAATACCCTGGGACACGTATAATGGGAATCTTGGGGGAGAATCTTCCCTCCCCTTACACTATAATAATACACCGTTCAGAGGTGAATCAGGTAGGCTACTAATTTACAGTTGCTAATAAGGTTCGTTACGTCCCCGCAATTAATTTGTACGATGTGAGACACTTAATTCTCTAGTTCAACCATGTCATTATGTTGAGGATATTCACTCAGTATGGACTACCATTAAACATGACCTGCCCAAGATTGAAGGGATAAAATTAGACCTTTGGGTCACACCTTATTTCTATACTAGCCAAAAGGATTTACCAGTTTGAGGTTGTTCTCTAAAGGGGAAGTGCACCCTCTAGACAAGCCTCTCTAGAAGCTAGATTAAGCTAAGCTTTCTATTCACCCAAGTTCCACAAAGGAGAGGGGAGAGGATACGGCTATAGTTTAATCATAGCATCATGTAATTTAAGGGATCTATCTAATGACAAAATAGTTTGAAAGAAGTGTTGAAAAATACTTCTTTAAACACACCAAAAAGAGTTCATTTCCAAATTGAACCTAGTTAAAGCAACTAAGTGTTTTCTACCTAAGAAAAAGACACAATAATATGATTAAACATGCAAATTCAATTCATTTCCCACATATCAATAAGGAAATCTTGTAAAAAAGAGTGTTTGTTTGCCTTAAGTCATTCAAGATTTATGAGGTTTATTCCCTTATGCATTCAAGATTATATGTGGTTGATTTCTCTTTTAAGCAACATTCA
Source organism: Thuja plicata (assembly GCA_018584345.1). Lineage (NCBI taxonomy): Eukaryota > Viridiplantae > Streptophyta > Pinopsida > Cupressales > Cupressaceae > Thuja > Thuja plicata. The sequence continues at coordinate 98,041 of MU226928.1, read as the reverse complement.
TTCAAAGACTAATGTTTAATCATACAAGTTCATTTCCAAAAATCAGTTAAAAACCCAAGGAAACCTGCATGAAAAACTATTAGTAGTTTTTAGAGCCTTCAACTATGAAATGTTGCAAAAGAAATGATAGGTCACAGGAAAATTGCGTGGACGACGATCTACGTAGACGGTGATTTGCGTAGATGGTGATCTGCGTAGACGGAAATCTGCACAGACAGTGATTTACCTGCACAGACGGACGAATAAAAATAGTCAGATTATATTATAAAAAGACTTAGCATACATAAATATTAAATTTTTCATCAATTTCAACAGCATCTAACTCTTAAAAAGCATCACTCTGTCAAAAACCCGAGAGTTAAAAAGCTTAAAATCTGATAAAAAATAGTTTGAAACAATGTTACTCTAAGTCTGTTTTAAAACAGGCAGAGAGGGTTGTCTATGTGAGCATACGGTGAAGAAGCGCAAACGACGATATGCACAAATGACATTCTAGAAATGCAGATGGCAGAATCATAGCGCAGACGGCTCCGCATAAATGAAAAAGACATAAATTAGCATGATAACAATGCATAAATGAGAGATGATTTTCTCTTGACAATGGCCTCTATTTATAGATTTTTTGGAGGAGAGAGAGGGATTGGATGAGG
>MU226928.1:70984-97341 GCA_018584345.1 Thuja plicata | reverse complement strand
GGTGGAGATCATGTGGCATCCACATAGGTGCCACATGAGGGACACATAAGCCATGCAAGAGGCCCACTTTTCTCACACATGTGTGAGCAACTTTTGATGTGATGGGTCAAGGTGTACTTAAAGTACATATGTGAAGGATCTTGTAAGAGGTGTAAGAGTTTTGGTCTAATGAAACACTTTTAGAAAGTGTCATCATGGGTGTAAGAAACCTTGTTGGTACTAATTTAAGATTATTTGGAAAAGCCAATTTTTGGAAATTTGCTCACACATGTGTGAGAAAATAATTAGGAATAATTTGTGTAGGAATCAAGAAATTAGCCTAATTAACCTTAGTTAATTAGTGAATAGGTCTATTTGGTGAGAGTGATGTGAGGTAGGGTAGGATCTAGGTTCAAATTATCTTAATCCAAATTAAATTTAAATTAATTATAGTTTAGTAGAATTAAGTCATGTGGAGGAATAAATTAGCATGTATGTGACAAATCCCATCGGGTGTGCCAAAATGTATGTGACAAAACCTACCTACCAAACACAATCACTCAAACATGCAAACAATAAAGATTAGTCATTAGAAATCATAAACAATGTTAGAATGTTCAAATGAAATCTTAAAACAAATGGGCTTACACCACAACCTTTGATGAGCCAATCAAGTGCACCAAAGCCTTGTTGATTTTCTCTTAGAGATATTTGTGGGTGTGCTCTTCCAACACAATATTAAAAATCTCACTAGATTGATGGATGGAAGCTAAAATGCATACTAATGGATAATGAAGAGCTCAAGAACAAGTATGAAGAACTTGTCTCAAAACCATTCACCAAATGTATAATGAAAGTATACTAGCATGCTATGCAAGATAAAATGAAACTAAGAACTAGATTCATTCACCATGATTACCTAAGATGTGATTTCTAGATTATGTAAGAAAATAAACATGAAAATGCACTATAAGATTCTAGCACTAAACTAGCATGATAACAATGCATAAAAATGAGAGATGATTTGCTCTTGACAATGGCCTCTATTTATAGATCTTTTGGAGGAGAGAGAGGGCTTGGATGAGGTGGAGATCATATGGCATCCACATAGGTGCCACATGAGGGACACATAATCCATGCAAGAGGCCCACTTTTCTCACACATGTGTGAGCAATTTTTGATGTCATAGGTCAAGGTGTACTTAAAGTACACATGTGAAGGATCTTGTAAGAGGTGTAAGAGTTTTGGTCCAATGAAACACTTTTAGAAAGTGTAAGAAGGTGTCATCATGGGTGTAAGAAACCTTGTTGGCACCAAATTAGGATTATTTGAAAAATTCAATTTTTGAAAATTTGCTCACACATGTGTGAGCAAATAATTAGGACTAATTTGTGTAGGAATCAAGAAATTAGCCTAATTAACCTTAGTTAATTAGTGAGTAGGTCTATTTGGTGAGAGTGATGTGAGGTAGGGTAGGATCTAGGTTCAAATTAGCTTAATCCAAATTAAAGTTAGATTAATTAAGTCATGTGGAGGAATAAATAAATTAAAAATTTATTTAAAAGGGATTAATGGGGGGTAATGTATATAAATAAGATTTAATACATTAAAGGGGATAGTATTTAAATTAAATTTAAATACTAAGGAAAGTGAATCGTATTTAATTAAATAAATAGAAGAATATAAAAAATATAATTAATTAATTATAATGCTATGGGAATATTAATTAAATTAATATAAGGATTATTTTAGACATCTACAGTTACAATCACCCTCATCTATTTAGTTTTCTAGGCAGGAGATATATAGGAGAGTCCCTTTCTTTTTTGACAGTTTTTGTATTTTCTTATTTTGTTGTGAACCATGTGAAGCTCTTTATGCATGTAATTTTGTACATCCAGGTTCATACTGTCTTCTTTGATTAATTCAAGAAACAATTAGGCTGTGTCACTTGGATTTTACACTTGTGACCTCTTCGGTCCATTTTTATTTTATGTGCTTATTTCTCTCTTCTTAAATTAATCTTCTTTCCTCCTGCCTTCGCATTCCCAAACTTGGGTTCTAGGATCGGTGGGTACCCGAATCCATGCACTAGTGCTTGTCCCAACTAAAAAATGCTCAAGGAACCAATTCTCTTGGGTGATATTTCTTAGTGTTCTTTGTGATTAAGATGACCGAACATCAAAAATCTCTTTGATTATCAATGATAGATACCGCTACTTTGACTTTTGGAGTGTTCTTTGCGCTGCATGTTTCTTTGGAGACTAAGAAATACCTCTAATTTCATTTAGGGACTACTTGGAATGAATCCAAGACACACTTGACCCAAATAAAAATGAGCCTCGACAAAAGGAGGAGACCACAGATGGGAGAAAGGGACTGACGACGAAGAAAATGATAGATTGAAAGAAAGAAAATGAAGAAATCAAAAAGACTATGATACAAGGGATGGAAGGAAATCCCACTTAGGATCTAGAGTAACATTTGAGGAGTTTCCCATTGACTAGAAATGGGGTCAACTCTCCATTTGAGGTGTTGATCCTAAAAGTGTTCTCTCCCAAGATCTTTGATATCTGATAGGGGCCTGTCCACAATTTTTGAAATTTGGTGTGGTTGCCTAGCTTTTCCTTTGCCTTATCCCACATGAGAACAAGGTCAGAGATCCTGAAGGCTTTAATGGTGGCTCTCTTATCAAACCATCACTTGATGATAGCCTGGTGCTTCAATACATGCTCCAGGACCAAGGTTCTCTTCTCCTCTAGGTTGAGGAGGTTCATGAGTCTGACTTGTACTCAATCTTTGCCTCCCACGTATTGGTCCATAAATCTCAAGATTGAGATTTTTAAGTTCATAGGGAAGACCAATTGCAATCCAAAGACCAATTGGTGTGGGGATGTCCCCAAAGCATTCTTGATCCTCACCTGGTATGTCCACGGGGCATATTTCTGTTGTGTGTGCCAATCTCAGGGATTGTCATCGAGGAGATGTTTGATCATTGTTATCAAGTTCTTGTTGGTAGATTTTGCTACATAATTGCCTTTTGGATAATAATTGGAAGATAATTTGAGGATTACCTAGTTTTCAAAGTTCCATTTCATGAGTGATGTGGATGAGAAAGAGGGAGCATTGTCACATACTAGATAGAATGACATTTTGAACCTAGTTATGATGTGCTCCTCTATGAACTTGGTCACTACCTCCATGGTGCAATTCTTCAGTTCTTGGGCCTCCGTCCATCGTGTGTTATAATTGGTAGATATTAGAATGAACTTGTGTCCTACATATGAAGGGGGGTTAATCACTCTAGAAAAATATAAGCCCTATTGGGCGAACGGACGTACCTTGTATACTGGCTTTAAGCACATTGTCAGATTTCTCTCTCATGTTGCACTTGTCTGGAAAGTGTTGCATGATATCATGTGTTCTCCACTATCTTTGAATAATTTTGGCCAAAAATACCCTACCCTTAGGATTTGGTGAGTGGTCACCTCAGCTGAACCATGCCCTATCCCATATCTATCATGAAAATCTTGTAGGACTTGCTTTTCTTTGAGCCTATCCATACACCTTAGGTACAAACCCTCATAATTGCATTTATATAGCTGACCATTATTCAACATCTAGGATTTTATTTTTATTTTCAAATCCATTCTTTATGAGCTATTCATCCCCTCTGGGCAGGGATTCTATAGTAGGTAGTAGACTATGTCTCAAGATACCATATCTCGATGATCACACCTTGATCAGTGTAAGTTTATCATACTAGAACTTCTTCCACTTCAAAGATCAGTTTAGTAATACCTTGGCCTCTTACTAGTTTCATTGGCTGGATCTATAGGTCAAACTCTTACAGGATTTCCATCCATTTCCCTCTTTTCTCTCCTACCTCATTCTGCATCAACAGAGACTTTACGGTTGTGTCAGGGACTATCCCGGAGACTTTGCTTCTCAAGATGTCGTGTCAGAACTTCTTCACCACTTTGACGAGAGAAAAATACTATTTGTCTAGGTTGGGGTACCTATTCTTGGCATTTTTAATGGGGAAACTCATGAAGGCTATGGGTCTCTCGTCTTCATTGTCTTTCTTCTAAGTGAGGATACCTGCGCATGACTGTTATGATGAAAAATAATATACTTTAAAAGGAATGGTGTAGTCAGGGCTGATGAGGATAGGATCCATAGCAATTGCACCCTTTATCTCCTTAAAATATTTCTTTACTTGGATATTCCACTCAATCTTGGCATCCTTTTTCAACATATTTTTTAAGGGTTTTACTATTTCTGCGAAGCCGCTGATGAACTTCCTCACAAAGTTAATCTTCCCAAAGAAAGATTTCATCTCTTTACGGCTATGAGGTGGTGTCAAATTTAGAATGGATTCCACCCTTTTGGGGTCTATGAATGTCTCTTCTTCTGAAATGATGTGTCTCAATAGCTTGCCTTCAGTTACCCCAAACACGCATTACTTAGGATTGAGAGAAATCCCATATTTACTGCATCTTTGAAGGCACTTTCTGAGATTATTTACGTGGTCTTCTCTTTGTTTTGAGAATACTATGAGATCATCCATGTAAATGATAATTCACTTCCCAACTAGCCCCTTGAAAACTATGTCCATTACCCTCTAGAAAGTGGCCTTGGTTTTAATTATACCGAAGGGCATCTGTCGGTAAGCGAATGTTCCACATTTGGTTGTGAATGTTGTTTTCATCTTGTCCTCTTCTTGTACCATTACTTGAGTGTAACCAGAGTAACCATCTAGGAAGAAAATCATTTGAGACCCATTGATTATCTGCAATATCTCATTGAGAGACAGGAGGGGGTAGTTGTCCTTCTGAGAAGACTTGTTCAGGTTCTGAAAGTCTACGCATAATTTGATCTCACCAATCATTTTTCTTACTGGTAAAAAGTTCGTGACCCAGGTGGAATGTCAAATTGAAAAGATGATTCTGGCATTTAATAACTTCTAGAATTCCTTTTGGATCAATGGCTTCATAGTAGGGTTCACGGGTCTTTGGCATTGTCTAAAAGGTTTGGAGTCTAGTTTTAGCAAGATATTGTGCACTATGACCGAGGTGTCATATGTTTTCAATTCTTCATAGCTCCAGGCTATGACATCCCAGTATTCAGTGAGGAGTTTGACCATATTTTCCCTTTCCTCTTTGGTACATACTCTCCCAATGTGAACTTCTCTCAACTCATATTTGGTGTTAAGGTTATATGAGTCATACTCTTTACCATTGGGTAGTATGCCCAAATGGCTTTTCATAGCGGTCCCATTGTTGTTAAAAATAATCTCTAGCTCCACCATTCCTTTGGGTATGTAATTGGTTCTTATTTTTATGATGCCCTGATCATTGGGGTCTTCCATGCTAACTTCTTCTTCCACCTCTTCTTTCTCTTCTTCTACAATTTGTTTCTTGAACAACCCTGCACACATGATGAACTCAAGGATGTGTTGGTCATCTTGAAAGAATTAGAAATTTTTAATGTTATTTGGGATGGTCGGGGTTGCAATAAGTTCAACTCACAACTTATTTATTTTAGAATTATCCATCAGATGTAATGAACTGGCGGATACAGCTAGGGCATCGCTGATGATGTTCTTCTTTCGTAGGATGGCCTTGATGTTGAATGCTTCAAAGTCATTGATCAAGTTCCATGCCCTATTTTGGTAGGTTGAAAACCTTTTATCATTTCAAGAATACTGACTGTGAACATGTTTGACGACCAATTGTGAATCTCCTTCCATTTTCAAGGCTTTTATTCCTTTTTCATGGGCCAGGAGGAGTCTATGGACCAATGCTTCATATTCTGCAACATTGTTAGCACACAAAAATTGTAATCTATATGCAGCATAAAAATACTTACCTCTTGGATTTATGATTTTGATCCCCACTCCCACTCCTTGTTTTTATTTAGAGCCATCAAAGCGTAATTTCCATATTTGGTACTGCTTTGCGGGTTTCAAACCATCCAAAACCCTTTTTCAGAACCCCTTTGTTTGGGGCTTCTACTTATTTTCCCCGTCACTATTAGAGGAAGTTGACTCTCCTTTTTCCATCCCTTGGGTACTTTTGAGGTTAGGGTATTTATTAATTTCACCTTCTTTATATTCTTGTAGCTCTCTGTATAGCAGACACACTCCATCATCTGAAGTGCTGCAGTCACTAAATAAGTTCAATGTAGGGATTTTGGTGTCTAAATCTGACCCATTGTCTTGAATTTTGGTTAGGGCCTCTGTTTCCACTAATTTATCTATCCTAATCATAGATCCACCTTTTCTTGCCACTTCAAGGGTTTCCTTTTCTACTTCAGGTTCCCTGAGGTTTTTATTGGTAGAGCAATTTGGGTCAGCACTCAAGACAGTGCATTTTGGCAATTGGAGCATGTGAATTCTGAGTGACTTTCTTGATGTAACTGATAGTACCCTAGTAGTAGAAGGATGTTAGGGTCTGCATCTTTCCCTAGGTTCTGCATACTTTTCATTATACTATTGACAAAGTTTTGAAATATTTCTTCATGGATGTTAGGTTCTAGTAGGCCTTACACCAGACTATGGCCTTGTTCTTCAACTTCTCTGATTTGGAACATGAAAATGAAGTCCATCTGGTAGGTGCCTAGGTCAATCTGTGTGAGAAGGACTTCATTTGGAGCATTATATTTAGTAATCATCTTTCTCAACTTAGGCTTGGCATCAATTTTGATTTGGTTGTTCATTCCTTTCCATGGTAACCATAGTTGCATGAAATCCATGGATAGCCATCCCCTCAAGCATTTGGTCCATTCTCTGCTTAGTAGCATTCCATAATTTTTAGGAATATCTACCACCTGCACATCAATATACTCTTGTATCCTTGGGTCAAAAACTAGTTGGATATGTATGTCCTTGAGAACACCAATTAATTTGACTTTTTCCTTGTTGAGTTGGATCACCACTCTATTTTTTGTTTGCGGAATCATTCCTAGTTTTTGACAGATGGATAAAGGCATGACATTACAAGATGCTCCAGAATCAATCAGGAAATTATGTATGTTCTTCCCAAATATCTGTAGACTAGGCAGGAATGGTGGTACCTCTATCTTGTCTTTGAGCATTGTCAGGAAAGCTTCATAAGCATTGACGTTAGAGGTGGTCTTTGTGTTGCTTTTCGTTGTCCCTTGTTTGAGTGGTCCATGAATTTTGAGAGGGCTTCTCTGTGAGAAGGTAAACCTTGGAGCATCTTGAACATTGATATGTTTTCCTTGGTCTTCTTTAGTTCCTCAACTACACTGTATATTTTGTTTAACCATTTCGAGTTTATATAACTAGTGAACATGTTTGGTGTGGATGAGGCAGGAGCATTCGTACCTCTTGGTTGTGTAGGATTATTGCTTTCTTAGGGATTTAGTGGAGTTGGTTGTTTACTCAGAGGTATGCCATTAGTCATAGGTTCCTTTTGACTTCGTAGATTGTAGGAATTTTGATGATAATCCTAGAAGGCATGAACTTATGAGTACTCAGGCTCATTTTCCTTTTGGAATGGGAACACAAACTCTTCTTCTCCCAAACAAGAGCCCAAATTTTATCCATTTCTAGATTCATAGGAATCAAACATCATGGAGTTGAAATAAATGGGTAGTTCCTCTAGATCCTGGGGATACTGATAATGGGAGTTTCTTCCATATCCATGGTTGTTTTGGCATAGATTCGAAGCCCCAACAAAATTGGCCTTCGCAGCTTCATAGATGTTAGCATTATCTACCGGTATACTACCATTTTTGGGTTGGGTGTTCCATGGTCTATTTGGTCTTTGCTACCCAAATGGCTTATCCTGTGCATTGTTGTTATTGGTGTAAGTGTTAAAACTCTAATTCTGATTCTAGGGATAAGCATTTGGACCAGCCAGTGCTTGTTGGTACCCACTTTGGTTTTGGGAAGGATTTAACTTCATTCGAGTGAGCTTATTTGTGAGTTGCGACAAGGTTTTCTTTATGGAATCCAATTCAGAGGTTAAGTGTGTATTAGATTCAGCTTGGGGCACATCCCTCTGTTCTATGAATGTTATTTTATGAGCCTCATAACCGGGATAAGTGATGGATGGTGGTGGGTTTGCAAATGGTTGTGCCAGAATTGGGTTCAATGAAGGCATGTGAGTGGCCAAAGCTTTATTATTTGGTCAAAATGGATTCAAGGTAGGGATGTTTCTAATGGCATGCATGGTTACAAAGTTTCCTTCTTGCGAGTCTATTTGTTGTGTGAATATTATGGTCTCATTATACACCTTTTCCATCGTGTCTTTATCCGCAAGTGTGATTCTTCTTAGAAATAGTGAGGTGAAGGGGTCCAGATCTTTGAGGTAAACTTGTATGATGGATACCTCTGGTATGGTGTAAGGAGCTTCCAACTTTTCATGCATTTTGTTGAAATGATGATTGAACATGGGGATGGGCTCCTTAGGATCTTTTCTTCTTGTTATGAACTAGTGTTTTGTCATAGCAGGATCCACATACAAATTAAATTGATTGAGAAATTTGGTTTCAAATTCGATCCATGCAAAGATAGATCCCTGTGGAAAATTCAAGTACCATTTGTATGCAAATTCCCCCAAAGTGTAAGGGAAAATACGACAGACAACATCTTGGTGGGCAATCTCTTTACGGTTACAAATTTATTTGAAGGCATGGATGTTCTCTTCTTCTATCCTTGATTTGACATATATGAAACATGTGTAAAACTTCTCCATATTTTTGGGCAATTCATGGAGCTGCCCAAAAAAAATTTTAGTGGTGAACTTTGTGCATTGGCGAAGAAATCCATTGAATAAGGTTGCTGCAAATTCTGATTTTGCAAATTCTCATTTTGATTTATGGTTGTGGGAACAATCAGGATAGAGATGTGTGATTAATGTCCAAGCAAGTTTTGTGACTCGGTAGGATGGTGAGAGGAGTTCTCTCTTGTCTTCCCTTTGTCGCTGCGAGCTCTATGATGGTGAGTGAGTTCAATGAACTTGCCTCCTTTTGAAGATGATCTAACCACTTTCTTGACCCATTCTAGATAAAAGGATCCAAATTTATCCATCTTTTCAGTCTTGAGGCCCTCCTTCTAGCACCACTTCTATTGAGCATTGTTTTTTACATAATTCAACAGCTAGGATCTTGAGATTCAATCTCCTCTCTTGAAAGAATAACAAATTTATTCCCAAGGTTCTTTGAGGTAGTGGTATAACCTACTCGGTTACTCAGTTCAAGATAAATGTGAATGTTCACAAGGAGGCCTTTGCTAGTACATTCAAGACATCAAACTATAAAACAACTTTAGTACTTTTTAGTTTTTTTCGATTTATCAAAGATTGTAGTTTTAACTTAAAGATGCAATTTTGTGGTTTCAAGGTAATTATTTCCATATTTATGATAGAATTTAAATGAGTAAGGTAACAAGAAATAAAGTAAATTTTCTGAAACAAAATCCTAACAGACATAAACTGATGTTCACCCTTCCTTGAGAATTGAATGATGGAGAGATTTGGAACAAACCAACGAAGTATAAATTAGACAATGTCACAATTATATACTCGGTGGATGCAATAGTTTGGAGAGAAAATGAATTCACCCGTGCAAGATTTTCAAAACCTATTAAATCATGAAGTCACCAAGATGTGCACACCCATGAGATGGATTTATCATAAATCCCAATAGATGATTACTTTCATGCATTCATCACATCAAGGTAGATAAACAACAACAAACTCCAACTAATAGAAATGCAAATTCAAAACACAATAAACAATTGGCTCTTTGAAAATAATAAACAAGTATGCAAAAATTCATCACTCTCGCATAGATAGCAGAAAATATCACACCATGAATGAAGCACCAATTATAGTTCTTTATTGCATTAGGAATCTGGCCCTATTACATTGCTTTTGATTACAATATATAGAGTTCTTATCTACAAACTTTGAATGCCAAAATTAGGGCATCAGAGACTCTAAATTAATGAAAATAAGATAAAACTAAAACTTTGCTAAAAGAAAACTATTTCTAACTAATACTAAACAACTTGCATGGATTTTTAATCCATTTACAATCAGTTTGTCCATGCAAGAGGGATCAAACTCCCCAGGAAAAGAGAGAGAAAGAAGATGGGGTTTATTTGCATGCAAATGGAGTCTTCTTCTTGATCTTGGAGTTCTCCCTTGCAATCTTCATCTGGGGTTCTCTTTGTGGTGGGAACTGATAGGGGACCCTTAGTCCTTCCAAAGCAAATTCTAGTTAGGCACCCATCTAATCTAGAGTTCAACTTCCATGCAAAAAGGTGATCTCACTGGAAAGGCTGAGAAATTTAGACCCCGACCTCTACTCCAAAGTTTTCCAAGTGTCAAAATTTTCTTAAGTGGCGTAACCAAAATTGGAGGCCCCAAAGTTTTGGCACTTTTGGAGGCCGAAAGGCTGAAAATGCCGAAAGGTCAAAATGTTGGGAGGGCCAAAATGTCAAAATGCCAAATTTTAGCCTTTTGGAAAATGGCTAAGTGTAGAAAATTGCTTTCTGCAAAATTGTTGAATGGATCTGAGGCATCAGTTTGGAAATACTTTTAGATGGGAAGCTCATAGCCTTTGTACTATCTCTTGTACTTCTTCATAATTTATCTCTTTCCTCTTCACTTTGGTGACCCTTCGTTCTTGCTTCTCTCTGAAAAATGGTTAATTCACAAGTGAAGAAATTGATCTCTTCTTCATGCTCTGACATTCTCTACATGTCTTCCTTTGAGTAGAACAATTGGTGTAAGGCATCTTTGGTGCTAACACCTACCAAAATATCTTTAAATTTTTGCATTACTTCCTTGGCCGGATGCAGGGTTTATTTTTGTTGATCCCTATACAAGTCTAAACCAATCTCTATGAAGAAACATTCTATTTCTTCTATCCAATCCATGACCTCCTTTTGTTTCTCCATTATGCGAGATAGGTATTTTTTGTATATATTAACTATTTTGGATATGCTTTTGATCCAGGTCTTGAAGTTTTCTAGCTCTTCTCCTTCGTAAATCTTGACCAAGATCTGGAAGTGTTTATTCTTGATTACTTTTAGGTCTTGGAGAATATCTTTCCATTTGCTTCCTTTAGAATTCACTCCCTCTTCATTCTCCATTAGATCAATCAATTTTTTGGCCTCGATTAGGATGACTTTGTAAGTCTTGAATACGATCCTGATAACCCCTTCTTCATATTGCTCAAAATAATTCTTCCAATCCGCACTTGTTTGGATGAAAGAAGGGGTCACACCTGTTGTTAAGTCTAGGCTGGCCCTCTTTTTTAATACGGCCTATAATGAGGCCTCCAAGCAATTTGGGTCAATGGGACCCACCATTTTATGAACGAATTTATTTAGAGCCTCATTTTTCTATGTTAAGGATTTGATGGTTTCCTCATCCTTGCTCATGAATCATAGAGCATGCTTAAGCCCCAGGGTTTCCAATGTCTTACTCCCTTCCCTGGTAGGCTCTCCCAGATCTACCTCCTCAAATGTGTAATATTTAGGGGTTATCTATGCTTGAGGGGTGCTATTAGAGGGAACTCCCACTTTTTCTTTCCAGCAACCCCTAGTGTCTTGGGTGATGTAAGATATGGTTCTTTTTGGTATATTGGCCTCTGTTTGATGGAAAGATTTTCCCAAGGATGCCATACTTGTTTCTTCTCCTTCCTCTTCATTAGTGTACACTATTTTCTGAGGTTGAATCTCTTTAGTAAACCAAGTAGGTTTACTAAAGGCGGTGACTAGGTCATATGGAGAAATTTTGAGGATTGAAGTCAAGTTTTGCGGCCTGGGGGTAACCTCCTCTTCTGACTCTTTTACCAGTTCAGCTTCTTTCCCCTTTTCTCCCTCAAGCATTTCTTCTTTGTGGCCTGCTCCTTCTCCCTTCTCTTCTTCCACTTCCATATCTTATCCATCCTTATCTCGACCTTCATCCCCTGAGGAACCAATCAACACTTCTGCATCAAGGCTAGTCATGGCCATCAGTGTGGTTTTGAAGGGTGACACAGCTTCTATCCTTACTAACCCCTGGGGATTCGAGATGAAGCAAGGAAAAGGGACTAATGGTGGTGGATTAGGTGTTGGTATCATAGGTGGAGGAATAGGAATTGAAGGAGGAGGAGCTGGTGGTGGAGTTAGGAGAGAAGGTAGTGGAGTATAAGTGGAACTCTCTCCTGCAGCTTTATCTCCCGTTATGTTCTGAGCCACTGTGGAATCTTCAATTTTAGGCCCTTGGCTAGTGTTAGAGATCTTCCTTCTAATTTTCATGTTTAGTGTGGGATTGGTGAACTGGGCCAAAGGTGGAGTGAGTATTACTTTGGGCTGGATAAGCATTGGTGCTCCTATGTTAAACCCTGTTGATGAGTCAGGTGTATCATGTCCCTAGTCTGCAAAACCTTCTAGGCCTTCAAAATCGTAGATTTGGAAATCATCTGAACCTAAGGCATCGAGAGGGTTGTCTTGTTCTTTTGGATCCTCCACCTATTTTAATTAGAGGTATTTCTTCCTCCTCTTCTAGCTCCGCTTGTAAGTTTTCTAGTCATGGAGACGCAGAAGCTCTCCTCCTTTTATACATTTTCTTTCCTTCTCCCATAGTAGGGGGAGATTGACCAAAGGTGGAAGGGCCTTCATCTTATGTATCCTATGATGATCCAATTGGAGGATCTATCTGTCATATCATCCTGGTTTTTTGAGCTTTGTGCCTAGGATTTGAACCATATTCTACTGCACGCTCATGGCCATACACTATCCCTGGCTTCTGTGGTGGGGCCTTCTTGTACTGTGGTATAGTAGATTTATCTCCCCATTTCTTATCCACCTTCCTAGGTGGATCCATCAATGTCTTTATAGGAATGGGGTCCATCTAATAGGGCCTATTAATCAATGCCTTTGTTGTCCTAACCACATGTCGAGCTACGAACTCGATATCATCATTTTCATCCTTATCAATTTTTGTTCTCAGGATGGGCCTATTATATATCTTGTCCATAGTATAAATGGATTCTAGCACATTATCTGAATCCTTCTCCCAAAACTTTGGCTAAATTGGGGCCTTCAAGGTCTCCTGTGCAAGAGTAAGAGACATTCTACAATAGTCCCTGATTCTAACCTCATGATCATCCACACAATTTATCTAGTGATAGTCAAGGTGTGGCTCATGGATATAGAATTTGCTAATGATGTGGTTGTATATACCTATCAGATCAAATTGGGGCCTGACTATTTTATATAGTTGAAGTGGGCACTCATCCCACTCAAAGGCCAAGGACTTGAAAACTTTCATGTCCTAGAGAGTGTACGGTCCCAGGAGGATAGGGAAATCCCAACAGTACTTTTATTCTTTATGTTCTTGTAAGCATTTGCAAGATGCCTAGCCATTTATACAATGATTACCTAGTCAGATGGGTACCTGGGAATTTTCTTTGATTTTTAGGTAGACCCTGCCACCCGGATGTATGTAAATATCTTGAATTGTATGTAATAGGCCCCAATGGCCCTTAATTTGGTAGCTACTTCTTCTAACATTCTCTTCGCAAAATCAACTTCAATGGAACAGATGATTGCAAAGATGAAAGCATCATTTACTATCCTATAGTCTGGGCTATCTTCTGACATATTTTCCCTTTTCACTAGTTGCAGATATACAATATGGGGCCATGCATTTTGATCTTTAATGTTCCCCCTTTTGGTGAGCCCCGGATAGTCTGCCTGTGCGGCTAATAAGTACACTATGTATTTACTCATGTAGAACTTTGGATTATGTTTCATTGCATTCAGTTGCTCGTCCATCATGTCATTGATAATGGTGGCCCAATTGAACCTGCCTTTGCAGTTCCTGATCTTCTCTATTAACATGATCATCAAGTCCTCGGGCTAGATGGACTGAGGTAGTCCATACACTCGGCTTATAAGTGTTACTTCTGCCTAGATGTCATCTTTTATATATCCTCTCCTAAGGTCTATCTTATCCAGTTTATTTTTGGGAAGAGGCTGCTTGAGGTAGTCATTATTTACAATATCATACGCCTCTTCACCTTTGTTTCTGAACCACCTTAGGGCCTTTTCTGTGAAGAATTCATAGAAGTTATCTACACCTTTCTAGATCTGGAAGAGCTCTTCTATATTGTCTGGTCTTATATCCAGAACTACTTGTCCTTCTGTGTTCTTTACTACCCTCTCATCTGGGTTGTAGTGGTTGGATAGAGTCATTATTAGCTTTGAAGATGTGATGGCCACCAAATGTGTTGTTGCATTGACTAGGATAGAATAAACCATGGAGGTGCAGTCTTCAGACCTTCCTATTGGCTAGGAGAACCTCACCAGGAACTCATTCTAGTTTATGTTCCCGATATCAATATGGTGATCTCAGCATATTCATTCCTGATCTTTGAAGGGGGTGATTCCCCTTGTATAGGTACTTCATCGGGGACTATTTTTTTCTCGGGCATTCCTGCGAGAAAAGAGAAAGTATTAGAATTTTTTATTGAAAGGAAACTATGAAAAGCAGGGAAGAAAGTGATTTATCTAGGAAAATAGTAGCAGAAAGCTTTAAAGATCCCAAACATACAATTTTTTCTCTTTCGGCCCTGTCAGGTTTTCGGACGCCAAAAATAATGTCGGGGTCCAAAAATGCCAAAAGTGAGAAAAGAGAAAAGGAGAAGGAACAAGACTTCTTGGTCTTTTGGTGTGTAAAAGTTCAACCAAGATGTCAGACTCTGAAAGTCCAAAGCTGCCGAAAGAAGGACCTTATCACTGAGAGGTTTGGCCCTTTTGACCTTTTGAGGGTTTCAGACATTTTGGGGGTCCAAAACGCTAACACCTCCAAAATTCCCTAATTCACTTGGTGACATCTCAAGGGGATAGATGATTTTTGGCCTTTCGGAGGCCGAAAACCTGCAATTAGGTCGTGACACACACAAAAAACCCTAAACCCTAAAATGCAACAAAGAAAGAAAAAAGAGGAACAAGTGACCCCTCCACAAGTCCAAGGTCGCAAAAAACCCTAGGGACCTGGGAGAGAGCACGACCCGACTAGTTGAAAAATGCAACAAAAAAATGCAAAACAAAAAAAGAAAACACATAGAGACAAGGATGAAAACCCTACTTCTAAAATGTGAGGCAAGGGAGGATGAGAACCAAGGCGCAAGGAGAAATTGACAGAGAATGGTGAGCAGGAGGAGCAAAAAATGTTGAGCGCATGAGCAAGAGGTAGAAAATGTATAGACTGAAAAAATGCAAAGTGTTTAGCAAATGAGGCTTGGGTCACTTAAATAGCCCGTGGGGTGACGTCACCCAGTTTCGGCATTTCAGGGGCCGAAATGCCAAACATCGAGTGACCTTGTCCCCTTTTAGTGTTTCGAGGTCTAAACACTAAAAGGTCTCAAATCTTTTCTTTCTAGAATTTTCAGTGTTTCAGAGGCCAAAATGATGAAAGGGTTGGACTTGGCCTTTCGTTCCTTTCGGTGTTTTGGAGGACACTGGGTCCTTCAAAATTTTGAAAGGCCAAAAAGGCCGAAAACACTTAGATTTTTCTTGAAAGGCCCCTCAAGAACCTAATTTAAGGAATAGGGAGAGGGGCAAAACCAACAAGCCCAAAAAAAATGAGGGGGGTCCCCATGGTCAAAGGACCAAAATGGGGTGTGTTTTGTGGAACCACAACAGTATCGAATATAGATGCAATATCCTCTGTTTTCTCAGTTGGACTCAGCAGATTTTTCCAAATCATGGTGTTGTCTTCATCAACTTCTTTCAAATTCCCTTGAATGATATTAAGTGTTCTTTCTTTCATGGGGAATGACCTTGCATATTGTTGCATGATTTCATCAATATGTTCCATTGTACAATCATCCTTAAGTAGAGTGAGATCTTCCTCTCTCATCTATTTCTCAGTGTTAAGTGCATAAGTCCATTTGGTTGATACTTTATCATATAACTATTGTGGAATGTATATAGTAAATTATACAGGGATCTTTTTGAAATTAATTATCATACCTATGATAGCTCTTCTAGTTTATCCTGATTCTTGGTAGTCAGATTTGTATAAGTATGAATCTTTAGATGTCCTAACCTTCTGGTTGTCCTAATTTCTTCTTCTATCTCATCAATAGTCTATGGTACTTTATTCTAAACAACCTTAAATTGATCAATGTTATCATCAAAATCATCCTTATCATCTTTATTTCTCACATACTTCTTTCTTTGTCTTGGTGCTATTGTATTTGGCTTCCTTGTCTTATATGTATACTTCGGTGATGGTCTTGTAATCTTTGCAACTCCTTTCTTCCAAAGTGGTGAATATGTTGTCATCAATCTTGATCTTTTCCTTAGTGGAGACTCAATCTTTGTGCCTTTTACCTTCTTGGCCTTAGGTGCCTCTTCTTGTACTTCATCTGACTTGGTGGCATTAGCATCTTGATCTTGTTCTTCATCTTCACCGATTGTAGTCTATTCCTTAGTATCATCAATCGATTTGTCCAGTTCTTCATTAGTGATAGAAAATTTGTGTTTCAAGGTCTTAACAATCTTGGTCTTCTTTCTACCCATATTTTCTCTACTTTTAGTCAAATAGATATTCTGGTATAGCTTCATTATACATCCCAAATCTCATGGCATATTTTTCAACTGTTTTTCTTATAGTTTCTCTATTGCATCAGAAGCTAAGTCTACGTCAAGTTCATATTCCATCAGAGGTAGCCATGTTGTCCTTGGTTGTACTACTTTGATGAGTGATGTGTCTATGTCAACTAAAAAATAGATGTTGTCCTTATACTTCTCTACCAATTGCATTGGTATTCTTGACCTTTTCTCCATTCTTGCTTTGAACTTTGCAAAATAGTCATTCATAATGGGTTCAAAGTTTGTTCCTAGACTTGAAATGAAGTCACCGATTTGCAATTTGATAGGTCAGTTTAACTTCCATTTTACATTACCGATGTTG
Organism: Thuja plicata; assembly: GCA_018584345.1. Classification (NCBI taxonomy): domain Eukaryota; kingdom Viridiplantae; phylum Streptophyta; class Pinopsida; order Cupressales; family Cupressaceae; genus Thuja; species Thuja plicata. The sequence goes on along the minus strand of MU226928.1, from coordinate 80,410 downwards.
GTGAAAAAAATTTGTAGATAGAAAAATGTACACAGTAGTAGAGAACCAATCTTACAAGTATTGGATCTTGTTGATCGGATTGTTCTCATATTTTCTTCCATTTGCCTCTACAACAACTCTGCTAGGTCAAGTTGCAAACCCTTCTTGATAATATTATATACAATATCAACATATCCACATGCAACATTGTTAGGTCTTCTTGACTAGAAGATTTTGTATGCAATAACATATGCACCAAACCTTAATTCAGGATCACCAATGGTGTTGATCTGTAGACCTCTACCATCCCACTTGGCTCATGTTAGCTTTTTGATTTCTATTCTGGGTGAGTGCCTTAGGTATTTTGTTCTATTAGTTGTAGGATACCTGGTTACTACATATATTACATATTTCTTATCTTCTTCAGTTCATCTATCCAAACCTTTCCATCATGTAATCAGCTCAATACTATGTGTATCCATTCTATTTTGAATTCCTTTGGGGAATGTAGGGCATTGGTTAACCCTTTGACTTCCAAGTGTTTTTTATCATCTTTCAGTTTCATGTTAGTACAGAGTGTCTAATATGTCAGTATTAGCTCAAAATACCCTATCTCACTAATCTTGGAGTGAATGTATGCTCTTACATCATGAACCAGTAGAACCCTAGGAAGTATCACAGAGAACGTGCCTTTTTTGTCGGGTTGAGTTGTAACCTGTGGGTGTATCTTGTAATGTGGTTCTGTACATGTTGAATTCTTAACAAGAATCACCTTTTTGCTTTTATCCATATTTGCCTTCATGGTTCGTGATGAGGACGCCAATGTTTTCAAATTAGGGCTTCCCATGAAAGAAATCAAATAGCTTGGTAAGTGCAAATGCTTACTTGTTCTAACCTTTAACTGCTCAAAATGTGCCTTGAATCTTTGTAAAATCCTTCGAAGTTATCTGTTGTGAGTTTGCTCTCAATTTCTTTGCTATACTCTATGATCATTGTGTGAAGAAATAAGTTCACCTCCTGTTAGCATTTTTCCCTAACCTTGTCAAAGAAAAGGCTAATTAACAAGGATCAAACAAACCCTCCTACACTTTGAGCTCAAAGGCTCAGGCGGGTGTACCTATTGGATTCACTTCTTTCAGTGAATCATGAGATGGATTCCTTCCCATCACACTTGATATAATAATCATTCACAACTCTTTAAACATAAAGGGAAAATGATTTGAATAATTGATTGATAAAGAAACTACAAGACAAACTAGAGACCAATGCCTTATCTATTGGGCAACATAGTCAAATAGATGTGCAATCCCAGAAAACTTCTAACTCCAAACTCAAAAACCCAAATGAAATGCCTTGCAAGCCATTCTTCTCATTTCAATTCCTGGACATCATATTCATATGCAGACTTAAAATTCTTAGAATTTGAAAACAAGACTTACTCTCCTTGAGAGAAACTCATATTCAAATGCACAGATACCTTGTAACTGGTATATTAACATGCCTTACAAGTTAATATACAAGAATCAAAACAAACATACGAAGACATCAGACAAGTTCTGAATAGGGATTTCCTTTGATTTTCATTAAAAATAATTTGAAACTATACATTGCAAGACCATGAACACCAAAATTAAGACTCAAAAGCCTGGAAGCTGCCCAGCAGCATAAATTTCAACATCCTGTTACAATTTAGAAGAAAATCAGATATAGGAGAAAAGGAAAAACAAATTTAGTCACCAACACCTGTCCTTCTCTCTTAGAAAATATCTGCAGCCACTTCATTCTGTTATTGCCAAAATCTGATCTGATATGCCCTCAAATGGTCTATAAAATCAGATTCCTCTCTTCAATACCTTTCCAACGGTATATAATAGCTGATACTTCTGATTAAATTTCCCCCCTAGATCATCAAATAAACTTTTCCTTCCCGTGCCATTTTCAGAACATTCTAAAATATTTGAATACTTTCAATAGTCAAACTATTGAATTAAAATAAAATTTAAAAACTCTGCACATTTTAATCCTATTTTCTCACATTGCACCAGAAATTGACAAGTGGCGCTTATTGATTTTCTCTGAAAATTCATTTATGCACTCTTGAATGGCTCCAATTTTGCCTCCCCAAGTGCACGACTAGGCCATTACCGCTCAGTCACAACACTTTTTTATCACCTTGCAAACCTTGTGCGAGTGCGCGACAAGCTGAGTCACGCACTCACATGCCTATTCAATGATCTCAATTTTTGAGCGCGACTGCGCGACGAGCAATTTTGGGTTGTGCGACTGAGCAACTAGAAGTTGCACGACTGTGCGACTGGCTCAGTCGTGAGCTCGCACACCATTTTGAGAAACTCCTCGAACCTGCGCGATGAGCTCAGTCACACAGTCGCAGTCGTGAGTCAATTCTGCAGTCTCCTTCCTCCCTCGCAAGTGTGCGACTGGGCACCATGTGTCTACCATGTGTCCTCCAGCTCGTCTATAAAATTTGGGCGTCATTCATCTGGGCACGCTTCCCGAAGCACCATCTGTCTGTGCATGGAGAGAGCTTCCTCTTTGTTCTTCATATCATACTACGAGTGTTCTTTCTTATAAACATCATTGAAGTTCATTTCCGGAGCAATGTGGGATATAAACATTTCAAATTTTAAAGCCTTCTTGTGCATTTTTACCCAAAATATGGGGCCCACCACGCACTGAAGTCTTCCAGACTAGGGGCCACCAATAGGCCTCCTAGCTTCTTACTTATTTCATTAAGTAAGTGTTTTTGTATATAAAGACTAAAACAGAAACTTGCCCAGCGAATGTGGGACAAATGTTGTTTAAGCGTTTTCAAACTTCCAAGTTTTCCTTTCATACCTGCGCGGCTTTTAGTGGATTTACCTTCATTGAATGGCGTAGTATCGTGTAGGCTCCTCAAAAATACATCTTGGGGGCTTTCTGGACAGACATCCCTTGGTTTGCGCAAATCTTAATATGCATTGCAGGGTATATTTAGTGTTGAGTGGACATTTTTTGTAACAGTGTGGATATCCTTCTTCAGAATCGATGCATGAAGCTTTCAATTTGAAATCACTCCCCTTCCATCTATTGTGTGGGCTACACCTGACATTTACATCTGCTATGTATTTTAACATGTTTTTTAAATATTCTCCTTCAGTCACGTGGAGTCTCCTGCTAGTTGTTTATGCAGGTTTTTGTATTTGTTTAAGTTTTAATCATTCAACCTCCTTACAAATGCCTGTCATTTGCTATTTGCATTAGCTTGTAACTTGCTTTACTTCATGTAGCGCATGGGGTTTCAGTTGAAGATGAGGCATTAAGCAAGATATTTTAAATGCCTTGTTTATATTCTCACATGTGTTGTGCATCTTTCTCCGGTTTTACACCTGCGCAGCTCCTCTGGCATTTCAATGCACTCACACAGACTGCATCTTTAAATTCATGGGCATCTTGCAGCTGCTCAACCTCCATGTGCTAGCATCTTGGTCCAATTCTCCATTGACCTTCCCCTACGCTGGTCTTCAGTGGAATTTGCATTCAATGCATAGCCTCTCACTGCTCATCTCTTGCACAGAATGCTTCTTTCATACCATGCAAACCTTTTAATATATTGCACAGGCTATTAATATTATATTTTTTTAAACATTTCTTCAACACTCCATTAAATGCGTAGACTTCATATTAGTATCTGCAAATTGCACTTAAATCAATTTTAAATGGTCCCAGCTCCATCCAAATTCTTGTGCAACACTTGCAAAATTGTTTTGTTTTAAGTCTTTAATGTTTTATTTCTACTTCAAAGTCTCTTCTACCATTTACTGTCAAATAAAAACATTTGACTGGCTGAAAAGTTATTTTCCATAACACAATATCCATGTCACTCTGTATTTGTCACCCCCTTTGCCATATAAATCAGAATAAGTTGCAGGTCGTGATTAACAAATCTGGGCTAATTTTTAGCTTCTCGGCACCCCAAAAACACTAAGAATATGGTTAAAATAACCTCCCAAGCAAGGCAAAGGGTCTGGACATCCATTGGAATATAAAAATGATCATTTACAACCAGTATACAGCCTCCAAATATTGACCAAAATATCTGCACTAGAGAGATTAAAATTTGGACAATATTCCATGCATAGGCAGCCTACACATCAAAATATGTTCTAGACTGCTTCATTAATTCACAATTTTTGAGATCTTCCTGTCAAATCTATTTTGTGTTTGGAAGTATTTCAATTTGCTGCTCCAAATATCTTTAAGAAATTTCAAAAAATTATTTTTGAGCAGCTCCAACAAAAATAGCATCTCATGACACCATATTTGATTTGAAATATTTTGATACTCCATTTTAAATGCCTTCTTGTATGGTTGGCATAGGCATCCCTGTCATTTTCTCCACTTACTATGCTGTGCAAAATCCTTATTTACATTTCAGTGCAGGCTTTTAATCCGGAATTTGCATTTGTTGTGCTTTAGCATCAAGAATTTACCGAATCTAAATCATGAAAAGGTCAAAATGACCCTATTGTTCACTAAGAAATACATGCCAGGAGGCTGTAAGAGCGGCCTTAAAAAATCATGATAATACCTGACTAGGCCCCGGTGTCTAACAGGTACACACTTTGCCATACAATCATCAACCCTGCAAAACTACATCTCATAGATGCAACCAGAGTGTGAGATTTTAATCCTCGAACTTGTCACTTTTAAATTGTCCTAGAAAACAAGTTGTCAGAAAACAAGACACACCATTTCATTTCAATCTAGCAAAAATATCAGTTCGGCACTTGGAGGGATAAAATCGGGCATGATGGTACATTAAGATGCCCTCAGTATGATTTAGCAGGTAATTTAATCTGGAAATCAATGGGCAACATTTTGAAGACAGGTACTAGAGGAGGTACATTTCTGAACATGCAGGAAATAGTGAAACTGTCTTTGGAATTAGCTTCAAAAACTAGGCAAATGGATTGGCAGGAAGCCCAAAATGCAACTGGGAGGATTATTTCATGATTATGACACAATGAAACAAGAATCAATTTCCTAGGTGCAACTGGGCTAGAGTTATACATTTGCAAAGTTGACAACCAAAATTTCCTGGACAACTGCAACATGCAGATTTAGTGGAAACTACAAATGGAATAAGCTAGGAAAAGTAATCAATCGGATTGATAGAAGTATGCAAGTCTCCAGGTTGGTACAACTCCATGCTTAAAATACAAGGTAAAAATCAATTATCCAAGGCATTCATCCGGATACACATTTGCAGGACCTTAAAGTAGGTCATTCAGAAACTCTGCATTTGACCATTTGGCAAATTGATAGAAACTGCAAACGGAATGAGCTTAGAAAACTGACCAAATGGATTCATCATGACCTAAATACGAAGATATAAGAAGTATCTGACCTCTATAATATGATGCAAAATTAATTGTTCCAGTTAGGTCACAAGGTCAAAAGTTACAATTGGTCAAATAGGGCTACTCAGAAATCTGGGCAGAACAAGGAAACGAGATATTTCTGGAAGACCAACTTTGAGGGATTGGAAGACCTATCAAACGGATTCAAAATGGATTGAGCTTTGGAACATAAGTTCTTTTATATACATATTAAATATTCCTCAAAGTGGTGAGCCATGAAACTTAACAAGATATAAGATATTCAAAGGCAAACTAGGCATGTTACAACAAGTTGATACTTAGGAAAAAGTGCAGATTTGGACAAGCACCTTTGAATGGCTATCCCTAAAACAAGTCCAAACCGAAATCTAATGGTTGGAACCCACTATATATGCCAAATGAAAGGTGAGGAACATGTCTCCCAAACGGTTTTTCACAAAAATCAAGAGGCCTCTTTCTACATGCATTCAAAATATGCCTTTTCCACGAGTTTCTTAGGGCAACAATCTGCACTTAGAGAAATTTTCAGTGTAGTCACTCCAAATTTCTCCAAAATTTGAGAGTACTAAAATTGGCTCTATCTGGGGATGCGTGCCCCATGCGGGCATGCAGAGAATTCAGAATCATTGGTACAGCAGACCACTCACAAATAAATCAGACTTTTCTCTTCCTCTTTATCTTTCTTACTAAGAACTCCTTTATTCTCTTCTCAAACTGGGAAATTTTATTGAAAACCACACACCACACAACTGAAAAAAAAGAAACTATACAATGTATACATTGTTTACAAAAACCTCAAGCCCTTTCACAACTGAAACTATCACTTGCCTCTATCAAAAATCTGATTCTCTTCTTGGCATACAAATATCAAACTGAAAATGCATTTATACAGCTGCTGCTCAAACTCACAAGGAATCATAAAAATGAAAAATACCTTGTTTGTAACTCCTTTCATGTCTTCATAAATTATTCCATCAGAGGCATCATAATCAAAAGGATGAAACTCATTCTTCACATCATCAAATGTCAGAAAATATGAACCATAACAATAAGGAAATGCATCATGATAAAAACCATCAAACTCCATTTGCATCACCCCCTCATTAGCTGGCTGGTCTGTATAGAAACTAAATGACTCATACTCACATAAGCCATGTATACCAAAATCTGGAAAAACCTCACAATGAAAAGGCATATCAGCATGTTGTTCAAAACATGGATTGGAAACCTCCTCCACCTTCAAATTACCCACATGGTTACAAGGAACGAGCTTATTAACATCATAGTCATGTTCACTACATGTAACAATGAACCCATCAAATGCAAATTTAGACTAACAATCACTTTCATCCTGGGAAGTAACACAATCTGATCTCTCACTGTATATTGACACATCTTCAACATTAAAATCAGAATAGATCAAATCTGAAAACTGAATGCATTCCTCAAACAACGGATTAACAACAGCGTGTTTTTCTCTCATATGAACATGGTAAAAAAGATATGGTTGATCTGTATCAATGTCCTCATCAAACACATTATTAGTATAAAATTTGAAGACATTAGTACCCCTGTTGTCATAATCACTTTTAGCATATGATTCAAAATTAGAGATATCATTATAATTAGACTTAACACCTTGATCATTAGGCAAAGAAGTGGATAAAAATTTCATACTACCTTCTTCAATTGGAGGAGATGGGGAAAGACACCAATCATCCTCAATTTTCTCATCATGTGTAGGATTTTCATTACACAAACTATTCATATGTTGAAACAGATCATTATTAAATGTAGGGATTTCAAAAACACACTCATCTTGCACTCTACTCTTTGACTGAAAAGACCCAACTAACTGATCTCCATCCTGATTTTCATTCATAATATCATGATAAAGTTGCAAGATAGCATCATATTCCATCCCATAAGGAAAACCCTCATTTACTATCCCTCTTTCCTCAAGTTTTGATACCAGATTCATTTCAAAACTCTGAAGACCAAACTCATTTGTATCATGCAGATGTAAAATACTATTTTTAGAATTGGTGAAGATACTCTTACCTTCACATGTTGATTTGCATTCATTCCCACAAATGCTCTTATCTTCCCATGCTACCTTACGCTCACATAATAACAATGAATCGGGATCCTACATCATATCATTTTCTTGTGAAATATAAGTTTCAACATCCTCTTGATTCTCATAGGAGTGTAAAACACATACATCCTCTTCATCATTCAAAACATTGTTAGTATCATTGCATCTAGGATCAAAATGAGAGAGTATTTCTGACATAACTTTGTAAGGCAAAGGTTCATTGAGCAAGTCAGCATTATAATTTTCTTTCGTATGCAACAAAGGATGACTAACCATAGATCTATTCAAATCTGAACTCGAGAACTGATTAGAAACCAAAGCAGAGGTATCAATACACCTACTTGGAGCTACAAAATTTTCACAATACTCTTATCCATTCTCAAATGTATTTTTCCAACAAACCCCTCTAGAGAAATGATTTTTTGTCATATCATACTTGGCATTGTTTTCAATCTCTATTGTTGTCTTGAACGCCTGATACAAAGTCTTAGGTTCCTTGTCTCTCAACCTATAACTCATCTTCTTTTCAAATGCACCATAATATATCATAACACACACATTGTCTTGAGGTCTACTACTTTTAGGTATTTCATGTAAAGCTCTTGTGAATCTGATATTAAAATTAGGAACTAGTTCATCCTCTTCAATCCTTAGATTCAACCATTTAGTAAATATATCGCTTAAATTCCTTCTCTCACCAAATTGTTCCATAAAGGCAACATGCAATTCATCCCAAGAAGAAATTGAACAAGCTGGTAAAAAGGAAAACCAGTCCCTAGCATTATCTTTTAAAGTTTGAACAAACAACTTCATGTATATATCTTCATGCTGAATCTCAAAGTCACCCATCAGATCAAAAAATTCTTGCAAGTGCTTACATGCCGAATCTGATTGTTTCCCCTCAAACTTTTATAGATGCTTCCTAATCTCAGTAGGAATTTCATTTGGGGAACCACAAATGCCATCAAAGCATAATGGCGCATATCTTTTTATATAAATTTTTTTGCAAGAATTCATTATTGGCTGTATCTTTTATGAAATCATATATGGTACTTATGACATATATTTGAACAAATCAGATATATACCAGATATTTTGACATGAACCTTGCAACTTCAACCATCTATCTTTTAAAATAACAACATACTTCTGACTTGATATCTGAATCTTTTGAACCGAGAAGTATGAGAGATCTCTAAACTATTTTCCCCCTTTCTAGTGACTTCTTCACCTATTGAGGAAACTTTTCTTTCACATAAAGAACATAAGGATTACCTGGGAATACAATTGCAGTTGCTGCTCTTATTTCTTTGACTGGAAATCTGGCAGATCTAGAGCCTTCTTGATAGCTCCATTGGGTTCATTTCAACATAGAGTCATCACCTCCTTGCAGAGGAAAGTTTTCAAACAGCAAAAGCCATTTGACACATACATTTATTTCTGGGTTCTCTCCAACTAGTAAAGCCGCACAAATCTTTTATAATTATTGCAATAAAATACTTCCAAGGTATCCTTCTACAAACCTGAAACTACTTCCAGATTCTATTATTTTGACTCTTTCTTTCAAAACCAGATTCTGGGGTTAACACAGCAAGACAAGGAAACCACTCTCCTACACTCACTAACCATTTTACTAAAACTTTACTTACTCCCCAGTAGAGTCACCATTTTGTTAGCGACTCGGATGGGCTGACTTGAAACTGGATTGAAAGATTTAGAAATTAGAAAACCAGAGATTCTAGGATAGTTCAACAAGATTATTGCATTTCTTAATCCCCAGCAGAGTCGCCATTCTGTTAGCATTTTTCCCTGACCTTGTCAATGAAAAGGCTAATTAACAAGGATCAAACAAACCCTCCTACACTTCAAGCTCAAAGGCTCAGGCGGGTGTACCTATTGGATTCACTTCTTTCAGTGAATCATGAGATGGATTCCTGCCCATCACACTTG